>KK120490.1:307235-368793 GCA_000611955.2 Stegodyphus mimosarum | reverse complement strand
CTATATAAATGAAAAGAAATTATATCTTTTCTGGGCTCGATCACATGTGTGCATCTTCTGAAAAAAGCGGAAAAGCTTTTGGCACAATAGCAGATAAAATATTATGCAATGTGCAGTCCTCTTAAGAAGCCTCTCTGTATCTGATAGCGCAGTGGTGAAAAATAAAAAGTAAATGATGAAATATCAACGAATAAATAGTCTTTCTTAAAGCAAATAGAAAAAAAAAATCTCTCGCGCTTAATGTTTCTATAGAATGAACGCTATAAAAACTGGTTTTCTTTCAGTAATGTATGGAAGCGGATCAGTCCGTGACACTTTAATGTGATAAACTATGACACTTATAAAAAATCTTTTCAAAATACACTGAAGTCTTGTTATTCCCCCCAAACATAATAATTAGTAGAGCAATTATGAAATATCCTAACGTTATTAGAAATATCTCATAAAATATTTCAGTTTCTTATTGGGGAATTCTATTCTCCTAGACAGCAGCATGGCAGTTGTCTTAGTTTTCTGCTCTCCTGCAAATACCCCAGTTTCCTTTAATGTCTTCCACCCCAAAAACCCCCAAAATGGGTAACTAAGCCCACATTTGTTTTGATATATCAGTTAACTTGCCCACCAATAGTTAACGGAAATGCATTTTCTACATGCCGTCTGTTCTTTAATAATGTATGTATAAGTAGTAATCATTGGGCAATAGCTAACTCAAAGATATTGCTGAAATCCAGAAACTATGAATTAGGATAAGGAAAGAAGAAAAATAATTCTAAAGCTTTTAATGCTTTTTAAAGATTTGTAACTAGGCACGGCAGCATTCGCGTGCTATGTTTGGACGAAAAATTGGAACATCATTATGGTTAAATGATCTTTTTATGAAATCCAAATGTTGGTATCCTACGTACAAAGAGATTAGCGTGATCCCAATAGTCAATAAAAATCAAACTTCATTTGGTATTGATTGCATTAAAACAGTAGCTGTATTGTAAAAGAAGAATATGGTTCTTCAGGAAGAAAGAATTATTCTGCTATGCCGGTTTTTAACGTATTTCCGTGGATTATTTAGAAGAAAGAATTATTCATCTATAGTAAGGTTGAATGTATTTCAAAGGATGAAATTGGACCTCTAAATATAGGAATTACTTTGTTACGCCCCCCCCCAAGAAAAAAACCTTCTAGATAAAAACCACAATGAAGTGTGCGAATCATTTTTATTCTTTTTAATTTTCTGGTATTTTTTTCTTGTGGAAACTTAAATTTTTTAGCAGGCATAGTAGTTAGTTATCACCGATGCTGGTCCACTTAATTTAATAATTATGTTCACTAATGGAAAGCTAGAAATAAGTTATTCAGAAATGTTCGTTGCGTTGCTTTTGAAGTTTTAAACTGTTTACTTGGCTCAGTGCAAATGCAAAACGCCTGATGGTATGAAAGAGTTTTTTCAAGCAGAATAAACATTTTCCCGCCTTTTCAAAGGAAGCACCTGCTTTGTGATTTCAATTATTAGAGTTCTTCGTTTCCAAACATACGAGGGAAAACGATGCACGCTTTTGCTTCGACACGTGTTCAGTTTTTCTGAACATCTGTTGATAGCCCCTGATCCTGGCTAAGGTCACAGCAGCATCCGCTGCAGGCCTTTCTTTGTCGCAGGTGTTTGTTGTTGCAATTATGATAAAATGGCTTTCTCCGGATGTCAGAAAATAGCTTCATTTGATTTTGAAGAGTTATTGTTTTCTGATCATTGCGAAGCTTTTTGTTCTTCAGTTTAATGATATCCAAAGATCCTTTTCTTGTCAGCCGATTTTACCAATTAAGTAAAATTTTTCACGTTATAAAATAGTGCTATAGCTTGCTGAAATTGTAGCTAATGAATCCAAAGTGAGAGGAGATAATTAAAACGATCTTGAAACTGGCACTGAAAAATATTAACTGGCCTGTAGATTTTTATCAGTTTATTTCTGATAGAAGTGCTTTCTGTTTTAGTGTAAACTGTTTAAGTCAATTCATTGTAAATTTCTGTAATCCTTCATAATTTTGTTTAAAATTTTCCCCTTACTATTTATTATTTTGTATTATGTTTTATACTTACTTCTGTAAACCCGATATAATACTCTGTGGTACGTGGTTAATTCTTTGTGTTTTTAATTTTAAAAAAAATCTGAATTATTTTTTTATTGCAAGAGTTGATGTTGCTTCCAAAAGTGAAGTGCCTAAAAACCCTTATAATTCATAATACGAGACAATTTTTATTCGAAAATCTCTTCATGAATGCACTCCACCCCCTTAGGTAAATAGTTCTAACATACTTTCCTGCAAAACTTTAACATGAGCCTTGGCAACAAGTAGCTTACTGCTGTGTTCTTTACACTGATTAATCATTATCATGCATTTTCGTTTAAGGAAATATTTTTCTTAATTAACTTGTATCACTTTCCTTGAAATGCAGTGAGTTGTGCTTTTAGTTACTCGCAGATGAAATGCAGTGATGAGAGCAATGTTAGCATATGGCAAAATATATATAAAAATGTTGGCCGAACAATTGTTTTATATTTATGATCTGACCGTTTGTAATTTAAGTCTTAATTTTCCTTAGTGTCTGTATTTGTATTACTTACACATCCATCTGTATTCTGTGAAGATCCCTGTAGTTTAAACGCATCAGTTTAGCCAATAAAGAGTGAAGACAGAACAAAGCGAAGGCAGATAAGTCTCAAGCGTTTCCTAAAAATATCTGGCAGCTATAGAACTGATTAAAAAAAAAGAGAGAGAGGGAGAAAAAAGAAACTATATCTCATGAATGCTACTGAACTTCCGCCTCTTCTCACTTACCTTTTACAATTAGATATCGTAAGAGATAACAGATTAGGGGAAAATATTAAGAATGGGGTATAGTGTTATGTATTGAAGGATTTCAACTCATTCATAGGTTATGTAGCGCCATCTATTGACAAACAAATGAGTCTCACATGATTGCACGAAAAATTCAACAATTTTAGGGATTGTCGAAATTAAGCTTTCTAAGAGGAACCTTCTAACTTTTATCCCAGTTAATTTCATAATAAATGAAAGAATGCAACTTGTATTCTAAGGAAAAAAACCATAGTTTTTATAGATACTTTTCACTGTCGATGAAAATTTTTGGAAAAAGTGTGTTTAAAAAAAAAAGAAAGAAAAAGAAAAGAAAACTATTGAAACTTGAGCAAAGTTCTTAAAAAAATTATAGTTTGTATTACATATTTTACAGATAAAACGCAACTTCAAACATTTTATTATAGTAATAAATATGTAAATGGACAATATTCCAACATAAATTTAAGTTTAATTATATCTTATTTCACTTTTTTTTATTATTTTCTAGTTTTATTGAATTTAGAACTTTAATGTGCTCTTCTGTTATTTTCTTGTATATTTTGACATTTAAAGACTAGAATACGGTCCAGCTTTCTTCTTTAATTCGATTAATCACGCGTTTTCAACGAAATATATTCTGATTTGTAAACAATCATTTAGAAAATTTATGACTCTTTTTTTTAATTCAAGTTAAGGAAGTATTCACCTGAATGGACTGTATATTTAAGTTTCATTCACAATGTTCTAATTCTTGAATTTCTTATCTTATCACAACGTTTTAGTAGAATCTATCGAAAGATGCAGTGCTTGATCAAGGTTCGTAGAAAGTCCAAAAAGTCAATAACGCTTGTGCTGCCATCTATCGACAACTTAATTATATAACGATCGACGTAAAAGATTTTAATATGGCAATCATATTATAAAATATCTCAACTACGTAATGATATTGTTGCGAAGTGAAGTGCAAGTTTTACTAACAGTTTTTAATTCTTGAATTTCTGTTTCTTATTGCAATATCATTACGCAACGTTTAGAAACCTACCAAAAATTCCACTGCTGGATCAAAATACAATTTCTTACTTCCATAAGCAGTACTTTTGCTGCCATCTAGTGGCAAATCATAATAAATAAAACAGAAATAAAATAATCTTAATACTAAATTTAAAGAATGTTATCATTTTGCTCTAAAAATTTGCGATAGGCTTTATTTTTAAAATATTGATACTTTGTAGTCAGTTGTAGTAAATTAATCTGTAATCTAAGTTAACACTTTATGGCTAGACGGTTAAATCGTAAAAATATATTTATTTATTTATTAATTGCCATTTCTTAACTTATTAAGTAATTAGTTATTTTTAACTCCCTTGCTTTATTTCAGAATTAGAAAGTGTCATTTTAGAACCAAACAGCAGTTACAAAGCACTGAGGTTTTCGTTTTGTTTTATTTTTTGATAGATTTAGTTTTTCCAGTACTTTTCCATCGGGATTTAGATTAGACGCTTTTGCTGCACGAGACTTTGTACTGCAGCTATTGGGTCCATTATAATTTCAAAGAAAGGGGTCCTTTTAATCTCTTTTATAAAAGAGGAAGATATACGAATTTCACTAAAATTTCTTTGCTTAATGCTGATAGCTTCATCTTTTGCTAATTGTGAGGATTATATTTTCTGCGAAGCATTTTACACTTTGTAATATATTTTACATCGTATCCACAAAGGCATTTTCCTTTATTTTCGCAACCGTTGGTCGTAGACATATACTTTAAATTACAGAAATGTTTTAAATGACACAAAGATTCATGCTTTGGAATTTTTTAATTTAAAGAAATCCAATTATATAAAAATTGCGAAATATAACTTTTGTATACCTTACTCTGGCCCCTTTACTTATGTTTAGCAAAATTTTGTGCTCATTATAAAAAATAAAACATAAAAAAAAATTTGACAAAAATTGAGTGAGATATTTGATATTAAAGTCGAAGATCATAATCTGTGACCGTATGCAAACTGAAGAGAGAGATATTTGCATTTGTACGTAACTAAAAATAAGATAAAATCGTTTAGAAAAATTTGTCTGATGTTAAGAAATTACGTAACGAGCATTTCTGCGCAGATTACTGTGGAAAACATTGATCAATATATAGCTCTCTCTACATATGCATTTTTTTAAAAAGGAGATCTTATTCACAGAATCTGATAGAATTCTTAAAAAAATCATGAAAACAGTAGCAGGCTTTCAGTATTTGCCCGCAACCAACATGTAATATTTGTACATTAATGAATTTTTTAAGATTACCAGATTATCATTTTAAAGTGATAATACTTCATGAGGATATTTATTACATATTTTTAGACTTTGAAAACTTATAAATCACTTGAGTGAAAATTCTTCCGGCATGCCAAATGTACGAAATTTTAAATTAAAAAACATCATTGAATGGCATTTAAGGGGGAAAAATCAACCTCGAATTATTTGTGAACAGACCCCTCAATAAAAATTGAAAATGACGTCAAAAATCACAAATTTTGAAATTAAATATCTCGATCAATTTTTTTCGTACGGGAGTTAAACTTTTTGTTTTTTATTTTTTATAACGAATGTATGGCATAGCAATTTATTTTGGTATTTATCATGGTATAGCAATTTATTTTTCTGAATATAAGTACAGGCAACAGAGGAACATGTAAAAAGTTAGATTTTGTATTTTGTGCAGAATTGAATTTTTTCTTAATTTAAAAGTACGAAAACATGAACATTTCATCATTTAAAACATTTTTGTTATGAAAGTATATGTCTACAACCAACGGTTACAAAATAAAGGCCGGATTAGGACATTTGTAGCCATGGTAGCCATTAGAAAGGAAAAAATACTAATGTTCGTTGCTGGCCATTAAAATTGCTATACCATGAACGCGGCATGCAACAAACGTCAAATTTGCATTCTGGGATATGCGAAGGATTAGCATTCTGGGATATGCAAAGGATTAGCATTCCGGTGCATGCCAACAAATCAGATATGAGTAACACTATCTACATTGTGCATAAATGGGAAGGCTGCACAGCGGGTCTCTCAACTGGAAATCGCTTCTGAAATTCTTCTTGTTCGCAACTGGAAATTCTTCTTGTTGCCCGTGTAAAGCTCGTATTATGCCTCATGTGAAACTTACCAACGTGTGTCGGAATTCGATCGTTGCAGTATCGTGGCCTGCGGTTTATCGTTCCACGACATTGCTGCTCCTGTCTGTCGGGGTTCTATGACAGGCGAATACGGAATCGAAGGGTCCAAGAAGGTCAAATTGAACACCATGCGGTCTCAGCGGCCCCGACACACTCACGTCCACGTCACGTTCCTCAGTCAGGAACTTGACTCATGTACAGGACGAAAAATGGGCGCATGGACATTGCGACGACGTCTGCAGCAGCACGGACTGGCACCCAATATTGCGGCTTCCCTTGACGCTGCAGTAGATAGCCGCATCTACAGTAATACGATGAATTACACCACGTCGTCGCCGCAGACGAATCCAGGTTCTGTGTACAGCATCATGATGGATGTATCCGTATGTGGAAGCACCGAGGAGAACAAACGTTGCCAGCTTCCGTAACTCATTGTCCAGCACATGTAGTGCTTGTATGGGGTCCCATTATACACGTTCCGATCACCTCTCATTCATATAGCCAATAATGTGGACAACATTTCTGATGTGTTAAAAGCCAGTGGCTGTGCCCTGTCTTCGAGGCCTGAGTGACGCATCTGTCAACGAGATAGTACCCGACCGCATGTTGCGCCTGCTGTCCTGACCTTCCTTGATGCAAAGGGTGTTCGGCTGTTGCCCTGGCCTGCACACCTCCAGTACTAAACCACACTCGCTTCAATACTAAAAACCGCTCTCACCCACTGAGAATATCTGGTTAGGGTTTCCAATAGACTGTCAAACCACCACTCACCAGCCATTACGATTGATGAACTCTGACATCTTGAAGCCGCATGGAATGAAGTACCCGTATCTATCATCCAGGCTCACAGCCGGATCATAGCCTTGTTGCTACCAGAGGTGGAAGCTTTGTGCACCAAATTTTGCACACTGCTTATCCCAAACCACCTGCAAATTTAATCATATCTTCCTCCCATTATATTGTAAAAGTATAATAAGTAAGAATCTGCTATTTGCTTTCCTACCTGGTGTAGCAATTTTAGTATATTTTAAAGTAGAAGGATTAATATTAGTCTTTATATAGTATGAATCGATAAAAGGTCATTTCATGGGCATTCTCACCTTAGTTATTTTGTATAGTTTTTCAATAAAATGTTTTCTTCTGAGAATAAATAGTAAACCTATAAAATCCTTCTTTTTATATTTTTGGAAATTTTTTCGCACTTAGACATGTAATTTAGTAATTATGTTTTAATTCGAAAAAAAAATTGAAATCCACCTTTGCAAGATTATTGTAATAAAAATTTCAGTTTAATGGAAAATTATTAGAGCAGTTTATTTTCAGAGCTAAAGACATTATGGTAGTTTCTGATTTACCAGATAAATAATTCATTTCACTCAGAGTTGTTGTGAAAATAATTAATAAAATTCTTATTAGTTAAAAGAGTTAGATTCTTATTAGTTAAATAAAAGTTTAGAAAATAGTAAGAAAGATGTTTGTCACTTTAGGTAATTGAGAAGGAATAGAAACAATTGTTACTGTATAATAATGACTGATTTTTCGTTTCCCATTCGAGTTGTTTTGATCTGATTGTAGTGTAAATTGAAACAGAATTAAAACAAATTCTCTGTTCTGAAATAATATTCGAATATGAAAAGTAATAAAAAAAGGCATTTCATAGTTTTTGTACTTTTTTAATGGTTTTTGTATATTAATGGTATGACATTTATTATCGACAGAAACCGAACTGTTAATTACTTTAAAAATCTCGAAACATGCAAATTAATTTCGTCTTTTCTGAAATCCAGCAAAGCATCAACGTGTAATCCATAATTTGGCGTTAAGTTCAGGAAAATCTAAATACAAATAAATATTCATAATTTTGTAAACTGAAAAGTGGTATAAGGAAAGAATGCGTTTTTATAAAAGCTTTTGAAAAAATATTTTGTCCTTTATTAAAAAAAAACTATACAAATTAGACAATTGAAAATCATTTTTCTGCATTGGTCTGGTAACCTCAAATGACAACCGCCTATCATCCACTAAGATAATCCAACATGTTTTGAAGATGTGACGAATCTCTTTCCCAGAATCGTACAGACCTTGCATGTAAGTTGACAATGCATTTATGGGCTACATTTGTTGAAAATATTCTATAAAAACATAATTTAAACAGTCTAATTACCATAAATTCCGGTAAAACTATGCAAATATGATTTCTTTTTATACGAATTTTATGGTAATAGCAGTAAATTATTCTGATATATGTTAGTCGTCGCACATAAGACTCGTGTGATTTTCAGAAGGACATTTTTAATGAGACATTTCTTATATGCGAACCAATAATACTTGTCTTGTCACTGTAATTTAGCATAAATAAGAAGGGAAACGATTCTTTTAGATTTTTATTTCAACGGAAAATGCAAGTGATTCTACTCACATTTCTGATTGCGTGCTTAATAAACAGACATATGTAAAAGAATGTAAAATTTAATACATTAATCATTGTTAAGAACACTGTGTTCCCATCTGGCGATCTTTTTTTTTTTTTTTTTTTTTTTTCCACAAAGGTTAAGGCATTCAACCCTTAGTTCCTTTCCTTAATAACTAACCTAATCTAACTAGTATAAAGGTCAAACAGCATAACAGCAGCAGACATAGATTCTTGTTGCTTCAAAGCATTTGTAACATTTACTTACTACATCACAGTTACCTCAGAAGGTGTCAGAGTTCATCAAGATTTTTAGGCTTAACTTTGTCTACAGCTGTCAAGTTGGTTAATTTATGAATGTCTGGGTCAATGGTAAGGAAACTACATCACGTTTTCATCGTATGTAATTACATCAATTTTTTTATGAAAATCGTTAAGTCCATGCTTTATGCATTTGTTAAGTAAATTTTCGGGAGCTAAAAATAGGCTGAGTATATTTATAATTAAAGTTTATTATAAAAGTAATAAATTATTGCTAGAAAGATAAGCAACGTCATTTTTAATCTCCTAAAAATGTATTAAATACTCGCAGGCATTTAGAAACTTCTTTTATTTATAAACTGACATAATGAAAGGTATGTTGAACCTGAAGTGAAATAGCCTTTTAAGTCCATTCCATTCTTCCTTAGGTTTTTTTTCAGTTTTGTTAAGTGTTATTCTCCATTAGTTATAGTTTCAGAGATAAACAAATCGGTAGGAAATAGGAACGTTAATTTATAGTGGGATGAAAACTTAGAATTCGCAATTTCAGTTTTTTAAAGAGTAAAAAAAAAAAAAAAAAAAAAAAAAAACTTCTTCAGTATAGGAATCATTTGTAGGCAGAAAAGTTAAGTGAATGTAAGTCGATAATACTAAATTTTATAAATTACATTTGAAGTCAGCAGTAGTGACCATTCATTGGTTGAAGACGAAACTTCCTTGTTACAACAATTTACTGTGCTTTAAAACTTTGAGTCCACATTTGTTCCCTCCCCCGAATTCTCAGTATCGAATCTCCTTCTTCGGAAATTAGCTTTATTATACCTGAGAACAAGTAGATAAAATCACCTGAATGCTTGGTATCTTTCATTGACTTTCTGCTTCGAGGAAAAACTTAATTGATATCGCTGTGGTACTATTGTACAATATTATGTAAATACACGTTAGTTTCCCTAGGAAGATTTATACTGAAAGGCACTGCTACCCAGGCAGGCAAGAAGGCCCGTCAGTGATCGAGCAATTAAGACCACTGAGCACTGCTAGTTGGAGCTGATTTCAAATCTCTATGAACTAGCTGGCTGCATTGGGGTTTTCTTGTTTTTTCTTGTGTGTAACATAATTAACGAGTCAGTTTTCCTTCGATGGTCCTCCACGCAGGGATCGCTTCCCTCAGGCAGTTAGCCCTACTGTGATTTGCCATCATCCAATACATCCAATAATACTTATCGTGGACTTCAGAATCTAGGTTAAATCGAATGCTTAGGGAATATTTGGTTAAAAGGACGGCCTCCGTGGAAGCTATTCACAGTGAAAATACTTTTTGTGTACGTTTCACATATGAAAGGCCACGAAAACCCCCTGCCCCCAACCACAATAACCATCATTTGCTTTTCAAGAATCACTTATTTAAGTGAAAGGGTTTGGTTTATTTTGGTTATAATTATGGCACAGAACGCCCGGTCTATCTGCCTAAGAGGAGAGATGCTTTCGTGGAGGACTTTCTAAGGGAAATGGCTCGTATTCACGTTTCACATGGAGAAAACCATGAAAACGCCCATACAGCCAGCCCATTCGCCCGAATTGAACTGCGGGAAGAGTTACCAGTGTTTAACGACTTTACCACTGGGCAATAGGTGGGAAGGCAATCACTCCGACAAATAATTTAAAATTAGGCAAAAATAAAGCAACCTTGCCTCAGACTAACGTAGACTTTGAATAAAAGTCGTGCCCCCCCCCCGCTCTCAAATATACTCTCTGTTAAATTTAAAAGCACTTATTCGTTTACAAAATAACTTTGAGTAACTTCAACATTTCCTTAGTGAAAATCTTTTTGAATACTTCATCTGCTTTCGTCAAATTTAGAATGGAGGCTATTATATGCGCTTTTCTTTCCTCCGACCTCCTCCTTCCTTTGAATATTGTATATTAAAATGGTGTATTTACTTGTATATTAAAAATCTATTAAAGCATGAATGATGTAAGGGTCTAGCATTGCTAGTTCTTCCAAGTTTTCTAATTAAGTTAAAGATCTGAGACATGAAAGAGATTAAAAAAGGGGGGGACAGAATGCAGAAGTTAAATTTGGCTTCCACCATAGAGAAGCCTTGGGTAGCGCTCGAGTGCTTTATTATAATTAATGAACTGTTAAACCAACTTCTGAGAAACAAGATTACTAAACCTTTGTGATTTAGAGTATAGGCTTTCTGCTTTCAGAAAAGCATATTTTTGAAGACTAATGAGGTATTTTCGCAAGCAGTACCAATCAACAGTTTTTTAATGAGCCACGTATAAGCTTGCGACATTCTTAGTCTTTTCAGCTGTTATCTTGACTAACAACGTTTTTTTTTTCACTTTGCAGAATTGCACATTTTTGTCATGGAAAAGGGATTTTTATCGTAACAATGCAAGGATTTTGAAAATTGCATTTAGCTTCAAATGATGAAGAAAAATGTACATTATGATATTGAATTTTACCATATTTATCAATAGTAGAGAGGTGTTTTGAAAAGTCAGTTATCACAATTAGTGCAACAGATTCTACAATTTTTATTATTGAAGAAAAAATAGAGTAATAATATATCAAGAAGGATATTAAGAAGAAAATTTACGTAGATTAAAAAAAAATTACGTACATAGCACTTTTTAGGAAAATTAAAGCGAATTTTTTCAGGTTTTAAATTTGAGTACTTAATAGTAATCATAAAGTTAAGAAAAGTCACAAAAAATATATACGCGTAGTTTGAAATCATTTAAATAATGATGAATAACTATGAAAGATACATACTCATAGTATTGGGCATATAGCGTAAGTCGGAAGCATTACTACACGTCTGATTACATACATAGCTTGATGGCAATATTATGATTACGGAAAGTGATACAATGTCATTTGAAAGTCATTTTTTCAAACTGAAGAACTACCCAACAACATCAATTTTTTTTATGTTTATCTCTTTTCTCCGTCCCCTATTAGCGAATTCTTCCACAATTGTTATTTATGTTGCAGCATCGGTGTTATTGCGAAATCCATCCTGAAGTATTTTTCTTTCTGAATATATTTTATTGTATGCAGTCGTTTTCTCCACCTTCCTATAGTCGATGATAACAATGTTACATTAAAATATCACATCTCTCTTAATTCGTGGATTTATGAAATTTCTAGTATGCAATCGCCCTCGTTGCAGTTGTAACTTGCTACTACGTGTTCAGTTTCATCTTAGCTAATGGCGTAAACTCTTATTTTAAATGAAAAAAATAAAGTTTCAAGTTTAATATATCATTTCGTTCTGAAATATACAGTAATACGTTGCATTTATTTTATAGTTTATTTTTAATATCAGTAGTGATATTTCGGACTCATTCTGTATATTGAAATACAGCTAATTAAAGTTAGTTTTAAGTTAATATTCATTCACTTGATTCGCCGTAACTTAGGTTAGGTTAGGTCCATTATCTGTGTCACAAAGTACTCGATGGCTATCGCATTAAGTGAAGGAAAACCTTATTCATATTTACGTTTCTCAAGGAGAGATGGACAAAAGGTTTATTAAATCAACTCGTTCAGTCACTGAAAATCGAATCAGAAATGAACAGCCGTTTTGAATGTAGCTTTCGCCGCTCGGCTATTGTCAGGCAGCATCAAGCTATTTATTTTGGAATGGAGTAAGGAGGATTAGAAATGGCAAGAGAATACACGCTGCTTAAAAATATTTGTCAAAAATGATGGTCTTTAATGTATGCCATGAACTATGCTAAAGGAACTGCTTAATGAAGGAAAGAAACAGTGTAGTGGTTCCGGAGGTGTGGATTCCGAGACGAATTTGGTGGGTTTAATATATAAATTTTTATTTATAGTTGTTAATTTATAAATATGAATTAATGATTATCATCTATACGCACTTAATTTATTATTTTATTGTTACCTAATTCTTTTATAAGAACCTTTCCTTTCTCACTCACTTATTTTGTAAGCTAATGCTATCGCCATGTAATTAAAGATAATAGCGAATTCAACGAATAGAGGGCAGCACGATATTAAGATGTAGAGAGAGAGGATAGGGACGAAAGTGGATGTTATCCGTTTGCATAGCATTGTTGTTATTAAAGTTAAAAAAGACTCCAGCTTGTAAAGGCTATCTTAATGAGATAACTAAACGTCGATATGATGAACCGAGGAAAGCTGGAAAAGCCACCAACAGATATTTTAAAAATTATTCAACTATTTTTTGTGATATTTTAAAACGATTCGACATTTTTGTATTTTTTTGTATGTGATATTTTTAAACTATCAGACAGTTTTTAGTTATTTTTTTTGATATTTTTTAAACTACTTGACATTTTTACATAATTTTATATGATGTTTTAAAAATTATTCTATGTTATTATATTGTTCTATATTATTATATTATTATTATATTATTCTATATTATTATATTATTTTGCATGATGTTTCTGAGATCAACTATACATAAATGGTAGCGATAATTTGCAGTTATATATATGTGGACTCAGGAGGCTAAAAAGTTTGGAAGCATTGTTCTAGGTTAACAAGTATAACCTCAGAACATAGGAGTAATGAGAGCCGGAGCAGCTTTGAATAGGACTATAAAGATCATGTTGATGGCATATTCATAATCCATATTCAACTGAATAGCTACAAATATCCGGATTAACTTCTTTTGATAAATGGATGGTTCTTCCATAGCTTAAAAGAAGAGTATTGGTTTTACATAGCATATAAAACCCTCTCCTGGCAAAATAAAATAAAATCCATACACATGACCATACCTCGGAAATGCCAAACAAGAAGCAGCCCTTGGTAAATGTTGCTACTGCAAGAAGCATAAGATCTTTAATTTACCGCCCACACGTTGATGTTCGGAAAATTTAAGATTATCAAATTTGTCTTTAAAATTTAACTGTTGTTCCACTGAATAACAAACTCAACGATTTAAACACGATGAACAAACTTCCTAATAATTTAAATATTTTATTTTACTTTTGATACTCTGATACAATATTAATACAATTAATGTTCAATATAACGAACTGATAATTTTTATGAACATTTGAAGCATTAAAAACACGTTAAATAAAGCATGTTTTCTGATGGTATATATTATGTATCTGATTCCTTTTATTTAATTTATTAATTAATTAATTGTATTTATTTATTTATTTATTGTTCTATCAAATAAGATACCTTGTGCCTTTGAAAATCCTTAGTTCCATTTACTATTCGTCCCCCCCCCTCAGTTGCGACTTTACTTTTTCCCTTTTAATTTTTGTTTCAGGCGTTTTTGGGAGATTTCTTCTCAAAATAACAAATGATGCAAGCATATAATTCGAAATTCAAATCAATGGTTTAAGCATTACTTGTGTATTTGTTCAGAATTCGCATGTGTCGAATATTTGTCAGTAGTGAATTTGAAATTTTCTTAATCGTATTTACATAATTCTTCTAGCGAATTCATCTGAATGAGAGCATTATACACAACTGCATTCAGTATATAATTTCTTTATCGATGGTAATGCATAGCTTCTTAAACACGCGTCGAATAATTTTTAAAACATCATACTAAAATTATGTGAAAATGTCAAGTAGTTTAAAAAATAATTAAAATGTTGAATAGTTTAAAAAACATCATACACAAAAAATTACAAAAATGTCGAATAGTTTTAAAAACATCACAAAAAAAAGGAAGTACAAAAAATAGTCGAATAATTTTTAAAATATCTGTTGGCGGCTTTTCCAGCTTTCCTCGGTTCATCATATCGACTTTTAGTTACCTCATTAAGATGACCTTCACAAGTTGCAGTCTTTTTTAACTTTAATAACAACAATGCTATACAAACGCATAATATCCACTACTTTCGTCCCTGTCCTTCTCTCTCTCTCTCTCTGTACCTCTTACTATCGTGCTGCTCTCTTTTCCTTGAATTCGCTATTATCTTTAATTACATAGCGATAGCATTAGCTTACAAAATACTTATTCTTAAAAAATAAGGATTTTGTCAAAACTTAAAATATCTCCATGAGCATATATCGCGAATGTAAATGTTAGGATATAAGAAGCAATGGAGGGGGGGATTTAGATTTTCTTGTGTTATTTAAATCGTTTTTAAGAAAAATTCATAGAATTTTTTAAATGTAATTTTGATATAGTACACTCAATCGAAACTTAATGTTGATTGCATAAGCCGTATTAGCAAAACCGTAAAATGTATCTCACACATAAAGAATGAATAGTTTGTTTATGATGAAAGGGTTGTTTTAATGACCTGAAATAACTGTTTTTTGTTTTCGAAATCAAAAGCGTATGGGAATTGTACTAAGAGAAGGTGTTGAGCGGACGGCAGTAACAATACGGAATGAAAACGGTCTTCAGAGATTATCATAGTGGCGCCATCTACAAGCGTTATCTGACACTTAGAAGCCATTTTATATTCATTAAATTTACTTTCTCCCTAATGCAGCATAATTTAATTTAAAATGTTGTCTTTAATTTAACTAATTTCAGCAATATGTATTCAACAATAGTTTCTTTATTAAGTTTTAAAATGATTTTTGATAATATTTTAACTGAGATCCCGTTAATGTAATTTATATTAATTTGAATAGTCTGAATTAATAGAAAATATGAATTATTCATAATTTGATCAAAATTAAAACTTTCACCTTAAAGGGGGAAAAATGAAGCATTAATGGCTTAATGTTAGTATTACGGTTTTGAGAAGGATGATTTTCGACCTTAAACTGAAAGTCTCAAAAATATAGCAAAAGATCATGACAAAGAACAGCTGAGGCCTAGATAAGATCACGTGTCCAGAGAAAGATAAAATATTTAAATTTTTACTTTATGTAAGCTTAATAAGGAAGCTTAGCAAAATCAATAAAAATATTTTTATTTATATATGCTAATAATAATAATAATTCCCATTAATAATCACATAAATAATGAATATGTATTAAGTATAATTAGTCAAAGTATAAATAAATATTTAGCATAGCTTTATATACTTTATTTTAGTTTGACTTATTGAAATGCCCTACTCCTTCTCCTTTTCCTCCAAAAAAAAACTGGGGGGTGATGACATTTTGACAGGAGGCGGAATGGAGTAATAGTCTGACAACACTGATTTAAATTATGCAAAATTTTGTAAATGTGTTTTATTGCAAACGTCTTTGTGATTTTAAGAAAATCTGATAACAAATTTCATTTTGCTGATATGCAATTTTTTTTTACTTTTTTGTGAGTTCTTTTGTCATGACTTCTTTTTCTTCCTCTTGATTGAATAAAGTTATTTCTGCTTTAAATTTTATAATTTGTTTATTTGTTTATGTAATTCCATTTCTAGATTTGTGCAGTACTTGCAATTTCGCAGTATCCCTAATTTTCATTATTTCTTTCTTTTTAGTGATTTTATTTATCCCTGTTTTTAATTTTTAGTGGTATACTTTCGTTAAATTATTTTTTAGGTAACGAATATTAATGTTATTAATATCATGTGCTTATTTGAACGTCAAATACTGAAAATCTTTTTCCTTTTTTTTTTTTTTCAGTAAGCTCAAAGCTGAAAGTAAAACCTACTACTGCTTGACGCCAAACAAGAATGATGTACAATTCTAGCATTTTGGTAATTACTAATTTCATCTTTAATTCCTGTTCGAATAAACAAATAATAAAATTTCGTATTGAACATTTCTAAGCAAAGGCTTGCCTTTAAAATGCTTATTTAACAAGAAATATGTTTAAATAATTAATGTTTCCAAATTTGATCATAAGACTGGAAACTACACTCATCAAAATAGTTAAGAGTATGTGAGTTGGGAACATTTTACAGATTAGGACAAAAATGAAAATTTTAAATGAGATTTCTGGTTCTGCCTCATTTATCGCGATATTCCGTTTCTTGAATTTTTACATTCGAACAATTTTATACAAATAGACAACTAAACACTAATACAGTTCTCATGGACTTAGTGATCACATTAGACAGATTATAATAAGTAACTATTCATATTATATAAGGTTATTTTATTATATACAGATTATATAAGTAACTATTCAAAATACTTATTATACAATAAAGCACACTGCTTAAAATACCAACAGATTATAAATTGAAGCACCTTGCTCGAATTAGTGATAGGTTAGGTTAGGTTAGGTTAGGTTATTCAGTTGTGGCAAAGCACACGAGGGCTATCTGCCTAAAGGGAGGGATGCCTTCGTGGAGGACTTTCTAAGGGAAACTGGCTCGTATACACGTTACACATGGGGAAAACCACGAAAACGCCCATGCAGCCAGCCCGTTCGCGGGATTCGAACCTCAGACCGAACTACCAGTGTTCCGCGTCTTTACCGCTCGGCCGCTGGTGGGCCGAATTATTGATAAATTATAAGTTAAATTACATTGCCCAAAATAATTTAAGAATTTGTTATGCAGCTATTTCTAGTCTATATTTCTCAAGTTCTGATTGCTGTTTCTTTATTCATATACTGGATATTTATTTTTGAAAACAGCGCTGAAGACGTGCTGTAATTGCTTTTAACTACAAATGTTAATTACTGTGGTTAAAATTATCAGATGATTTTCTGTAGTTGCCTTTTATGCACAATTATTAATTAGTACGATTAGTATGACGAGTAAATGAGACCACCAAACACGGTAGTTGTATCCGTGTTCGTGTCCTGGCAAAGGAGTTGGCTGTATGGAATTTTTTTATAATTTCTTCTATGTGTAACTTCAAAGTAAGCCTATTTCACTCTAGAAGTATTCCACGAAGACATCTCTCCCCTTAAGCAGATAATTCTTGCCAGTCTTGCGTTTATTGAGAAGCAGACAAACGACCAAAATTAATATTCACATCTTTATCATAAAATAAAAATATTCTGGTGTGCTGTACAGAAAGTGAGAGTTGTATTATAAATTTTCGGTAGTATAAAAGGATTTTAATAATTTTAAATATTTTTGAGATAACTACTAATCTGATTCCTAGTTTTGTATAGCTAACTCGTTTTAGTCCTTGCCTTTATTATATAAAAATATATAAGTATTGGAATATACTATTTTGTGTTTTACCGTAGTCCGCATATTTATGTTAAATTGAATTTTGATTATACTACATTTTCCATAGTACTTCAAGGATCAAATTTTAAAAGTAGTGTCACAAATCACTTAAAATAGGAAGATCGAGTAATTTGTAAGAGTGATATTTGTCGTAAAAGCTTTTATGTAGTACTTAATAGAATTTGAATAAAAAGTATCTGAAAAGATGCAAAATGTTAATATCTTCCATTAAAAGTGTAGAAGGAATATAAAATATACAATCATATGAAAAATATGCTGGATGTCTTTTATGTGTAGAATTATGCAAAGTTAGGGGAATTCCAGGTCACCTCTAGTTCGTATTCAGGGCACTATGACGGCCCAAAGGTACCTGGATAATGTACTGCGGCCGTTGGCAATCCTCTACATTACCACACAGTGCTCACATCTGCCAACATGCTCTGCAAGGTATACAGATGCTTCCTTGGCCAGCGTACTCTCCTGACCTGTCACCAATCGAACATGTGTGGGATGTGATTGGACGCCGTTTGAAGATTCTGCCCCTGCCTCGTTCAGAAGACGAATTGTGGCAAATGGTTGAAAGGGAATGGAGAGCCATCCCTCAGGACACCATCCACACTCTTATTGGCTCTATGCCTAGACGTGTTTCTTCGTGCATCGCTGTTCGCGGTGGTCCTACATCCTCCTGAGCCAACAGAAGCATGTAAATAACTACAAATGTATATCTGCCCTTGTTTAGCCATGTGCAATGCTATTTTTGAAAATTCAATAAACATTGGACTCGGGCAATTTGGACGGGAATCTACCCGGTGGCATTTGGTTCGCGGAACTGTCAACCGGATGGTCCAGGCGTTGGGTTTGGGCGCCTTGTGCAAGCCTCCCATGTTGCCTCTTTGGCTTTACTCTGGATAAGGGCGGACGTGGCCTTATATGCTAATTAACTTAATAGGAAAGGGGTGGTGGCCACGTCCTCCGTCACTATCTCACTATCCTACTTAGCCAACGCCGTTCTCGCTCTGTATTCTGACTATCATTTTGAAATAAAGATCACTTATTGCTGCTTGCTGTCTCTTTTTTCCAAATTTCGTCACTTTCTGACCACTCCTTCTTGGTGTTGCATTTTCAATGTCGAGCAGTGTAATTATACGTATGCAGTTACTTGAGCTAGAAGTTTCAGTTATCTCATGAAAGCATTAATAAACTTATATACACACTTAGATAGCTAGGAAATGTAATATGTCAATATTTTTGTCCCAGGAAGTAAACTTTTAATGAATTCATTTTTTTAATACAAATATATTTAAATACAAAGGAAAAGACTTGTTTCAATGTTCAGTTCAAAAATTACAAATTACAATAGACTTTCTCAGCTCAATATTTATAAACGCAAGAAGATTCACTGAGGAAAAAAATGAATTCTGCATTTCAGTGTAAGTTTAAGAAAATCAGATTGCAGAAAATAGGGAAAAAAGTTTTGAAAATCTGGTTTGAGAAGATTAAATAACGAAAGGAAATATGTTTTTTTGTATCGAGTTACATCCGAGTTCAAAATTAAATCAAAAAATAAAAATTTTCAAGAAAAGTAAACTGCTTTTACTTAAATCATAAATGAAAAAAATGTATAAGCTTTATTCAGAGCAAAGTCTACAACGAGAGTTTAGCCTTCCAGTATCCATAAGCATCAATATCTCCATCTACAACTCTGAAGACACGCAGATGATGTTGGTCCATAGACTGGTTTTTGTCACACAAGGGGCAGGCAGCATCAGTGAGAAAGCCAATACGACAGATATGAGCAGCCAGACAATCATGCTCGATAAGTAGTCGAAACGCAGCTACTGCATCCCGTCTTGGTTTATCAGGTACATATAAAAGTCAATTTGTTCCATATCTGACTTCAATTTTGTACAGGAGTCCATCCTTGTACATTGACTGCATAAATTGTCCATGGCACCCATTTGGACAAGAAAATCTGCTTGATTATTACCATGTAAATTACAATGGCCAGAGATGCAGTGCAAAACAAGCATTCGCATCGTCAATTTAACGTTTCGTATTTAACCCATACTGTGAATGAAATCTTGATAATAAATGATGAATTCATTTATGCTGGATTTTAGTTCGTTCTTTTTTAATTTTATTTTGAAAAATTGTTTGATAAAATTTTTATTTTGTAAATTATTGCTCACTTTTAAGCTAAGTTTTATGTCAGAACCATTTTTCGAAACATATACGTGTATTTTATCTTTCATAATAAATACTCCAGTGACTTTTGTAGAGCTCATTCATCCACATGTGCAGCATCGAGATCATTTTCTGGCTCAGCTGCTCTCTGTTGTTGTTCTGTCACATGCATTAGAAAGTACGCCCATTCATTTATTTGTCAATCGTATCTGACTTCATGGTGAAATTCGTCCATACCAAGCTTTTTTCACGAGTTCAGCATTTTGTTTCTGATATTTAGAGTGGTTGACAGCTCCTGAGAAATAACTTCTCCTCCAAGCATTCCCCCCCCCCTTCCTTCCTTGTTTGTTGTTGTTACTTGCATCATTCCAGCTACCTTTTTTTCCTTCCTCCCCCAAATCCTAAGGATAACAGAGAAGACAGAGAATATTGTAAGCTCTGAAAAGGTTGCTTTATTGAAGGTTTGATTTAAACCAAATGAAAATACTAAAAATCCATATAAATAAAATAAAAGCTAATTACATTTAAATACATATTTTATTTTATGTCACACGAAAAGCTCCAGGCTTAAATCGTCAATGTCATATACCCTGCAACGAGTGGAATATGTGGCATAAATCTTATCTGATGTAACTTTTGTCATTTCTGAAAATTTAGTCTTTGTAGCATTTAATGGAGTTGTAGTAGTAGTTATTGAATGCTTACATCATAATAAAGATTCATGTTTCTTGATTTTAATTCAATGAGGATATTGCAAGAAAGAATATCCTGTCGATTAAAGTATTATTAATTGGAGTTACTAGATAATTACATGTACAAGTGGGCATGACACCAAAATTTCACCAATGATCGTACAGGCGGGATCGGCATCGGAGCTGCTGCAACCTGTGCGGCCGCACCGGGCGACAGAATTTAGGAGCGGCAAAAGTTTTAGAATTTACAGAAGCACCGAGCGAAAAAATTTAAGGAATTAAAAATTTTTAGAATTAAGGAGAGGCATTTAGCATCAGACTTTAGGGGCAGTAATTTTTTTTTAATTTAGGGAGGCACCGGATAGCAGGAATTTAGAACTCACAGAGACTGAAGTTGACGGCAAAATGCCTAATTCCGACCCTGCGTACAGGTATAGTGACGCCGTACTAATTGTATGACTCCGCCCCAGTTTTGCTGGAGAACATCTCAGCGGATTGTCCGCTCCTCTCCTCTTTCCCCCACCACCAAACCAGTTGACTTGTCTTTAAGTACCCCATGCCACACAGACACTATAAACTTACAAACAACCCTACCTTCTGAGGGTTTCGAATCAGGACCCATCCCGAAGGGGGATCAGCATCGCTAACCGCTATAACGATTAGGGCTGGGCTTGACAATTATAGACAAACGACAATCATGGCGAAACGTCCTGTGTAGTCCAGCGATATCAACCTATTGTAATTTCACACCCTTATAGTCCAGTGCCAATGGCCAAATCGCGCAGCAAATGCATGTTTAAGAGCCGTATACAGAATTAATGTTTAATACAATCACAGTGTAATCTGTATTGCTGTTGCGACTGATAAAATTATATTTACTTTTTAATCCAAAGATGTTTATAAGGAAAAAATATGAAAATAATATTTTAATATGATTTTTAAACCTGACCTTTGAATGCCTTTGACTTTATCGCTGACTGATATATCTTCTTATGACTGAAAACAATATATTTAAGATTTTCATCTGACATTTTTGTTCTTATTTTACTTTTCGTGTACTCCATACAAAATACTTTTCTCCCAAATATACCTAAACTCTTAAATGATTTAAAAAGTGGTCTCATGAAAAGGCTTTGTTTGTGGGGTGCTGGATATTTGTCTTTAGTTAGATACACCTTGGATAACCATTTATGTAGATACAAAATTCATTTAGCTTGCTTCTTTACATTTGTGTTTAATTTTCCCTCTCTGTATTCTGTTAATAACTTCACAGATAGGCTGGTCTTGCTTGAGACTAGCGTGTATACTGAAATACAGTTGCGTTCCTTGATATTTTGAAATTTCTTCCCCAAATGTGTATGTATTTTGTACACATATTTTCTCATTTTCGAGTGTAAATCATATTTATTTCTTTTCATCTCTCGAGAGATACTTTACTTCTGTATCCTTTAAAATCTTTTTTAAGTCTCCTAATAAAATGCCATTCAATGCTGTACACTTTTCGCTTTTTACATAATTTTTTCCAGAGTTCCAAAGTGAATTAAATCATTGCTATTAATCTGAGACTGCAGCAATTTACGTTTAATTCTGAGTGACATTAATCTTTGAAATAGTACTTATTAATCGATTTTGTCCTAAGGACGCATTTTCAGTTCACTTACGTAAGTAATTAAAATTCACTAGAAGTAATCCAACCAATTCTCAGTTTCCGTTTCATGGGATTCAGTCATCTTTTGATTTATTTTCGGTGACATGATGCGGGCTGTTTTATGGACTTTGAGATTTAGTCATGTCTGGTGTAGTTTATTCGTATGATTATAAATCAAGTCTAGACATTCCAGAGAAACTGTATTTTGAATTTTGATTTTAGTACTATTATTACAATAAAGGCGAGTATTTTGGCGACTGATGTAATTTTTAATTATCTGTGAGACTTAGAGATGCTCTTACAAAAATGCATTTTGGAAGTGAACATTTCCATATGTAACTGACGAAAACCAAACTTTTTTACAAAACCATTATAATAAATGACACCTTGTTTTCATGTACAGAATATTAAAGACAAGAACACAATAAACTATTCATTTGTCTATGTGGCATATGTATATATTTTATTTTAATTTCTTCAAAACGTAGGAATGGAATCCTAAATTTTAAGAGCTGCATATAATTAAATGAATACAGAGAAGGAATCCTAATTAATTAAGGAAAACATGGAGGTTTTGTTGGAAAACCAGATGTAAGTTGAAGGACAATGTTCAGATTAAACTCGCTCCCTAATGACATACGAATCTGAAATTAATTAATCAACTACATCATTTAATTGCTTTATTTTTAATATGTTTTAAAATTATTTCTCTTAACGCAAAAACTGTATTCTTAGCCGAAAGCTTTTAAGAAATTCCCATTTTTTAAAACTTCAATAATTATTTCAGTATTATTAAGATTTTTTTACATTATATTAGCGTTTGAACAAAAAATTGCCCGGGTGAGTTATTTATTTCAATTAGATATTACACACACACACCTGCTAAAAAAATAGCGATAAAAGCAAAACACGGAATAAAACCAGAACTATGTAATGGATGTGCGTGAAGTTGATCTAAGACGTTGATGTGGCTTTACAAGATCATGTAGGTGACTGCCGCCAGGTAGCGCATCTGACTCCATATAATGATTAGTACATTTGTGAGGGTGCGTAATACTTACTGCATTTTAAACTCAAAACATATTTGTTACAATTACGAGTTCTTTACAAGTATGTGTAATTCATGGATAGCACAGAACAGTTATTAAAGTGAAATATAGTCCTCGTGATGTGAGGATACTGGTAACGAGGGTCTCTCTAGTCGAGAGTTCAAGAGCATTCTGACTTGTTGTTCCGATGGAAAAAATCTTCAGACTCAATTAGCCCCGCCTCCTTAATTTTTCAGTAGTATTTTACATCCTCTGATTCGTTATATGTGGAACGGTATCAAAGGAAAAGCAAGATCATTGGTTCGTCAGCCCTCCTGAAATGAGAGACTTTGATGATAGACACGGTGCAGAACGCTAAAGTCTCCTGACACTGGTCGTGAAGTTATGTCTCTTGCATTGTCAACTGGAACGAATTATTGCGTCTGCGATGTCAGAAACATGTCGTGTGACACATCGTAAAAGCTTACGATTTTGTCATCTCTGTGTGGTCCGCCGCACCTACATAGCAAACAATAAAGCGACAACATACAAAAACACATGCATTACGACCATCACATCGCGAAAGACCAAATGAGCCGGAAGAATGTGCAATAGAAATATCACGCTAATAACGGGTATGGTACTCTCTAACTGAAATGCTTGCTTTACGACGGCGAGGCAAACTGGCAATAATGTCGTTGATCGTTTGTTGTAGAAGTAGCGGCCATTCCTGTAGTAATGTATGTCGGAACTCGTGGAGGGTGCCTGACGGCACACTGTGACCTGCTATCCGTCATCCGAATATTTTCCACACATGCTGTATAGGATTCAGGTCCAGTGACTTAACAGAACACGGCAGATGTGAAATGGTTTCACTCTCCAGATAACATCGTAGTACTTGAGCTCTATGCGAGCGCACGTTATTGTCCGTAAATATCACATCGGTACCCATTGCTGCGATAAAAGGACATACAAGAGGATGTAGAATTTCGTCGCGATATAAGACGGTTGTGACGGAACCACCAGAAATCACGTAAAGATCGGTGCGGCCGTTCTTTGCTATTCCTGTCCATACAACTTAGCCTTCTCCTTTGTAATGGTCTCCTTCGACGATGTCTGGCGCCCGACAGCGTGTCCCTTGGCTCTCGCGATATCATTGGCCTTCGAAAATCGTTCTGAATGTTAAATCGAGACTCCTCCGTAAAGAGTACGTGGCTCCATTGCCCTGCTGTCCAACTTCGATGTTCACGGGCCCAATTCAACTGCGTTCTGAGATGCAATGGGGACAAAGGAATACAAACCACAGGTCGTCGGGTGTACAGTCCACCTTCGTGCTGTCGACGCGACACAGTTTGGCGGGATATGAGCCGTGCTACAGCAGCATAGAGGTGCTACGTCGGCTGTCGTGCTGTTAGTGATCTACGATGTCTTTCTCATAGCAACGGGAAGCGATTGTGTGCCGTGTCTCATAGCCGATTGCAGACAAATGAATAGTTTCCTGGAGCAGTGGAACTTTAAGAGGAGGAATTTGCGGAATTTTTAGCTTTTAAAAAGCCAGTTTTGGTACTAGAATGTAGAAATGATTCTCTACTCCACTGTCTCTATCAAGTTTTCTCCAGCGAGATTTCCTGGTACCTTTTAGGGTTACGGCTGGTATTATTATTGAAAACGAAATCAATTCTGCCGACATTTTTGTAAAACATTTAAATTTCTCTTTCATTTTTATTAGTTTTCTTAGATTGGTTGGCCTATTTGAATATGCCAGAGCACTCGATGGTTATCTGCCTAA
This sequence comes from Stegodyphus mimosarum, assembly GCA_000611955.2. Lineage (NCBI taxonomy): Eukaryota > Metazoa > Arthropoda > Arachnida > Araneae > Eresidae > Stegodyphus > Stegodyphus mimosarum. Next base: position 343,685 of record KK120490.1, on the reverse strand, counting down.
GAAGGAAGGTGCCTTTTGTGGAGGGTTTTTTGAGACAAATTGGCTTGTATGCAGAATTGTTTTTAAGGGAATTATTTTTCTGAGGAATTTATCATGCTGCCTTCTGAATTTTTTTAATTTATGAAAGGAAAAAGTGAGAAATTGATGGGCTAAAAGCATGCAAAGCTTAACTATCTTCCCCTCCTCCAACGTTTATTTAAAATTTCATTTTTAGTTTTAAATAAGAAATACTTTCAGTGGTAATTCGACCTTAAAAGTTCAAAATTAATTCTTCTGAGTTAATAATTTGTACAATACAAAATACAGCATATAAAGTAGTAAAATATGATTTACTATATTTTCTAATTTCTATCCAATCAATGCTAAGTGAAAATCATTACCTTTTAATCCTGCTTCTGCGAAAATGTGTACAGGTTAAACAAAAGCAAAACGCAGATTGATCCGAAAATGTTTAATGTTCGTAAAGCTAAAAAAAATTAAACATGCGCTATAAATATGTATTAATCAAAGAAATAATTTAGAAAAACGATTTATTTATTATCGATAACATTATTTGGATCTTAAAGCTGATGTGATTTATCAACTCCTTTTCTCAGCTCTTTATTTGTGAGTGCATAACTAAGTAAATATGTGCCTATATCACTGACGCCTTTACAGCTATCCATCTTCGTAAATGCAATATAAATTACAAACAAGATAACTAATGTTTACGGAAATAATGCTGATTAATATCACATATAAACGATATATAGCACACGAGGAAGTAAAGACATTAATTAGTTCTCTTAAAAGCAATTAATAAGCTTCAGAAGCGATAATAAAATATATATCTAAATGATTTCATCTAAGAAGCTATTTGTGTTCCAAATATAAAAGTTTGAAGAAAGGAAGATTTTAAGATATTGTAGTTACTTGTATGGATTCTATAATTCAGTTTCAAATTTATCAAGAATATCTTCCGAGCGATAAATTGCTGATTGTTACCAATTGTTATTATACGAAAATAATGTATTACTCGAAATTTATTCTTTTATCTAATTTAAAGAAGCTGAATGGCTTTAATGCATCATGGGAAATATGTCAATTTATTTAAAGCTTACTCATTATAAATGCTTTGTAGATTTTATTGATTAAATAAATAACAAACGTTTATTAAGTAATTAAAAGTAGCAAGAAACGTCTTTTGGATGAAATCTGAACAAAATTTAATTTTGGAATTTGAGCAGCATTTTAAAGAGCTAAAAAGGTTCAGATGAGGGCATTTCTGTACCTGGATGCTTTTTAAGGATTGTCAAGATTTTCGGAACTTTCTGATTTTTCTTTCGGAACATGTCATCGGCAAAAGCTAGCAGTTGAATTTTTATTTTGTAGAATAGTTCCACTTGTGTTTAGTTGAGAGTTTCGCACGGCCTTTTCCAGGGCCAAGTTAAACAACAGACAAGAAAGGGAGACTTCCTGTCGCAGACCTTTTTCAGTATAAAAAGGTTCTGAGAAAAAAGATAAAATTTTAATTCTGCATTTCATAATCGTAAGTATCATCCTTTTCATCCTGATCAGTTTCCTTAGAATGTTGAATTCCAGCATAGCTTCAAATAATCTTTCTCTAGTTGAACAGTCATGCACAGGTTTAAAATCAATAAACAGGTGATAGGTCTCAATGTTATATTCCTTTGTTTGTAGTTCCCAATAATTTTACATAATTATAATTCTGCAATCTTTATAATTCAGCAGTCTTTTATAAAGGATGGTGGAGAAGATATTGCAACTTATTTAAATTAATCACCTTATAAAGTATTTCTCCCCGGCTTCTTCGCATGCCTTCGTAGTGTAGTGGTCAGCACACTCGGCGCGTATTCGAGAGGTCCATGGTTCGAGTCCCGGCGAAGGTATTGATCATTTTTCACGTCTCCCGCTTTCAAAAATTAACTAATGTGTCTACAGTGGCGACCGAACTAAAAGGTGATGAATGATAATTCTTCATCACCAGGATTTGGCGACTGGGTCCTCTAATCCCCAGCCGCCCTTTAAAAGGGAGAGTATATAAGGTATTTCTCCCTATTTCTTCGCAAGCCTTCGTGGTGTAGTGGTCAGCACGCTCGGCGCGTATTCGAGAGGTCCGTGCTTCGAGTCCCGTCGAAGCCACTGCTCATTTTTCATCAAAAAAATCCTAATGTCTCTACAGCCTTTTAAATACTTTGCGATTTTTAATAAAAGTAACAATTTTAGAGATTATAAGGTTTTTCGGTGCTGAAAATATGAAATTCCAATTACATCCTGACAGGATTCGAACCGCGGATCTTCCGATTCACTAATTGGTTCGTCTAGTAACTACTGACATCATAGGATCGGGCACGAGGGAATGCGAATGTATCTTGTATTCTCCCTTATCTAAAGAACGACTGGCAAGGGACGCGAGGTACAGGGGACGAAATTAGGTTATCGTAGGTCTTTTTAGGTCGGGTACCTCTGTAAATGTTATTGGGCTTTTCGTTGCGGAAAACATGAAAAATTAAGAATGCTTTTCATGACGGTTCGATCCACAGATCTTTTAATTTACTAGCTGAATGTGCTAACCGCTTACATCACAAAAAGACAAACAGAGGAATGTGATAATTGCTTGCACTGTTAAGTAAAGTATTTTTGAAAGAGCTACTGTATTTCTTGCTCAATCAAGGTATTTAATTAAAATGAAATTAATAATGCTTTTGTCGCATTTGAGCTCGATTCCACATCTATCCGATCATTTCGTTTGCGAAGTGGAAAAAAAATAATAGTTCACAGCAGCTTTCTAAATAAATCTGTGTTTAAATACTTTACTCCATACGTGGTATTGGAATGAAATACTGGGAGAAAAAAAGGTAGCCATTTTGAAATCTTCGTTAAGTATAAAATCTCCCACGTTTTTAAAAATAGCAAAAAAATTTCGAATGATCATTAAGCGTTAGAATTCTTGAAAAAAGAGATAATGCAATATTTCACACTCTTGCTTAGTTTCCAAGAAAACGGTTATTTCATGATATTTGTTTGAAAAAAATAATTCTTTAATAACAGAATTCATGGAACTTAATTTCTCAAGAATTCGATGAAAGGTTACTCTTATTTAATTCAATGGAAAGACTGCATTCTTTTTTTTATTTAATGGAAAAGTGTATTTTTTTTTTTTTTTTTTTTTTTTTTTTTTTTTAACTATCGAGCAGTTTGAAACTAAGCATGCTTTGGTGATCGTGAAGTTTACTTAGTTGTAGTTGTTTGGAATTTACTTTAAAGTTCCTGAAAAATAAAATTTTTAGCTGTTTTCATCAAAGTGATGCGATAAAAATGTGTAGTAGACTTCAAATTTACCTGACCATTAGATTCCTTACTTGGATTTACCTCAGACGAAATTTGAGGTTATAGCGCAGCACACATTTGATGAGCCCACTGCTAATTTGTATTGTTTTTATGAAGAAAAATAGAATTATAAGAAATTATGGAATGATTTGGAGGCCTGTATAGTCTGGTGCCCTAGTATCGGCCTTTGGGGATAGGCAATAGTAACGGCCCTAGGCATCTAAGGACTTCATTATTGTGCATCGTCATTAAGGTTGCAGCGCCTTTATGCAAGTGGGCCATCGTTTACCAGGACTGAAAAGCCTTTTCAAGAATATCCCTGCATAAAGGTGCTCTACATCTATACGAAGAGCAGTTTTAACTTGAAGGTAACAGCATTCATACTGGCAATTCTATCCAGAGGCATTGCCATCCAGATAGGATATTCGTTTGCTTTGGAAACCAGAGTAACAAACTAAAATTCTACTTGAAAAGCGGCTGTCTAGTACAAAAGTGGTGGTAACTTTATCGAGCTTTGTGTCACCTAAATATCAGGGAACCCTTGTGAATCTTTGAGAATTATAGCTGATTTGCATAAAAATGCTAGACCTTTAATACGGGGCACCGTTATGGAACCGTCTCGTGCGTCATATCAAGCGACCTTTAACGTACCCAGAGTTCCCCTCTGAGCTCGAACCAGGCGTACTTCTGTGCTAAAAATTTGCACTAGCGTTGTTTTATCATCTACACTGAAAGATGCGTGCCGCCCAGATGGTATAGTGGTTAGGGGAGCCGACTACGATACCGAAGGGCCCGAGTTCGAATCCCGGAAAAATCATTGTTGTAACTGTCCGTCTCTTCATAGGGATTAACGGTGGCTGCCTATTCCGCCGATGTCGAAAAAAGACAAAATAGTGCGTGCCGTTCGGGGAAGAAAAAAAAACTTAAAGATGCATATTACAGTTATTTGTTGAGACAAAAGGTGAAAATATTCAGTTAATTTTATTTCTCTCCATATGTTTTCAGCTTAGGTTAAATTCTTGGATAAATCCTGTTTTCTTAAAAACGCTTATTTGATGACTTTACGCTAATTCTTGCGCATGTACTATTCTTCAGCACAATGAAATGTTTCGGCCTCTGAAAATTAAATTTTTTTGCTCACCTAATTATTAGTTTATCATAATGAAGTAACCACTTTATGACCATGCTTTGTGTAGTATTATTTTGCTTTTAAAACTTGAAACTCTCTCTATATATTACACATGTGTATAATAACGTTGTAGAAACATTGATAGCGTAATTGTTGATCCATAATGAAGAGCAAACTTGGCAGCCAAGGCAGATTAAATATTCATTTTTATTTCAATTGCCATTTGTGTCCACAATACATTTGGCACTCTAATCGTGCCTATTTCAAAACATTTACATTTTTCATATTATTGTTGCGGTAGAAGTAGAAGCAAAGTGAGGTGTAGAATATATGGAAGCTATTAAGGATTCAGTACGGAAGATTACCGAGAGAAAATGTTTCGGTTTAAGTTCCAAATTGGGTGCGTCATCATCGTTATGTAAAAGTCATATGATATGTATTACTCCAGAAATGACGCAGTCCAGAAAACGTTATTACTGTTTTTAGAATACAGACGAGGGTACCCAAATTAAAAGGAGTAATTAAGTGGCTACTGCTAAATTAAATTATAATTTTGATTTACATAGTTTTACCTTATATATATATATCAGTTATAGACAAAATAAGAAATTTAGAACCAAATTCACAAATACATGAGAGAAGTCAAGTTCAAAGCCAATAAACCCAAAATTCCTTATAAATTTGTAAAAAATATAAAGCAGCTGTTACCAAATCAGAAGAATTTGTGAAAAGTACAGATATGTGAAATACAAAAATTACAAAAGATATATAAGAAGAGGAATGCAATCAAAATTTGATTCAACGTTATTGCGTGAAAATAGAAATGATATTAGCATAATTTTGTTTTAAAATAAAAATTTGTGATACCGTTATATATATATGTATATATATGCACTGAGTGTGCTAAATTGTTATTGAAACATATAAAATGCAATAATTTTCTGTCTGTATTATGTATTTAAGGAAGAGGATTGGATCCAAAATTTTTCTTGGATATTATATTAAACCTTTGTTTAAAATATGCACTTAAGAAAATTATATTTGTATTCCATAAAATAAAAAGGAGCAACTGAAAATTTCTGCAGAATACTAATATAATTATCGCAATTTTTAGGAATGTTCAAGGTAAGCGAAAACGTAATAAATTCAATAGCGGAAGTATGAGAGCGAATATATTATTTTACCTTGACAAAATGGAGAGAAATTAGTGCCTTCCTTTTAGCGTCTCCTTTTTATTCACTCGAATGTTTATTCGTCGTTTGTATTCTATTTATAAGAAAGAAGTCATTATTTGCATTTTTACCAAATAAAGTTTTTCGGCGTCTGCGGACATTTAGACCATAATAACAATTTTATTCCGGACGTTTGTAGGTCAGCGGTTGTTCACGCCTTAATGACTTAAAAATTCATAATAATTAAAATATTAATCAGACTCATTAAAATATTAACCAGACCCAAATTTCGGTCTTTTCTAGTCCGCAATGGTTTAGAAAGTCACTCTTAAGTCCTATATAAATTGTAGGGTTTATTTTATTTATAAATAAGGGATGATAGATTTTGTGTGGCATTTATAAATAGGAATATTAATTATAGTAAACAAATGTAGTTAAATATCTTTAATATCCTTTTTGCTTATTTTGAACTATTTCAGTTACATGCTTACCATTGAATAAAGTTTCGAATTTAATCTCAACCATTTTCTATTCGCATGTTTATGAAATTCGAATGAGTACCTGAACATATCTCCCAACTATATTTCTCGTCCTTTTTCAAATTGTTGCCTGAAACAACTAGTAGTTGTATAATCAAACTAAAATTAAACAAAAAAAATTTAAATAACTAAAATTAAGTTTTTAAGTTAGAACAAACTAAAAATTATTGCAAAAATCTAAGATTGTGAACTAAAATAGTAGCAGATGTATGAGCAGCAACAATATATTCCTATTTGTAGAAAACAACACTATGTAGTTTCCAGTGAGTATTTACAGTAATGGCATTTAATTAAAACCTCGGTTTTAACCTGATTGGTTCTCACATTTAGTTTTACTAACGTAAAATAATTTTTAAAAAACTACCCTCAGAGGATTTAAATTTTCTGTGACAAATTAACAGCGGCTTACATTTATAATTCAAAGCACTGTTGGTAGCTATGCGACATGTCTGCAGTAGGTTTTAAAGTTGTTGTTAACTTCCATTTATTCAAACTAATCTTACCTATAATATCTATTATATTTTTTCAATAATTGGGCTATTTCTGGAGGGATCAATTGACTTTAATTTGTGCCCAATAAATTATTATTTTAATTTGTTTCAGAAAGCATCCATTGTATTTTTTGCGACTAACATTTATGTCAAAATCTTTGTTTTATTTCAGAGTCCGAGATTCAACCTTGAGCAGTTTCACACATTTTTGTTGTCCGAGATTTCCTTCCAGTTTCCCCACAGTCCACCTTATCATCATACGAGTAAGCCTGATGTCTATGATAAATTTTATAATGGTACATGGAGTTGCGTGTATGCTGGATTATACTGATTTTACGTCTGTTCCACGACATCTAACTTCACGGGAATTTGTTTCACTTCACAAAACCTGGCTCTAAAAGAGTGCTATGGTGTTATTACTTAACTTGATTAGTATAAGTTTAGTTCTAAAACTATATTAATTTAACGGATTTCTAAAAATGATTAAACGGATTGAAAAATTCACGAATAAAAGATCTGGATAATTAGCTGAATTTATTCTGTTGATGTACTGAGTTTAAGCAACTTCGTAAACTAGCTCAGGATCCATCTTATTCAGTAATTTAAAATGCATTAATGATATCTTATGATTAATACCATTAATGATGTCTTATGATATAGAATTACAAATGGTAAATATGAACCAGTATCAGAACCACTTTCTGTAAGAAAAATTATTTGATACTCTGTATGTTCAATTTAAATTCTGTGGAATATTGGTTTCTGGACAGAAGATATTTAAGATCAGAGGAACTTTGTTCTCTACTGACTATTCTAGAAGTTGGGTATTCGCCACACTTTTATTTATAAATGTGTAGAAACTAATAACAATATTTTGCTATATATTGGGTTTCCAGATTAATAGAAATTAATGTAAAAGGAATTACTCCTTTCCCGGATGCCCCGTGATTGCCCAAGAAAAATTACTTTGCGTGTAAGTTCATAATGCAAAACCATTCAACTAAAGGAATTCATTAAATCTAACATATACGTAATATTAACACATGCACGATATTTAACACAACACTAAACATATAAAAAGCAGGAAAATTTGAATTAAATTTTACTGTATCTTAAGGAACGGTGAAGAAACCAAAGGTGCAAAATGTTATTGTGTGAAAGGGAAATCCTGTTCCGTGAAAATATCAGGTAGATGCTATCTTTCTGGAGCTTTTCCTTTTCACTTTCTCTTACTTATAACACCGCTTCTCTACTTGAAAATCTCTGAGTTTTTGTCCCTTTAAAAATATATCCACTGTGATCTGTTCGTCTTCGTTTACAAATATGCTTAAAGAAAGACGTGGGATTGTCGTTGCAAATATTTATACTACGACTACCTACTGTTTTATCAGGTTGAAAATGTTGTATGAACTTTTGCACCTTTCGCCATTTTGCATAAATTTCGCGGATTAAATAACTAGGCCCTTAGTCTTCTGCTTCTGAAAACATTTCCTTCACCGCATTAACTGCATTTTGTGATATCATTTGTTTCCAGCTTGTTTGTTCGTGTCTCGAGATATCGTTCATCATCCAAAGCACTTTTCTTTTGGAAAATTTGTTCGTGAACCGATTTGTTCGTAATCCAAGGCGTTTGTAGCCCAAAATTGCACTGTATTTACAAGTTCATTAAATTTTTAAATCAGTTCTTTAGTGTAAAAATGCAGCGAAATATATATTTATATTGAGGGCATCATTTGATCTGCCCAAACATTTTTATCAAATAGTTCCCTTTAGTGAGAATATGCTCTTGAAACTTGCTATATTGGGAGTCCAGAACATGAACACTGCATTCTTAAAGCTTCATCATTCTAAATTTCTGAAACTTGTTCATTCTAAATTTCGGAAACTTGAGCAATCAATGGTGAAAGTATTTCGTTTTTAATAGCTTGTTCTTATAGTTAGCGTTAATACACTCTTAGACAAAAAAAAAAAAAATTTTAGACAAAAAAAAAAAAAAAGACGCACTAAAAAGGAGTTATCCGAATGAGACGAAAATCGGTAGAAGTGATGTACATGTACAAAAAAAGAAATGATTACAGTTTGAGAAAAATTGGATGATTTATTGAAGTGCTAGAGCTTCACAAAGCGAAAAAGTTAGTAACGCGTTTGTCCACCTCTGGCCCTTATGCAAGCAGTTTTTCGGCTTGGCATCGATTGACAGAGGTTGCGGATGTCCTCCTGAGGGATATCGTGCCAAATTCTGTCCAACTGGCGCGTTAGATCGTCAACATCTCGAGCTGGTTGGAGGGCCCTGCCCATAATGCTCAATAGGAGAGAGATCCGGCGACCTTGCTGGCCAAGGTAATGTTCGGCAAGCACTAAGGCAATTGCTGAAATGTAAGCCCAGGGTGGCGTGACATGAAGGGCAACACAACGGGCCTTAGAACTTCGTCGATGTACCGCTGTGCTGTAAGGTTGCGACGGATGACAACCAAAGGGGTCCTACTATGAAATGAAATGGCACTCCAGACCATCACTCCTAGTTGTCAGCCTGTCTGCCGGAAGACAGTCAGGTTAGTATCACACCGCTGTCTGGGGCGTCTCCAGACTCGCCTTCGCTGGTCATCGGGGCTCAGTTCAAAGCGGGACTCATCACTGAAGACTATTCTACTCCAGTCAGTGACATTCAAGCGCGAATGAGCCCGACACCACTGCAAACGGGCTTGACGTTGTACAGAGGTCAATGGTAGTCGGCGCAAGGGGCGCAGTGACCTCAGCCCCCTTTCTGTGAGCCGTCTATGAATGGCCCTTGCGGTCACTGAAGCACTAGTTGCACGTACAATTGATTATAATGATGCATTTGGGGCTGTGAGTGCCGCTCTGACGATTGCTCGGTATGCAAGTTCTGTCGTTTCTCTAGGCCTACTGCTTCTTTCTTGACGCTGTGTACGACCATGCTTCACCCATTCCTGCCAACATCGTCTAATCGTGGCATCGCTCCTGTTCAAATGTCGAGCTATTCGCCGATAAGACCAACCGGCTTCTTTGAGCTACACGATCTCTCTCAAATTCTGACATCTGCGCATATCGTTCGCGCAGTTGTATGCGAGGCATAATTACTGTCTACCAGAGTACACGGAATGAAATTCGTGAAGAATTTATGTCCGGGAATCGTAATTTCTCCTCTTAAATATCCTGCCAATTGCGCAGATCAGATGCGCTGTAGCGACAAACGTTCATTCATTGGCAGCCAAAATGTAAAACTTTGCATTTTCCGTAGAAACCTGTATGCATATCAATTTGTATCCAATTTGCTTTATATCTTCTCGGTGCGTCTTTTTTTTTTTTTTTTTTTTTTTTTTTTTTTGTCTAAGAGTGTATATAGCATCGTAATCAAATTGAACTTGGAAAATAATGCTTCAGACTTACGAGAGATCAGTTCTTTCAGTTTTTGTGTATATTAATGTAAGAAGAGTGTGTTGGTTTATATTAATGTAAGTGTATATTAAAGAAGAGAGAGGGTTTCCCATACAAATCGCAATTTTCGTTTTATTGTGTTACATGAATATCGCAAGGTTGTATTGAGATTTATTTCAAGTTCTCAAAAAACTTGTGAAATGATTCGTCATTTCTTTTTTACCAGAGGCTTTATTTTAAAATAAATAGCGATTTTTTTAAATTTATCTGTTGAAAATTTAAAATTATATGTGATCGGATTTTACCGGGAGTGACATTGGGGGGTGGGGGGGGGGTATTTATTTGCATGATGAGCTTTCTTATTCCTCTACAACATTAAGAATTGCAGAGTGAGGAAGAGTTAACTATTTGTGAAAATAACTTGAAACATACACAAAAAAGCGCTTTATAAAATTAAATTGGAAATCTGAAAGCCCATGATTTTCATTACGAAGTTAACTATAAGAATAAAAAATCTGATGTGGACACCACATGACTTCCTTGTACGGCCTATTATATTATACACATTATTTGCTGCATTTCATTTAAACTTATTTCCTCAAATTTAATTGGAGATATATTTCTCATTCAGTTAACTCAATTCTCACTTCGCGGCAAGGAAAAAATGCATAAAAACTCAAAATAGCTTCATTAAAAATTGAAAAATATGAAAAAACATAAAACACCAAATACATTTAAAACAATTTAAAAAACAATTTTTGCAAGTAAAGTTTCTACGCAAAAACAAGCAAGAAGGCAGATTTTTCGATGCACAAAATTCAAAGTTTACTTTTGGTCCCACTCGGCAAAAAGACACTGAAGGTGCAGAAACTGACTTAATTTACTGTTGTGCTAAGTTTCAAATGTAAACAAATATGGCTGTACAGTTAGGCTTAGCCGCACTTAAACAATTTTTAAATTGTTGAGAATTCTACAATCATTGCGTGCAGGTTAACTAAAGGCATAAAACCCTTAACCGAATTAAGAACATTATAATTCAATCATTTTTAAAGCAAAAAATGCAAAATTTGCCAACATATAAGAATTTTTAAAAAATTGAGCTCACCAACCCGAGTAACAGAGCGGGTGTGTGTATATATATATATATATATATATTTAAATACGTTTGGTGCGGCTGAGTATAACCAAAAAAGGGGGCGCGCAACTACGTGCTATAGCAGTCCTATATACAAAAAAAGCCCCCAGTGGCCGAGCGGTAAAGTCGCTGAACACTGGTAGTTCAGTCTGAGTTTCGAATCCCGCGAACTAGCCGATTGCATTGGCGTTTTAGTTGTTTTCTCCATGTGTAACGTTTATATGAGCCAGTTTCCCTAGAAAGTCTTCTACGAAGGCATCCCTCTGTAGGCAGATAGCCCTCAAGGCTTTGCCGTAATCTCATAAACCAAACGAAACCAAACCTATATACAGAATTTCAACGTTCTGAGGCTACTCGTTTTTGAGTTATGCGAGATACATACGTACGTACGTGTGTACAGACGTCACGAAAAAAATCTCTTCTCAATCCATTTTACAGTCCTTTATTCTGTCCTTACGTACAGATGTCACTCAAAAGCATCGTTAAATTTCATTCGATAACGATCAAAATGGGTATTTTTTTTTTAAATAAGATACCCGAAATTTTTCGCGATTGCAGTAGTTCCGTTACTTCGTACATGGAAGTAAAAAGATGCTCATGAAGTTCGCTTATTGCACACAATATTCAACTGTATTACATTTCATTATTTTTTTATTGTACTCAATACTCAACTGGGAAGCATGTTACGAATTTTTCAAAAAAAAAAAAAAAAAAATCCACCATCGAAGAAAAAGACAGGTGCAGCTTAGCATATTATCTAGACCTGCAATTTGTTTTTTGAAGCTGGTATACTATGGGAGAGCTGCAAATGAATACGGATGCTCTCTTAGCGAATTTTAAAATAAAAGGTTTTTTAGGAAATGCTTTAAAATATGTTATTTCGCATGATTCAAAAAATTTCTTCTTAAGGTTATTAATTCTTAGAAAAAATTTGATTCAATGCGGACTAGTTTCGTTTTGAAAAGTTCTCCTGGAAGACATCCACGTCTTTTTAAGCAAATAGCCCTCGTATTCTTTGCCATATTCAGTTATACAAAAGAAAAAAACAAATTTTAATTTAGAGTTACAGCGTAATTTAGAATCTGATATGCCCTTTACAGCTTATGATACCTATTTGTTTTTATACAGTTTTTAGTAGCTATGAAATTAAAACAGTTGCAACAGTTTTAGTAAACCATCGAAATCTAAGGTAAGGCGGTTTAAAACATTTTTATTCATTTCAAAGCAAACACGGAAGAATTGTGTGAACATGCAAACACTAGTTTAAGCCCATTATACCAGCCTCTGAAATAACGTATCTAAGGTAGTTCGTAAGAAAAAAAAAAGTAAAAAGGAAGGAAAAGCGAATCGAAAACTGCTTTCTTCTTGTGAGTGTTTGGCTTTGATGGCACCGATCCAATAAGCTACATTAACAAAACAACTCACCTCAAGCAAGAAAAATGCCAAATGATTCTTACTACCAGGACACTTCAACCTGAAATCTTAGTACTAAGATAAAATTAAATTTCCGTTTTCATAAAAAGGGTTTAGGGGGGATTTGAAGATGATTTTCAAAATTAAACGAATGAGAACATGTTAATTGTAACATTCGTAATGTAAAATTAGTGATTACTACTTTTTTCGCTATGCAGAGCATTTTATTAGCTCTTTTAAAACTTTAATGATGAGATAAACCAACTGCGATGTTAACTGCAACGGGTTTTGCCATCGGAAAGAACCGGATGGCGTCTTTATATGAAGCAATTTCAGTAGCGATGTAAAAATATTGAAAGCATTTTGGATGTCTTGAAAATAAAATAGTGTGTGAAAGTAGATGCCATCATAGTTACCATCGCTATCTGTGAATTACGCTTTTTAATTTGAGGCATTAATTAATTTAAGCCATTGTCCATGTAAGTCACAAAAGTAAGTCGTCAGTAGCAGAGTAGATGAAGCTGGTTATTCATCCTGGGTTCTGTTTCAGGAGACTAAACAGCTTCTCCATCAGAGATTTTCTCCTATGTAGCATGACAACGAGCCAGTTTATTTTCGAAAGATTTCCCCGAAGTTGTCTTTCCTCCTAGGCAGGTAGACCTGAAATGCTTTGCAATAAGTACCTGCAACGAAACTAAAAAGCTTCATCGAAGCAATAATAAATGAAACAAACTAAGTATTAGCATTTTCTGTGTATTATTTACATTTATTGAGATGACCTATAGTCTTTTGTTGTTGTTGTTTTCTTTTATTTCATCCCCTTAATGATGTAAAGAAATTTTATAAATAAAGACGAAATTAATATTAAAAAAAATAAGATTAGTTTTCTCCTCACCTTTAATTTGCAACGCACTTAATACTGAAGTAGCCTTCCATTAAAAAAGAGTTCGATTACAATCAAAAACTTTGGATGGCATTAATGTGTAAGATTAAACTTAATTAACTCTTACAACTGCTTATTGTTTAACCTTCCTGTGCTCCGAAAGACTTCTTGTCTACGCACTTAGTCTAGAACTCTAATAAAGTTTAATAATAGTATATCTTGTAATACAACCAAAGGTAGCGAATTTGATTAATTTTACCGATATTTTGCGTGTCGTAGGAATACAAGTTCTTAAATATGCACAACTCAACAAATAGAAGCACTGTCTAACGAACCATGGTCCAACTATTCCAAGAATCTTACTACAACTAACGATTACGATTTCTAAGCATAATTCGCTAAAAATACAAGAAAATATTCCCCAAAAGACAGATTGGTGACTTGCGATTAAACTGATTTTTCGTTGTGATGCCAAAGCTCTCACTAAATTCCACAATCGCTGGCTGCTTGAACATCACCTTATACGTATTCTGGTGAGGATGACGCAAGAAACAGAAATTACAGGAAAGAATTAACGTAAAAGTAGCACGTTATCTAAATTAAATCTTCCGGATATTCTTAATGATTTCAATTCTGCTTTAGGAGGAAGTCTTGATTTAATTAGTTCTCTTGTGAGGAAAAAAAGAAAAAGTAAAAAGGACTGTAATTAAAAACCAAAATAAATACCTCATTTGCTACATACGGTAACTTTTCTAATACATTTATCAGTTGTATTCTCTTCTGAAAACGTTTGCAAACAAACACGTGTTTAGATTGCTATTCACGTTAAAATTCAAAGGAAGCGAACTGCATACATCAAAATTAAACTCATTGAGCATTGTAAGAATGCTTCTCACGTTAGTTTTCCTTCGTTTCCTAAAGTGAGAAAAAACTGAGGACTCTTTACTTTCTAAAGCTTACCTAGAAGGCATTAACATCTCTGCTGAGAAGTTCTGGTTTAATCCACCCTCACAGAAAGGTGTCTCCGATGTCTCAATCAATCAATCACCCCCAAATATCTCATGTGAGCTGATTCGTATTACACGTGACCAAGATGCTCCTATTACTTTACCGACTATCTCCTTCTTTGTTAGTACTTACGTCACCTCCAAATTAACAATATTGTCTATTATTTTATACTTTGTTTGTGTGATATATGTCATAACAGACCTTTTTAAATAGGTTATCTCTCTCAGACAAACGTTTTTACCTCGCAAATGAAAATTATTTCGTACCTTTGAGTATGTAAAACTTCAAGGTAAGAAAAAGCTAAAAGTACATTGAAAGTACATTTATAGGCAAAGCTATAAATTCATTTTCTTGAATTGAATCAAAAAGTTTTGATCGGACTGGATTATTTGTTTATGATAAAACGCACTAGATGTTAATAAGATTGGAAAATGGGCCGTATCATAATGAAAATAAATGAAACTTCCGTTCAATCATTGAGACCTGTCAAGAATAAAACTCTGGACAAACTACCACCTTTTCGTTGCCATTCGGCCACTGGTTGTCCTAGAAGTTCCGTAACAGTATAAATTTTGATATTCAAGCACAGAAATACATTTTTCAGAAACAACTCAGGCTTCAAGAGAGTGTGAAAATTTTTGTTCAGCATTTTGCAGCATAAATAATTTCGTTGCTTTGTGGAAGGCATTTCTAGAGCTTGGCATTTTGAGCGCGTACAATTACCTTCTCCATAAAACTGCGAAATCTTTTTCATAGTTCATAGTTAACAAAATCTTTCAGTCGTAATAATAAAAAATAATCTTAAAAAAAATTGAAAGCTTTCAGATTTTACATTACGCCCAAAGGGGCGTTTTTTTAACGTTTTGTGGGTTACCTTTATTTATTAAATATCATGAGCTTCGCACTTAAAATTCAGCTCAACAGCAATATCGCAATACAATTTTAAAATGAGCATACCTTTAGAGTTTCCGATGCATAGTTTCATGCGCTGGAGACAAAAATGTCCCCCCCTACAATGTTGTCATTGCTCGCTTTGAAATCGTTGAGTTTCTTAATCAAAAATTCGTTAAAGTTTTACAAAATATGAAATACATAATAAAACAAATTCCAAATTTGGGCTTCCAGATGCCCATATTCATGTGGAAACGTACGTTATTCAAAATTTGATGCTTCTAGGTACCGTTGTTTTATCACAATGCGAGCAAGACACATACATTTATGAAGATTCTTCATTATTTAATTTCTTTAAATATAGTACAGGGCTCTAGTATTTGATGGTAACATTTTGAAAAGTAAACCGACATTTAGCCGCTTTGTTATGTAATTGGTCCTTGAAATTTAGAGAGAATTTTAAAATGAGTATTTAATTTCGGTCGAAAATATGCATTAAAAAGTGATTCAATAAATTACATTATATCGTAGTAACTTTATTTTCTAATATCGTCATAATTTTGAATATAAAGGTATGAACATATTGTATTTGTCTTATAAAAGCGTAAAAAGTTAAAATTTGCATTTACAAAACTGATCTGCCATGCTCAAACTACTCTTCTAAAACTGTGAATCTTATTCACATAAACTTTTAAGTAGAAGTATATGTCTAGTATCAGTAACTGAGGAAATATATCTGTAAGCCGTCTTTCGCGAATTCTCTGTACATAAAAGATATTTGATGCCCACCAGCCATAAAGATGCCCACCAGCGGATGAGCGGTAAAGTTGCTGAACACTGGCAATTTGACATGGGCTCAATTCCGGGCGAAGGGGCTGGATGCATGAGCGTTTTCATGGTTTTCCCCATGTGTAATGTGGATAAGAGCCAGTTTTCCTTAGAAATTCCACCACTAAAGCAACCCTTCTCTCAGGCAGACAGTCTTAGCGTGCTTTGCTTTATTCAAATAAATCAAACCGTATCTAGGTTTTGTGTTCAAATATATTTCCGTTGTTATACTTTGCAATTATAGTCTATATCTATGCAAGAGGGTGTTTAAGTTAAATACTAATTTTCCGTACGTACATCAAGCATAAAAACACTGAGAACGCTGTTCTAAAATATCATGCATAGCTCATCTAAATATAATAGCTTTGCGAATATATGTGATAAATGTTTTAATTTCATGAAAAGAATATACTTGAGATAGTCTACATAGTGCGGTAAATTCACACGTCGCATTCAATAACCGTAAATCTGGCTCACCAATGGCCAAGATGTTAAAATCGCTGAGCACTGATAGTTCGATATGGGCTCAAATCTCGGCGAAAAGGCTGGCTGTATAGGTGCTTTCGTGGCCTTCCCTTTGTGTAACGCGATTATGAGCCAGTTTCCTTAGAAACTCTCCACAAAGGCATCCCTTTCCCTAAGGTACAAAATCTTCGATTGCTTTGCCATAATCAAAGAAGCGAAACCTTAAATCGATAAATTTACGCTTCGTTAACTGGGTAAAAAATTTATTTTAATCTTTCATGCTTGTATCATACTAATATTTGAATGCTCTAAATTTTTATTCACATAAATTCATATATTTTTTAGATTTGTTCAGTATTCAACATATCAGCATCTGTTCCTCATATCTGCTCGCATGTTCCTAAAATTATTTATCAAGATTTCCAAAATGCTCAGTTTTTGTAATATCCCTAAATTATTGTTTAAATGATAGTTTTAAAATAGAGTCAACCCCTTTTATTTGTTATTGTTTGTTCTTATCCCAACACCAGGCTTTATTAAATTTTTGTGAAACATTTTCACTTATATTAATGCGAGTTTTAAATCCTTTAGAAGACAGATTACTCTTTTTTTCCTCCTTCTTTAGATAGTCTGTGGAAAACGTGTAAATCCTTTGCGCTCATGTTAATATTTATAGACTTTCAATCAATTGGAGGCATTTTTTTTTCATAGGCTATGAAGATGAAAATATTTTTATGGGAACATATTACACCTTAACTTAAAGATTTAATAGGTAAATTTTAAAAAAAATCTACCGATTCCCCCCTTATGCAGGACTAGTGTAAGCCTATTTAATATGTGTATATAAATTCGTATTCGTTAATTTTTTATAAAATCAATAAAACTAACTCCTAAATTAATAATTAACTTTAAAACTAGTGTGTGTTTTTTAATCAACATTTAAGATATGAAATATGGTTCTGGACCTCCACTATCAGGTACGCTCCAATATTCTCTTCGAGAACATCCTATATTACATTATCGGTAAAATACAAATAAGTAAATAAAGAAAATTTGAAGCGATTCAAATGTTTACCAGTCTGCTGTTGGCCTCACTCCGACTAACGCAACTTTTTAAAAAAATTTTTTAACTTTATTATTATACATTGCTTCTTTCGCACTTACACCATATAAAACTCAACTGTAAAATCACGAAATTTTTAAAAGCATCATATTTTTAGATTTCACGGTAGAGTATTAAGTTTTACCATTATTTTTTTAAGTATTTTCACAGTTCATCGTATTAATGTTCAATTTTCTTAGTAAGATGGCCTACGCGGCTTTTTTTTTCTCTCTGTTTTTATGATTATATTTTTTGTCTTTTTAACCTTATTTCGTATTTATGTCGTATAAAATTCAACCTAAATTCGCAAAATATTAAAAAAAAAAAAAAAAAAAAAAAAAAAATTTTTTTCTTGCAAACTGTAAATACAAATAAGAAAATATGTAGAATTACAAAAAAAAAAAAAAAAAAAAAAAAAAAAAAAAAACATACTTTTAGAATTCTTTCATAGTGTGTTAAGTATTTCCATACATTTCTTTTTAGATTTGCTGTATTATTTCTTTAAAATAATACATTTAGAGGCAACATCCTTTTATTTGAAAAGTGATTAGGCCAAAGTAGAGAAGAGCAAGACTGGATAGCACCTCCGATAGTAAAAACTGCGAAAGACCAGACAGAAAACCGATTAAAAAAAATACTAAATCGAACTATACAAACATTTAACAACAGCAATTATATAAAAAAAAAAGCTTACAAAACCACAACCTCTATCTAAATATCTCTAACGCTAACCTAACTTTATGAGCAAAACATTATCCAAATAATTTTGAAAAAAATTATATTTTACAGATTTGCGTTGCGTGATAGCATTCAGAACAGTCCCCAATACGGTTTGGTTTACTCGATTATGGCAAAGCACTCGAGGAATTTCTGCCTAAGGGAAGGGATGCCTTCGTGGAGGATTTTCTTACAGAAACTGGCTCTCATACACGTTACACTTGGGAATAGCCATGAAAACGCCTATGAAGTCAGCCCGTTCGTCGGGATTCAAATCAATTACCAGTGTTCAGGGACTTTACCATTCGGCCTTTGGTGAGCTAGTCTCCAATACATAGGCCCTGGCTTTTGAGTACATGTATTGCAAATATAGTTTCATATCTCCCACTTATCGGTTAGAACATACTAAAGAGCCCCTTTTCATCCCCTGATTTTGAAGCAAAATATACAGTTTGCTGTTTGGGATAAATTAATAGTAAAAACTAGGATGGCGACTATTTGGCGACATACGATCACAGTGGTAAAGCATATTATTGGAACTATATAGCGACATACGACCGCAGCTGTAAAGCATATTGTGGCGACTATATGGCGACATACGAGCGCAACGGTAAAACGTATTGTGGCGAATGTATGGCGGCATACGAGTGTAAATGTTTGTTTAAGTTGACGAAAAGGCAGCTCGCTAGTACAACTGGAGAGAGAGAGCTCTCTTTCTCAATCAGAGCTCTGAAGTATCTGGAAAAGATGAACTCATTCAAAATTTGCGCCTTCCCCGTGTCGTTCTAGCGTCTAGAAATTTTTGACAATCCCTAAGCCTATTAATAATCAATCCTATTAATAAAATTCAGCTCTTCGAAGCGAATCAGAGATATGCTGTATAAAGTATTTTGGATAACACAATTTCACGTCGTTTAAGCGCCTTGTTGCGTTGAGTAACAAACATCCGTTCTCTCCCGCCTCCACGTTCGCTTTACCGCTTTTTATTTAACATCTTTCACGTTTTCTTTTTCCAAAGAGGAGTGCTATTTGTTGTCAGCAGATGGCACCACAAGTCATTATAGTTATGCGTGGTAAAACACGTAGTTAAATCATGGTCGCGTAATATGCCGGAAGCATTCAGAGCCCACCGTGCCGAACGGGTTATAAGAGAAGCATTTCTCGTAAGGAGAATTTTTTTTTGGTAGAATTATTTTTTAATAAAATGGATGAAACTGCTGCATGAGAAATTTGACGAAACTCCACTCGCGCTGTTATTCCTTGCTTTAATTTTAAATGTTATGTAAACAACCTTCGAAGGCTAATTATTAAAACCGCCTAACTAACCATCTGTAGTGTGATTTTTCCTAAGGGAACTCGGAAACTTTAGGTGATGCTGAGATGTGTTTAAGTCCACTTGAACTGTGCGGGCCTTTCATTGAGGCTTGGAGTATTAGGTTGTCTGTTTAAATTATCAGTATTTTCTTGTTCGTAAACGTGTTTCATTGACACCCTAGCTGGTCGCTTCCGTAATACAATCCACGCTATGCATGGCGGGAAGGTAAACAACTTTTTCGCTTCCTTGTAATCGGCCGGCGGAGTTTTTGAATGCGATTTCTTTTGTCTGGAATTGTTAATTTCGGCTGCTTGATAACAAATCTTTTTCTGTGAATGTAAGTAAATATTTTATGCATATTTCAAGTAAATAGTAAGATTTAGTTTTCCAGACGCAATTCCAAATATTATATATTGCAATGATTTTTGGCTGTGCATTTACTTTATCATTTATTTTTTTTAATTCCTCAATATTGCTGAAAATGAAATATAAGTGTAATGTTTAGTATAAAAATGTGCTCGCTATTTTAAAAGTATATAATTGTGATATGTTTTGTACGCGCAGTGTAACTTTACAGGTAAATTAAATTATACAACTTTTAATGAAAATTCTTGTATAACTGTGGAATGGTATGCATTAACATTTAAGTTAATGTACAATACTTAAAATATATACTTTGTATTCAAAATTAAATGCATCTGTGATCTTTTAAGTTAAAATGCAGATTTTAACTGAAAAGTCGTTTCTTTGCAATTAAACACTTCAAATATACTTAAATAAACATATTAAAATTTGTATGAAAGTACACGCTTAAAAACCTCAGAAAATGTTGATCACATTATCTTCTTTTTAATTCAATTAATTAAAAATTACTGATGAAAACTAACAATGATGATTAAAAATTGACTATTAATATAACTTAAATAGACGTAGATAGTTATGATGTTCTATCATTTCGAGCTATTCTTCAATAATCCTTGCGCTTACGCGCAGATTATTATGCATATTTTTTCTGCGTTAAGAAAATTTTCAGATACCATACAGTGAATACTTTCTTACCCTAGTAACAAAACTTCAAGCAGAAAGTGATTTTCGAAAAATTTTAAATCTGAGCTAAATAAAATTATAATAAATATTTGAATTTTATACCGTGATGAAAGTCAGAATTTGTATGAGGCTGAGTTTGGTTGAAACGCGTTTTACAATACGAACGATAGCTTTCTCTTCTTCCCGAGAAAATAATTCTTTTCAAGTAAAAGTACTAACTTATCCACAAAGAGGGTGTAAAATGTTCTTTTTTTATTGTGGGATTGTATTAACTATTAATAATTAACGACTCTTGTACAAACTAGAAGAGGTATTTTATCTGTATAATTCGTTTATTAGTGTTGTTATTATTATTAACTACTGAGGGAAAACGAGTTTTTGAAATATTTATTCTTGAATTGAAAAGTAATGATTTCTTAAGTACAATTTCTTTGCTTGAAAATTGATAAATAATTTGAAAATGCTTTTTCTCTCCGACTGATGCAAGAACAGAATACGTAGTTATCAGCACATCAGCGTTATCACGCTTGTATATAGGCATATCCATTTTGGCCAATTATGACAAATTAATATAAAGGAATATATTTGTTTTCTTCTCTCAATTATGTGCGTTTGTATTAATCACGCTAATTATAAACTAATTATTTAAAAAGTAAACTCAAATTTTCTTAGTTTGTAGCCCGAACAATTAGTCTGCTGAGTTGACTTATATATCTTCTGTGTTTCACGGAATTGTCACATTTCATAATACATATAATTCATTGAGATTCTTGATATGGTAGGACTTAAGGTAGTATTGTTGATAAGGTGGGACTTAAGGCTAACTTAAGGTAGCTCTTGATAACATCTTAAATAATTTAATCGATTTTTAGTAATTAAAGAATCTCAACAAAAATTATAATTAGTTTCTGAAGCGAATTATGGGTTATCTTTGATATGATATTTTAACAGCCATGTAGTTATATAATATTAATTTAGCATCAGATCTTCTAATTAATACCTCCTGTCAAATGGCCATTACTTTGAGAGCAATAAATGAAAGATCGTTGTTGTCCTGTTATGGTTATAATATACCAAATAAAATATTATTTCTGATGTTCTAAAACATTGATTACCATGCGATACAACATTCCAATGCACAACTATCTTTTATTTAATAACCTGTAAAATACCGAAATTTATCATTCTGGGTAAGTTATAGCTTCTTGAATAGTCTAAATTATTATAAAATATATCTGCATTATTTAAAATAATTGAATAAATAATCAATTATATAATTGATTAATTTTATTTAACTTTATTTTTGCATTATTGTTTATACGCGATTAAGAAAATATAAATCTCAAAAATCAAGGAGACAGTACGTTTAAACCGGATATCAGATTAACCCATAAATTCAGTAATATAAAAACAAATGCTTAACACTTTTATCAGATTAAAAGAAATGCATAAAAATATTTTCTGAGCATGAAATAGAAAGGGTTGCAAAAAATTACTGTAAACATGTAAATAAAATCAGAAATATAGACAGGAATAAAACGGACGGACAGAATTAAGTGAATAAATCTAGTGAAAATCACAGTTTTATTGCACAAATAAAATTGTGATTAAACAGAACTGAAAAAAAGGAAAAAGAATTATAAAATTTATTTTAATGAACTGTTGTGCCTCTTTTTTTATGCTTACTACTTTTAAAAGTCATAAAGAATTCCTCTTCCGAAATGTCTTTTGTACATTTAATATAAGTACACTCATAGAATCGAACTTTTTACAACAGTCAACTAGTGAAAGATTCAATAATGTTGGCCATTTAATACAATACAAACAGAGAAATACAAGAAAGTAAATACAAGAAAACAAGGTGTTTTGAAATGGTTACAATAACTACACAAACTGGTTATTCTCTATTTAAAGATCAACGTCTATCCTTGCTGATTATTTCTTGTTTTACAAAGAAAGATCGAAAGCTATATAGTTTTTTTTTAATTAGAACCACTCATCAGAGTTTTTGTTTTACTTTCGGCACGTTTAAAATATTTTTAGAAAAGCTAAAGAACTAATTATTACAGGTTTAGTAAATATCTTGTGAAAATTTTGAGAAATCCAAATAAATAAATAAACCAATACCTTCAGCTGGAAAAATCTCGTCTACCGCACCTGAAATAAACTGCAAATTTTACTATGCAGGTAAACAACTAACACTCGCTGCTGTGTAGATATGAAATTGTTGCATTCAAAACGAATGGAAATTTGTTATTTGATTGATGAATAGTTTCTCTACCTAATGTTCCTTTTTCTCACAGCTTCTAAAAAGCGAAGCTAGTTAAGATGTCAGTTCAACGCTGCGTTTCTGCACTATTTTTGTCTTCATCGTATTACTTGTTTGTTTAAATTCTGATTGATTACACCCATGATCCACTCCTTAATTATTTTTTAAATATATTACTTAATACTTTAATTAAATTATTCTTACTCCTCTTCTTATTTTAGCATTTACTTTCGGCTATACCCTTCAAAATTATGTTTAGTAATGAAAGAGGCTTCCCCTTCTCCCAGCCATTCGCCTGCCTTAGATCGCTTGCACTTGCAGCCAATCGCTATCTGGCTTTTTAACGCTTCCTACTTGACGTCACCATCTGCTGATATGATCTGATGGGGTTTTAGCCGGGTAGTAGTAGTTGTCCAAGTAGTGTTCTAAGATTTTGCACATCGTTTTTAAAACTGTTACTTCACCACAAAATTTCTTATGTTTTCTGAATGCTGATGTGATCCGGTCACCTATATGCAAAAGATGATGCAAAGATCACAAGAGACTAATGAAGAGGATTAACCCCTGGAGGGAAGAACTGTACAACCCTTGCATCTGTTAAAATTTGTCCTCACTCATGTGACTCATTCCAGAGCATACTTCTTCGAAAAAAAAAAAACAGAAGAAGACTGACAACTAAGCTTCCTCTTTCTTGATTCTGAGAGGAACTATGTCTATCTACAAATCAAACGTAATTAAGATTTTACGTAGATAATTTTTTGAGTTTGCAGTAATTATTTTAATTTCGAAGCATGCCCTAAGAAGACGTCGCTAACACAGTGTCTAAAGTGTCAATTACTTCTATGTTGGTTTTTGGACGGCTCATGTTGCTGCTTTTCAAAAAGTACCCTGAAACTTTCAGATAATAATTCCATAATAGTAATAATAATTATTATAGTAACTTCATATCCCGTAGATTCATGTGATTTTTTAAGGAGTAACCTAATTCTTCGAAATGATAACATATGTAATTTTGACAAATTTTACATATTTCGAAGCACGTTTTCAATTAAATAAATGTTTTGAAATTTTTAACTGAGAAGAATGATGCTAAAACGCATATAGCAGTAAGCGTGCTAGCTAAATTAAATTTGAATTTATATCTTATCGTGACTTAATTCCATCCAAAAACATTTTTTTAATGTAACTTACTCACTTAATGTGTAGAGTCATTAGGTTTTTTTTCTTTTTGCCCTGAAGCAGAAGATTTGAAAAATGATCAATGCCCTCGTCGGGACTCGAACCTGTACCTCTCGAATACGCGCCGTTTGTGCTACCGTTACACCACGAGGGAATGCTAGAAAAAGGGAGAAAGTACCTTATAAATGCATCTCGGTGAAAAAAAATTTCATTAAATATTTAACATAGAATTGTTTCTATGATCTCTAAATTTATATATTAAATTATGCTTAAGTTAAATTTTTACATTGCTTCTTTGTGCATGTGTTTTGTTATAATTAGTACATAACCTAAGGTTTTGTGCGCGTAACCTAGCGTATTAAAATTTTAATTTACTTCAAATATTGTAAAAACGGTCTTTATAGATTAATATAGATATAAATTTATCATATTTTACATTCGTTTTTCTTAACTTTTCTACCTCTTTCTGTTTTTTTACACGATTTTTGTTATCATTGTCTGCTAGGAAGTTTATAGTCCCCTTAGTTTTTAGCTTTAAATTTTAACCCTAGTAACAGCTTAGTG
Organism: Stegodyphus mimosarum; assembly: GCA_000611955.2. Taxonomy (NCBI): domain Eukaryota; kingdom Metazoa; phylum Arthropoda; class Arachnida; order Araneae; family Eresidae; genus Stegodyphus; species Stegodyphus mimosarum. The sequence continues at coordinate 318,812 of KK120490.1, read as the reverse complement.
ATGTATTCTTATCTTTCTTTGATTTTATTTAGAGAAATTTAAAATTTTTATTCCTTCGGCTTGAATAAGGGAAATATTTGCGTTTACTTGTACTTAATAAACGTTAAACTGGAGCGTTTAATATCATAAAAAACGTCATGTCGATCTCTCAGAGATCACAATTCTTAATCTTAGCTACTTTTTATGTTGAACTGGAAATTATTCGTTTCGTTAAGGTCTTAAATGCGCTATAAACTTCCGTTATTATCTTTGACAAGAGTCAAGTAAATTATTAAATTTTCTGGGAAAAAGGATCAGAGGGAATACGCAGGACCCTTATATTAAAGTAGATATAAATAATAAAATTTCAAAGATAGAAGCCGCTTCCCTCCAAAGTTATTAGACGGCCGTGAAAGAAACTAATTTCATTTCTTTCGCGTAACTTAAAGTGCATTTTGATGCATTATGCTAAAAATTTAGTTACTTATACTAATTTTTTGGCAAAATAAAATACAAACGTTGTTAGAGGGCAGCAATTTTTATTTAACGAATTTTTTCGAAAATATAAAACAGTTAATTGAAGTCTGTAAAGGTATTAATAAAACAAATGAAAGCAGATGTATAAAGATATCAAAATTAATATTGCATTTTGTATCAAAACTCTGTCACAAAACTGCCTAAAGCTGTATTTCAAATTTTTCTGTAAATTATAATTATCTTTTATTCCTGTAGGAATTTAATTTTCTTATTTCTTAACTATGTTTATTAATAAATTGAAAATTATTGTCCATTGCGTTGCTGTAAATCTTTTGTTGTAGATCTTTTGAAAATAATGTAAGATATTAACTGAATGACAAACTGCTTATTTTTTTACACTTAACGTGAATTTTTGCTTAAAAACTAATACGGAATTATATTGACGTACTTGTGAGATCCGTGAACAATTTCTCGAATTTTTTTTAAATATATGTCATTGGGCATAGTTCCTTTTCAGCTGCCAAATACTTAACAAATTTGCCAGGAGAAGGTCTGAACCTTCATCAGTCATTCGATCCCCTCATCACCCAGGTGTTTCTCGAGTAGCGTCGCAGGAAGTAGATCGATAAAATATAAAATTTTTAAGTGTTATTTTTAATAGGTGTTACACGTTGTTATTTTGAGTTCCACATATTTTATTAGCTTTTAATAAATTAGCATCATTAACACAAATTAGACTTTAAATTCAAAACGTTTGGATAACTTAAATTTAAGGGAAAATTAACCTTTTTAAAGTTTGTATATATATTTGGACAAAAGTCTTTTTAATTGCATATGATTTTTGATTAAAGATAAAAGTAATTATGTACTAAACGAAGTAGTGCCTTTTTTAACTAGCAGCTGTTATCATTTTTTAACTTTCCTCCATTTGTACGGTAGGAATTAAAAATTCGCTTTTCCTTGGTTACAGTCATAAATATGGTAAAAAATTTTTTAATTTAAAAAACGATCAAGTGTACATTTTTCTCTTATAAAATCAGAAGGAAATCAAAATGCAAAATATTTAATACTTAAATAAATTTAATTCAATTAAAATGTAGCATGATAAAGCTGAATGTAGAATGTATCCAACATCAATTTGCAACACTTAAATACAGCATTTTATTTTTATTTTTTATTAGCTTACCTAAGTGAATCTCTAAACTTTCAGTGCAGTTAGATTGGTTTCTTTTCTTTTCTTTCCCCTTCTTTTTTCTATCTTTTTTTTGGGGGGGTGAATGTATGAGTGTATATTTAATTGTTGCAAATATTGATAACTTGAATTGTAATTTATAAATTATAAAAAAATGCTATTCACCTATTTATTAATTCAGTTGTATTTTATAAATTTAGAACATTATTGTCGTAAATAAATTTAGAACATTATTGTTCATGAAGCTTTTGAAAGACGTGATGTTTTTTTCCATTTTAGCAATAAGTGTTAGAAATACATGTTAACCTCTTCCCTCTATAAAAAAGTGAAAGGCTATAAAATGAGCTGTCTCCGAAATGATCGAAACGACCTTCTGGTCTGATGATCGCATGTTGGCTTCTTCCTTTGTTTGAACTAACTTAAAAACTAAAAACAGATTAAAATTCGGAAATTTGTTCGGATGTCTGGCTGATTCTATGCATTACAACGCCGAAAATAGTTTCGCGAAGATTTTGCGTTGTTCATAATATTCAATGTCCTTAAATCTGACTCGAAATTGGATTATCGTTTACTTTTTGGTACGTTAGTTCGGTGATTAAGTACGGTAAAACTCTCAAGAATTATTTCCCGAGGGAAGGATTCTTTCGTACAGAATTTCTTAAGGAATTTGCTGGTATTTACATTGCAACTGAGAAAAACCTCGGAAAATCTCCAAACAACCAGCCGTTCAATCGCCAGCAATCGAATCAAAAATGGATTACCACGTCTCGTACTCTATTTACTTATTAATTTGCTGAAGAGTAGAAACTAGTTTCTTTGAAATAATTGAGTTATATTTCCAGCCTTCTTCACTACATCAGACTCAACCGAAAAAGATATGTCCGGTAAATATCGTAGACCCACCATCTGCCAAGCGGTGAAGTCGCTAAACACTGGTAGTTCGGTCTGATGTTCGAATCCCACGAACGGGCTGGCTGCATAAGCGTTTTAGTGGTTGTGTACGAGCCAGTTTCTTTTCGAAAGTCCTCCATGAAGGCATTCCTTCCTGTAGGCAGATAGCCCTCGACTGCTTTGCCATAATCAAGTAAACCAATCCAAAGTATTTTGCTTGTTTAACCTGATAACTGGAGATGTTAATGCGCGAGCTATTTTCGTAACCATTTCTTTAAGTGTTTCGTTGATAAATGTAGAAATGACAGCATCTGCTTTCCGTAAGAGTTGGACTAATTTAATACCAGCCGTACATTTCAGTGTTAGAGGCGTAGTCACGATGATATTTTCATTGGCTTTCTAAATGTGCAAAGACAACTTAGCTGTTAGGGTTTTGCCAATTGTCAAGGCCATATAAACGTGTTCGGTTTTAGATGACCTTCTTTGCTCTTGAAATCCTTTCAATGAAATGACCATCAAATTTTCTTCCCTTTTTTTTTTAATCGACTGATTATTCACCGATTTAAATCAGTATTTAATTCCATTAATGTACATCACGCATGTTTTAAGGAACATCGTTCCTTATTTATTAGCATTATATATTTAATTTTTGTTCCAATAATTAAATATGTAATACTAATAAATCTAGCTAATAACTGATTTCATTGTTTGGAAATTAATATGCAAAATTTTTTTATTAGTTGTTACTAACAAGTTAAAAACTTATTAATGGCACAATTAACTATGAAATCTCTCGTTTTTATACAAGTTACCCTTCTTTGCAAAAACTTCCTTTATTTTCTTGAATGATTTAGACATCAGTCTGATCGTAAATAAGATTATCAAAACAATTAGTGAATCGAAATATTACGGGCAAAACAAGATATCAGTGCTACGTAGGATCCATATTTTGTAAGTGTTTCTATAAAATTTCAGACATTTTCAGGATTAAAATTAAAACCGTTACTTTCGTTTAAAGTTGTCAGAATAATAATCATTTTACAAATTAAAAGTCAAAGAAAAGCAGTTCCCGTGTCAGAAGAAAAGTACAGAATAATGGATGCAAGTTTTATTTTTGCCATTAAAGCTAGCAAGGCAAGAATCGCATTTTCGTATGATTTTAAAATGCTGTTATGATCTTGACTCATTATAATCTTATACTACTTTGTGATAAGAGAATAGTAAGCAGGTAAGTATATGTAAATGAGACATGTGTTGTTGTTGTGACTGATCCTCATGATCTGAAAGTACTCTGCATAGTCCAGTAAATCAGGTCTACGAATTCATAATGGGAAAGAGGAAAAGGGTTGCGATCTGTCGTTGGTTTGGGCACTTTATATGTGATGCTATATTTAGGCACCTTACAGGTGACAGAGAATGAGCCTACTTCCATTCCAATCTTAATTGATCCATTCCAATCCGGCTCTGGGAGACGGGCTCGAGGATAAGACAGAAGCAACATGAAGAGGCTTCTCATTTTGAATGAATGTTAGAAAATCCAGTATTCGCCTTCCTTTCTGTTTAGGAATAATGTTGTTTCCTAAAAAGTCAATATAATTTCTTAATTAAAAAATTTACGTGATAAAATTTCCTTAAAAATCCGTAATTTTATGCATTTTAATACCTCCTATACCTACGTTGCGAACTCACTGAGATACAAATTTCTTAAATTTTTGCATGTTGACATCTCTTACGCATTTTTCAGCGAATACTTTATATTTTGTTTTTATCGCCAACAAATTTTGCCCATAAAAGCTAAAATATCATTTGTAGAGACATTTCTTTAATTAAGCAGACTTGAAAAGTAGCTGATAGAAAATTGGCGAATAACCTTGAAAAGGGTTTTAAGTGTTTAAAAGGTGAATGGTATAGATAATGGATATATATAATTCATTAATAAGTTCTGGAGGTGAGTTCTTGACTAAAGATTAGTTCTGGAATTATAATATATATTCTTTTAATTACAGGTTCAAGATCGTCCTAGGCAATGCCGTTCATAGCGGACGACAATCTGTGGTGTCAAGATGCAACAGGGAAGATTGTAGACCTCTCATGGCTTGTAAGTTCTAAATATGATATACTTAAGCACACTGCCATTAACAGCAACATAATCTTTTGCATTAGTTTCAGTTCACTGTATTTGTTTGAGAGAACGATGAAAGCGTCTAAAAAAGGAATAATGCCTAATAATAATCATGTCATATTTTTTGTTGCATACAGTCAGATGATGACTGAAAAAGCACACAATGGCTTTGTGATGGGTACCTTCGTAGAGGGAACCTACAGAGTAGGCATCCGATAAGTACCACAGGTAAACATATGTAGATCCTGTGAAACCAGTTTATCATAGATCTACACTTTTTTGACTGGAATGTGGTTTAGTAGTCATTTATAGCAGCCAAATAGCATCCCAGTTTTAATTGAAGCATCCTCTGAGAGTATATATGATTCTAGTATTCTTTTCTGCTACGAATTAGTATAAACGATTTCCCAACAGACCGAATGTATTTTCGAATCGAGGTAAATTTGAAACGTTTTAACTCGAACAATTTCTAATTACCATCAGAGAAACTATTGCAACTTGAAATTTCTAATTACCATCAGAGAAACTATTGTAACTTGAAATGAAAGAGCGCGAATCAGTTGCAATTTCATTTCGGAATAGTTCGATTTATGATAATTAATTTGTGTTTTTTCCCTTTAATTGTAATCCTTAAACATCTCGCTGTGTTTTATTACTTTCAACCTCATGTGGGAAGAAGATCCATATATGTGTCACAAAATATATTCCAGCATACTGAGACGTTTGAGTTATAAGTGAAACTCCCTGGTTACGAACATTTCACAAGAAACATAAGTAAAGAGGAAACACTGTAGTTCCAGAATTCGGAAAGATAGAAAAGCGTTAATGAAATCTTGTTAATTTCAAGATTTTTGTGAGAGAAATCATCATAGTGAAAAATAGAGCGGCCATAAAACATCGCATTACAGTTATATCACATTAATGTGCATTTTGTGTTTTTAGAAGTTTCAAAAAAGCATTTTGTAAGCCTGCTTTTGAGACTGTAATGTGATAATAGGGGCTTCACTGATAGAGGGAAAGACTAAGATACGTTTACCTTTTCCGTAATTTTATATACGTACTTTTAATACATAGAGTTTATTAGTCAAATAGTTGCTCCTGAGATTATTAAAAATGCAGTAAAGACAATAACAAATGCTATATTAAAACAAATGCAAATTTAAGTTAATTTAAGAAACCTTAAGGTAATTTGAATTTAAAATATAGGCTAATTAAGGGATATATTTTTTCACTTGCAAACTAAATCAAACTAAATATTACACATAGTATTCCAATAGCAAATATTCCTGTAGGTCATTATTCTTGATTTGATATGATATTCTTTTATCAGAAGTTTATGCAGTGATTTTTATAACTATATTGCTTTTCGATGTTTTGTACTAAGATGTTTTCAACTACTGTGTTTTGTTGTTGCTCTTCTGCTACCCCGATGTTTGTAGACTAACGTTTTGTAGACCAGTGTTTCTGCTTAGTGTTGTTTTCTTCGTTGATACTTTATTAGGTTTTCACTCGGCGAGATGCTAGGTTTGGATCTTTCTCTAGGTCAAGGTCATTCATTACATTTTTTTCTCCTTAAATATTGGACTTTTTTATATTTTATTTTGCACTTGCGTATCTTTATTATTTATTGCTTAAAGTATTCATTGGAATCTAAAATGATGTAGATAAAGCTCACTTTTTTCTTTCTTAGGCCTGTTAATATATTTCAAATGCTTTTCTGATCATCATCCATTTATTAATATATAATTTCAAACAAGAATTTTACTTATCTGTTGCCAGAAGAATTGCTGATTTCATACTGCAATTTTATTAACCTGATATACTTCGTAAGCATTGCATGCTTTGCCATAATTTAGTATATCCAAGTCCTGTGGAATTCTTTGCTTTAAAAATTAATTCACATTATTATGATTGTCTGCACTAAAGGTTTTTGCTCTGGTAGTGTCAGTTTCAAAATAATTAGAATCCTCTGAGCTCTTTAATTGCATAAGTCGGTTCACCTCTAAAATTCCTACTATGATGTACAGTAGACCCAAAAAGAAATATTCATTGCTGAAAGTTTGCGGTTATTTTGAGCTAAGTTCCGAAAATATTTTCCAAAGTCTGTGTCATTTCTGAGTGCTGTCCGAAAATCTCGAAGTGTTCAGCTGTCGCACGTTTGTGTTAGAACTCGGCAAGCAGTTCCAATTTACTGTTTTTGTTAAATACCTTAATTTATACAGTCTGAGTCTTAATGCGTTTTAGTTTGCAGTAAAACTCATAATACCGATACCAACGTTAAATGGAATTATAACCAGGTTAAATAAAATATTTAGCGTCGGAAAAAGTTTCAGTTGTTGTTGCTGAAAGAAAAACTTGCTGGTATTTTATACTAGCTGGTATGATGCAAAATGCTTCTGACATGTTTTTCGAAGATAAAACCTGTTTAATACTTTTATATGAGAATGAGATGCATTAAAGAAGGAAAATTAAATGAACTAATAATTGTTTTTATTCACTTGTCGTGTATTTTATGGATTAAAATCACAACTTGTTTAGTACCTTACCAGTAGTGGCGAAGCAGTAGGGGAAGAATCAAGTCTAGGAGGAAAGATTTCTTTTTTTCTTTCTCGGTTGCGTATTTTACGAAGAGATAACTTCGATACTGAAGAATTTACTCTGTCTATTTTTGGCTATAAAGGAGGAAGAACTCTTGAAAACACTTGCAAAGACGGAAAATATATCCTAATAAATAAATTAATGAGAAAAATTTACTTTTGCGAGACTTCTGTCCTTAAAAGTTTAAAAGTTTTCAAGTTTTGAATCAAAACTGAATAGGCATTGAGTGCATGTCTTGTAGGATTTTTAAAATCTCATTCAAAAATAAAAACCAGGAATATCGAAAAATTATATTTTGCCTAGACTGTATATAAACAAAATACTGAAAATATTAGACACTTTTATGAATAATATGTTAGCCTGTAATTAGCATTAAAAGAGTCAGTACTTTTATGTCTAGTAAATGTACAGCAGATCTTGCACTTAAGATGAAGGCATTCTTATTCACTTCTCTTGTAAAATATTTTCCATTTCTGCAATGGTGAAAGCGTAGATTTGTTTGGTTTGGTTTATTTGATTACGGTAAAGCCTCAAGGGATATCTGCCTATTTGGAGGGATGCCTTTGTAGAGGACTTTCTAAGGAAAACTAGCTCATATACACTGGTGTGCAAAAATTAAGGACGAGACGGTTTTTTCAATATAACTTTGTACAAAAGCTTTCCAAATCAACACATTTAATACCGTAAGATCCCCAATACGTAAGGACATGAGTAATATAAGCAACACTTACTAAAAGAGAAATCAGAGGGATAAAAAGAAGCTTTATTGAAAAAGTAGCATGGAGCGCAATGCGACTGAAGGCCGAAACATCCCTGTGATGGGTGTCCAGCAAGAAACATCCGTGTGATGGGTGTCCAGCAAGAAACATCCGGTCTTTAATAGGGGATATGATCTCCCCTGACTGCTAGGCAGGTTTCACATCATTTGTGCATGCTGGATATGTGGTTGTTAATGAGCTGTTGAGACACTGCTGCTCCTTCCTCTTGTAGCACCAATCGCAGTTTCGGAATCGTTACTGGCGATAAGTTACGTGCTGCCACGGGTCTCCCTAGTAAGTTCCGTACATGCTTGACGGGATTTAGATCCAGAGACCTTGCCGACCAATCCATGTGTTCAATATCTTCACTCTCCAACAGCTCTTCGACAGTAACTGTGCGATGAGGTGGAGCGTTGTCGTCCATGAAGAGGAACTGAGGACCCATAGCCCTTGTGAAAAGACGCATGTAAGGAAGAAGAACCTCGTTACAATAGCAGTCCCAGGTGACGAACCTCCTTGGGAGATATGAAGGTCGGTCCGGCTACCAAGCATTATGTCTGCTCGAACGAGAACTCCGCGACCTCCAAAACAGTCCCTTTTGATGATGTTGAAGGGGTTATTGCGTGTTCCCCGCTCTGTCCAGATGTGTATGTGTCTAGAATCGCAACTCAGACTAAATCTGCTCTCATCTGTAAAGAGTACTCGTCCCCATTCATTGTCTCTCCAATTCCGGTGTTCCCGGCACCACAGAGAACGCCTTCTCCGATGGGCAGGCGTTAGAGGTACACACCGTACAGGGCGTCGTGCAAACAGACCACCACCGTGCAGTCTTCTGGCCACGGTAAAACGCGATATCGGTCGTCCAGTCGCCTGTGTCGTGTGTCTAGCGATTTCTCCCGCTGTCTGCCGCCTGTTTCTTCTGGCCTGTAAGGCAATATACCGGTCATCTGCGGGTGTGGTTCCTCGTGGACGACCACTACTAAACCCCCGGATAGCTGTTCCTGTAGTTTGAAATTGTCTCCAAAGTCGTGAAACGATGCTGTGAGCAATTCCGAACTCTGCAGCCACACTTGTGACACTGCGGCCTTCCTCCAACTTCCCAATGATTCGACCTCGGGTAAAAGCATCCAGATGTCGTCTAACAGATTGATTATTCACCATTTCTCGCTGAGGCAGCAACTCGGTGTGATTTTAGCTGCTATACGGCGTGCAATCTCTTTGCCAGAAATACTGATCTTACACCGACAACATGCTTTATACTACTCAGACACTCCCCCATTACGTCTACCTGCATATCTGCGTATGTGCTACCGTACGTCGCCTTACTTAATCTCCTGATTGGTCTTTCTGTCCGCTCTGCCTCTTCGTTCAGCTGATATGCTAATTTTTCGACTTCGTCCTTAATTTTTGCACACCAGTGTACATGTTGCTCATGGGAAAAACACGAAAACGCCCATTCAGCCAGGCCGTTCGCGGAATTCTAAGCTCGAACCGAACTACCAGTGTTCAACGACTTTACCGCTCGATCGCTGGTGGGTGATGAAAGCGTAGAATCTTTCCCTTTAGATATTTCTGAAGAAATTTTTTTTAACCCCAAAATCTGTTGGTTAATATAATGCAATTTCAATAGCTTTGTATAATCCCTGTGCCAAACAGCCAAAGCTGAATTTTCTATAAGGGTGGAAACTTTATCTTTCTACAAATGTGCATGCACCAAGAAATGTTGTGTTTCGAGTTTCAATAAACATTTTTAAGCCTATATGGGTAGCCGAGCGGATAAACCGCTGAATTCGGTTATTTCATCCTGAGTTCAATTCCTGGCGAACGAGACTTATGCGTGGATTTTTCTTGGTTTCTGCCCTATGTTTGAGTGCAAATAATTTATTTTACAAAGTCCTGCACAACTGCATATCCTTCTTTAGCTCTCACGTACTTTATTAAACTGCTGTTAATTAACCAATCATCACTTTTCAGTGTTACCCTGTGCGTTTAATTTAAGAATACTTGAAATAAAGCTATTGTAGAATTTTTCTGGATAACTGAAACAAAGTAACTGAAAACCTACTAATCTTGATGAATCGTTTTTATTTTTAAATGCCGCCCAGACATGTAATTCGCTTAAATCTCCTTTCGCACAATCGACGCTGCTAAGTTAACCAATAATTCAAGTCCAGACACTTGAAATATCTGCATCCAAAACGATTTAGCTGCAAATTAATCTCACTTCAAAACAATGTGTTTGAAATGTGCTACGAAGTGGCAAAGCAGTAGAAAAATAGGATATATTTATTTTAAGATAACAACCTTCATTTAAAAATATTTGCATGTTGAAAATTTCTAAAATATTCGCATTGCAATGTTTGCGATAACACTGTCGAATACTTTGACACACGGTTCATATATTTGTACCATTAATTCTTTCTGCTAGTTAAAATGATTTGAAATGAATGGAAATATTGCTATCAGTCGTATCAGAAACTGACCATACAATTATATGGAAACAGACAGGCATTGTTAACTATCAACTTCTCTGAGGTTTCTTATTGCTTTTAATAAACAAGCATTCTCTTCCAAATGTGTTGATTCATTAGTCGTCTTGTCGCTAAAGCCAAAAAATATTGGTATATGTGGCTGGGTTCGGTTTCAGGTGACTGAACGGTTTGCTACATTTTCCCCATGTGCAACAAATATGAGCCAAATTCCTCCACTAAGTTATTTCCTTGCTTAGGCGGATAGCTCTTGCTGTATTTGCTTAATCAATAGTCCAGTTCGGTCCTGGAGTTTTTTTAATTCCTGTGAAATTCCTGGAAAAAATTTTTTACTGACTGACAAAGTACTTGTCGAGTAACTAATAGCCCTGTTAAAAAAAAGCTGTAATAACTCTATTGCAAAACAAATTCTGTGTGAACTATATAATACTCTCAAAGTTACTCATAACAAAAAATCGGTAAAGATCTTTGAGTAATGAGAATTTTTAGTGATGAGAGTGAACGGTGAGAATCTTTTTGAGTGATACTGAGCAATAAAGAGCTTTTTGAGCTATCTGAGCGATGAGAATCTTTGTAAAAAAGAGTTTCCCGTGGCTAAAGATTTTTTAACTAAATTTATTGATTGTCAGTGGTTATTCAGTCTTTTAATTCTGCATTCGACATCCTGGTTGGGGGCATTTCTGCATTTGATGTTCTGGCTGTTTCTTGCAGAGGTGTCAATATTGTTGGGTCTTTATAACCGTTTGTCTGTGAAATTTTTATAACTAATGTAGATAAAATACAGAATTTTCTGAGTACACGTGACTAGCTATTTCTGAAAAATTTTGCAATAATATTTTAAGTTCCTCATTAATTAAGATGCTCTCAGTTTTTTAAGTGCAATATTTTAAGGAATTCCTTATCTTTTATCGATCGACAAACTATATATAGAATACATAGTTAGTAAAATTATACTAGAGGGTTAAAAAGCGTTGACTAATCATACCTTAAAAAGTTTTTACTGAAAGAATATAATGACCTTACACTGAGTTCGTCTACATCATTATTGAAATAGATACAGTCTCCTTTTTT
>KK120490.1:267669-295476 GCA_000611955.2 Stegodyphus mimosarum | reverse complement strand
TATTTTCCCAAAATTACATAATTCTTTCATCTTTAAGAAATATTCTTGAGCCGATTCGCCATTTTTCATTTTCGTTTGATTTAACAATTCATGTAAATTAGCAGAATTTATTTCAAAAGAGAATTCGTCAATCAAAGCTTTTCTCAATTTTGACCATGAATTAATTTCCGGTTCTGTTCGAATAAATAATGCAGCTTTCCCGCCAAGCGATCGTTTGGCAAAAATAAATTTGTGCAAATCAGACAAATTAAATAGTTTAGAAGTATTTTCAAAATGCTCGATCCAACGAAAAACATTTTCATGCGATTCTGCACTAAACTTCGTAATTGTGCTTTCGATATCAGAATAATTAATATTAACATTCTGAATTATAGAATTTCCATTAATAACATTTTTACAAGCATAATCACACTGTATAGAAGAATTTTTCTTATCGAAAATATTGCGCTGCATTGAAAAATCGTTTGGTATTCTTTCTACTTCTGTTTCCGATTCATCCGAGCTAGACGTAACGGCGCCATTTATATTTTCAGCTAATGTTTCAATATTGCATAATAAAGATAGAATTCTTTTTGCTAGCTCTGATTTATCGCCTTCGAATGAAATGCTTAGGATATTAGAAATTGTAACTAGCTCATTAAATGAAAAACTTTCTTCTACATGTTTTAATTTCTTTTGAAATTCGTCACTATCTAAAGCAAAATCAAATCCAGAAAAGTTCCTAATTCTCTTTCGGTTTGACCGATCTCCATCAGAATCAAAAATAAATCTATGTAAAGTTCTAATCTTATCTGCTTTACAATTCTTCAATGCAACGTAGATTTTTTTAATGTCACTTAAAATCATTTTAAAATATGAAAACAAAATTACATACCTTCAAGCTTCGAATAGTCATTCAATTGGTAATCCAGCCAGTTAATTATGGCGTTCTATATCAGCATCAATGTAGATTTTCAATAATTGCTTGAAGCATTCCTTAATCCCGCTTCTGATAAATTGTGGGGTAATACCTTTTTTAAAAAGACATCTAAGAAACTTCTTGAAAGGACAGCACATTTAATTACATTTAGAGTATTTACATTTCTTACAAATAAGTTTATGTAAATTTAGTTCGCTTCTATGATACACTTTAGTTTACGTCTTTAAATCTAGCGTCGATATTCATTCAATACGTCTCGAGGCCAACTGCCACATTACATGGAATTCCGTTCCCTCATCCAAGTCAGCGCCATCTGTCGTTCAACATAGGCACCACATATATATATATATATATATATAGCAACGTGCATGAAGCTGCTGGAAGCAGTCCTAGAATCCATTCCTTTAAGAGGATTTGTGGTAGTACAGATGATAAGTTTCAATCTCTTTTTACTCGGATTTCAAGAGAAGAAATGAGTAAAAATTAGCTGGTTAGTAAAATACTTTGGATGTTCCAGCATTGTCATTCTAGATGTAGTTTGTCTATAATGGAGCGCTATTTTGAACTTCGAAAAGGCTAGGTGCAAGTGTTGCTGTTGGAAAGGAAATCGTGCTATCCTGATGGTGATGTGACATCATGGACGCTTCCAGGTTTAGCATTGTGTGAAGTGTTCCAATCTGTTTCCATCATTTTATGCTACTTTGCTAGACCTTCTGGAAACTTATCTAAGTCGCCTGGAACAATATTGTTTATATAAATGTGTAGCTTTCAACCAGTAAAATAACAGATTTATTTCTCTCGGCCATCAGTACTTGTGAGAATAGTTTACGAAGCTTCCTATGTACTATGTAATTTTGTGATAAAAATTACATTATTTATTAGCTTTTTCAAAGTAAAAAATGAAACTCAAATAAAAGCCAGGAAGCAAAGTCTTTATCTCAGAAATATGTATAACTTTAATAATCAGAAATATGTATAACTTAATTTATTGATAATTTTCGTAATTAGGTTAACTTTTTCCCCCTGAAACTGCTAAAGAAAATAAATTTCGTAAGAGCCAAAAGTGCAAAAATAAGCGAATAATCATGTTTCCTTATGAGTTAATGTTTTGGATCTCTGGTGGCTTAGATGTCGACTGAAAGTACTTACAGCTTCTTTCTTTTACGCTCTCCTTATTTGTTGCATAGATTTCGTAGGCCTCTTCGTCACGATGATACTAAAGAGAAAATTTTGTTGCTATTAAAAATTCCTTAGTGTGCATTTTCAATGTTCTGTAGAAATATATTACAAGACCCTTGACAAAAATACCACATTCCTTATGAACATGGTGCTTTTCGATTTCAGATGAAATAAATCAATTGAAATGGTTAAATGTTTTTTTTTTTTTTCCTGGAGTGCTGAAATCCTTTCTTTCTCCATCAAGAGTTCTTGCCTAATTATATACGCAATATCGAAAAGCAGCCATCTCCTTCTTCCTGTGCCTAGGAATAAATTTTTAACTCTTACATTATTTTAATCATCACAACGTATCAGAAGGGCTCCAATATGTATACGCTCTCCAAGTGTTCACAGCAAAAGCCTGGAAGAGATACTGTTCCAGCCATCAGAAAAAAGTTAATTAGTTATTACAAAAACTAAAACAAGCGCCTGGCCCCAGCCATCACCCCAAACTCTTATTGGACACGACTTGTGATGTTATATAGTGACGAAATGAATTCCTGGCGGCATTTTTGCGCGCCAAAAGCTTGAGCCCCAGCTCCACAAATTCACATTTATACATAACCAACACCAAAGCAGTATAAGTTCACCTAACGTAAACGGAACAGATAATGAAATCTCTTCAACCTTTGACGTCATAAACGGCAACCAATAAGAACAGGGGTGGTGGCTGGGGCCAGGCGCTTGTAAAACTAAAGCTACCTGTTTAAAGAGAAGTATACCTATGTGGAGGACTTTCTAAAGAAAACTGCCTCGTATTTCGTTACGTGTGGAAAAAGCCACGTACATATAGCCAGTAGCTACCGAAAGAAGAACTGGCAAGCTACTCATGTTTCGTGGTTTTGTTTCTTGATCCATTAGTAGCCTTTGTTCAACTAAATGAGATCAGAGCTTATTATTTTAGAGTTTTTTCAGGGCTTGAAAAGACCACTTAATTTAATTTCGTTCAAATTATTTTCAGTACTATTCTTGAACGAGGTTTTAAATAATTTAATTTTCATCCCATTTATTAAAATTAAATGTCGCATTTATAGCGAAAAGCTTGAGGTTTCATCATCCTGTTCTCTGTTTATTTTTTTTCCCTCTTTTTTTTTCGGTATTTCTCATACCGAGAAAAGATAACAGCCAACAGGTTCTTGTTGGAAAAAAGGCGTGATCTTTTTCATTTTTAATCAAGTTTTGTCGATCTTCTCCTCCATTTGAGATGAGATTAATTCATAATTTGTTCTTCGAGGACGTACGTGCGCGGATGGGAATGAATTCTCCTGAAATTTGCTTTCTCTTTCTAATCTGGGTACCATCCTCTTCCCTTTTAATGCATCTTCAGTAATGCCTTTGTTACGTCTTAACCAGCTGTATAAATATTCCGTCTGCACTACTGACATTATCTCGTTTTGGATCTAAAATTAATTAGATAGAAAAAAAGCGTTTTTAAACTGATTTCTTAACTTCCTGCGTTCATGAACAAATCTAAACATGATAAACCTTTGCACCATCGTAAACCACTGTCTAATTTAACCATTAAATAATCGAATGAGTTGAAAAGCAAGCCACCCATCCATATGGTTCCAGAAAAGATACGTAGAGAATAACAGGAATGAAAGCCAAACAGATAAACTTCATTAAGAACTGGAGAAGAAAATAAATCAGATTGAAAGCAATTGTGACAAAATTTACAAAGAAATCATTGCAAAGTTAGTACCTCATGAAGTAAATTATATTACTAGATGCCAGTGTGGAAAGGTGCAAGCTTTTGAATGCTGTTTTTTTTTAATCTAATGAAGTCGGTACGTATTTTGACCATTTACTTAGTTTATTTTTCTCAAAATTGAATAACATTAGAATATTCCCGTTTGCTATACGTTTAAGTAAGTCTAAGAATGTATCTTCTCATGACTGCTCTATTGTGTTAAATAATGAATTACTTTCAAGTTACATTTTAGATTATTTGGTTTTTATGAACGGGAATGTAGAAGAAACTTACCGTATCCTCACCGGAATTCGAAACCAAGTTGCTCTTTAGATACGCTGCTAACTGCATCAAGTTCATGCAGAAGGAATGTCTTTTAATTCCTTAAAATATCACAACAAAATTTCCAATGTGATGTAATTGAAGTTAGGTTAAGTTATTTGAAATTGGCAAAGCACGCGAAGGCTATCCGCCAAAGAGAAGGGATGCCTTCGGGGAAGATTGTCTAAAGGAAAGCGGCTCTTATTCACGTTACACATGGCAAAAACTAATCATGCAACCAATCCGTTCAACTAAGCTGGAACCCAAGCCGAATTTCCAGTATTCAGCGGTCTTAAATCACTCGGCCTTGGTGGGGCGTGACGTAAATGTTTTCCCCAAAATCACTTTAAAAAGACTTGATGTCACCCCAAATCACTTTAAAACGAGACTGAATAAGCAGGAAAAGATTTTCGAATAGGTTTATTTGAGTGGATATATTACTCAAAATTTTATATGACGCCCAAGGCTTTCTCTTGAATGCGCAGTCGTATAATGACTTTTCTAAAATTTCACCAAGTACTTATATTTGCCTCGCTTAAAGGCTGTTGTAAAACCTCTGTATACAAAACAGTCATCATGGTCCAAGCAGTGTACAGAGGTATATTTTTGCTGGGCGATTCTTCAAAAATTTGTATATCTACAGAATAACTATGGTATCAAACTAAGCTCAGGGGCAAAGTAATCAGCCTTCTTTAAGCACTATTCCTTTATAGTCAAAAGTTGAGACCATCGAAATAATCTGTCTGGGTGTGTCGCCCGTGTGGCCTAAATAAGTATACCAGCATTAAACTGTTTGTTCAAAATCCAAATTACTTTGTCGCAAAATCTGTAATGTACAGTTAAATATGTCGTCTATCGGAACAGATAGGAAATCCCTTGTGTCGGAGTATTGTTCAGCTGAATACATGTTGTCCTTGTACATCCACTTGTGCTGTCTAATTCTTTACAGATTCGTGATAGAGTTTGTCTCTTTATAACACTTGATATGATATAGTTCTCGGAACAGATGGCAATCAGATTCCTTTGAATAACCTTTCTAAAATTAGCTAGTTTTCATGTTTTGTCTCGTGATGTTTTGCTATTCTACAACGTTTTATTAACTGCGTTGTTATATGTTACCTATGTACATAGAAGTTGATCATTTTAATCTGACACTCTGCATTTCTTGCGATTATATAGACCCTAAATACGAGAAAATGCAAATCACTTTTCTCTTCAAATTCCTTCTTTCCCAACAACAGCAACGTGTTTTGTGCGAGCAGTATAGAATTGAAGTTCTTAAAATTGTAGTTTGGTAATAAAATGCAGCTTGAAATAACTTTTCAGCCTTTTTCTCCGATTTCTTGTTTGTTGCTAATATACAGGAGGAAATTCTTGACATACGAAACGCAACTTCAGTTTTTAAACCACAAATTAAGCTTCCGATTGTGTATGGCTGAAAACTTCTAGTTATATTTTTTATAAGTCCCTTTTTCCAAGAATTTTGAATTTATATTTATTTGGCAATAGAATATTTTACTTGAAGATCTGAGTTAAGTAATCTGATATTGCTGTGTTTTTCTGATTTCTTAGAAACTTCTAGTTTTTTTATCTCTCTTTTTGGAGGTTTTAGTACTGAATTCTCAAACAAAATACTTACGAATATTTCAATGCAAAAACCTTGTCTGGAATATACATTTTCTCCGTAAATCATTATCATATTCTCTTGTTAAAGCTCGTAAATAGAATAAAAAAGACCGCATTTTCTGTGCTTTTTATATAAAATTCGAGACATAGCGTTTAAAAATTTAATGCATTTACAGTGCTTTCTTCGCATGTTCCTAAAATTAAGGAAAATATGCGGATAATTAACGGAATAAAAAAATGTAGTTGAAACTTGGCTTTAAAGAGTTAAAATAAATTCGTTTATCATTTTACTATGACTGAAGAACCATTACATTATGACCACCCACCATCTATAATAATGGGATCGCTCAGGAACAAAACCACTGGACGTGCACGGCTGATAATGGAGTATATAAAAGCGACTATGATAACCACATTACAGAAGTCAGAAATGTCACACTTCATGAAGATCTGAGACTCGACACCATTGAAACTTATTTTAACAACACAAACTTCTTCGATGAAGCACTTGGATGTCAATACTTAAATTCATTTAATCTCTTCAACTATAAAATACTTGAAGAGGACTATGATCTAAGGCCATTTGCCGGACACCACAAAAGGGCTGATCTTCCTATCACCTAGTAATTTTTCACATTTTCCTTCCATATTGTTTTTGCGTTTGTTTTGTCTTTCGTTATACTTGCTTTGCATTGTATTCTTTTACACTATGAAGAGATTTTCTTACTTTAAACCACTGCCAGTTAATTTTACTACACTTATTGACTTGCTTTTTCATACACTCCAGCCCTTCCTTATTTGCGATGTCGGATCATTTTATAGTCCTCTTGCCCCCCTTTGCCTCTACCCACTGCTACTCCCTTCCAGGTCGTGCTTATCATGACTGCATTCATGTTATGTGTCTTTATAGGCAATATGTGTCATTGATCCGGACACGTCGCGCTCTGCGCGATATTCGCCGAATATTAAGGTTCGATTCGATTCAATATATAGAGCATTTCGGCAAAAAGAAGGTAAATGCTGTCCACGACAACTAAGACAACTGAACTTTATCAGCCAATTTATGACTGATATTCGCTTCTTAAAAGGTTCAGACAATGTGGTAGCGGATGCACTATCTCGGATTCATATAACTACTATTAGCACACCATCTGCTATCGACTTCTACCAGCTTGCTAAGGAGCAAGAAAATGATGCAAAATTGCAAAATATTTTATCAGGAAATTCGACTACCTTCTTAGTGCTGAAGCCTCTCTCTATTGTCAGCCTCCAGTTATTCTGCATTGTGAAATCTCCACAGGTCGCATTCGCCCTTTCGTTCCACAGCGTTTCGTCGAGCAGTGTTTAGCAGCCTTCACTCTCTCTCACACCCAGGAGTTAAAGCCTCAGTAAAGCTGACCGACGAAAGATATGATTGGCCTTCAATGAAAGCGGATGTCGCATCTTGGGCTCGTAAGTGCTTACAGTGTCAGAAACCTAAAGTGACACGCCATACCAAAAGTAAAATTGGTGTTTTTGTGCCACCTAGTGCTAGATTCGAATATGTGCACGTTGACCTCGTAGGACCTCTCCCTCCATCCGAAGGCTTTCGATAGTGTCTCACATGTGTCGATCGTTTTTCTAAGTGGCCAGAGGCATTTCCTTCAGCAGATATATCCGCACAGACTGTTGCAGCAGCCTTCTACGCAGGTTGGATCTCCAGATTCGGATCCCCACTCCGGCTAACTATCGACCAGGGAAGGCAGTTTGAATCATCACTTTTCAATGCACTCCACAATCATGGTACACAGCAATAATCAGTGGACTGCCGTATTGCCTACAATTTTATTAGGTTTCCTTTTATCTTTTATGCTGCATACATAATATGAAGCTATTAATTGAGAACTGCATATCATCACTTACAATGATGTTTATTCTCTTTTCTCTAAAAACTAAACTAAACTCGGCGACACAAACAGCCCTTAGAGAGCCATGGCCGGCAGTGCCCTGATATCTGCTTTCTAAACCGTGGGCTCCGGGGTGCTTGTGCGTCTTTGCCTGGACAAGTGGTCGGCCTGTCGCAGGAACCCCGCTGTTTAGTCCCCAAACAAACTTGGTTTCTTTAATTTCCTTTAGGTTTGGAAATTTGAAAAAAATAGTCTTTTATCGTAGCGGAAGTAGCTATTATTACTTCTTCATTTGTTTGTAAATTTGTCAAGTTGTTGGGTTATGAAAGCAAAAATTTATAGACACTTCAGTAGCGTGTTTTAGAATTTATGCATGATGTCAGCATAGCCAGACCGCAAATAGTGCGACAAACATTTTATTTCGGTACTTCGGTATTAAGTCGTACTTGGGCAAATTAGCATTTTTATTTCCTTGTACGAAGTAAAGGGTGTACTGTAATCGCGAAAAATTTCGGGCATCATATTTCAATGGAAATATACGTTTTTACCTTTTCCGAATCCATTTGGACGATTTTTTTGCGTGATGTTTGTACGTAGGGACAGAATAAAAAAACTCCTTTTTCAGAAATGAATTATAAAATGGATTCAAGAAGAATTTTTTAGATTAAATAGTTATCTGTATTTCAGTTGACATTTGTGGCCACAATTCATTTGGGACTCTTAATCGTGCCTGTTCAAGAAAGAGCATTTACATTTTTGATGTTGTTGCGATAGGAAGAGAGCAGTAAGGCAGGGTCTTAGCGAGAACAGAGTTAGAAACAGAAGTGCGCAGTTACTCCAGTATGGCAGCTTATTAAGAAAAAATTTCGGTTTTCCGAATTAGTTACGTCATTAGCAAGTCATATGATATGGAATGATTTAGAAATGATGCAGTCCAGAAGTATTTATTACTATTTTTAGAACAGAGAGGGGAATACCCAAATTAAAAATGAGAAATTAAGGGGCTGTTTCTAGCTTAAACTATAATTTTGATTTACATATTTTTTATCTCACATATATATGTATATATAAATATAACCCCCCTTATCTGGCTTAAAAGTCCTTATCCGACCTTTATTTTCACAATCGTTGTTTGTAGTCGTACACTTCCAATTACAGAAGTGTTTTAAATGATGAAAATGTTCATGTTTTGGTAAGGCCAAATTAAAGAAAAAAATTGTAAAATAGAGAAATCTAACTTTTATTGCGATCTCCCGTTTCCTATTCCTATATTTTGGAAATTTTTATACTCATTCCGAAAAAATAAAAAAATAGAGATAAAAACTGACCCGGATGTTTAATTTCAGAATTTTCAATTTTGGAAGTTATGTTATTTTCAACTTGCTTTGATCGGTTAATTGAGTTTAAATTAAGTGCAGCAAAAAGTATCTACAATTTAATAAGCCGTACAAAGAAGTCAATTGGTGTCGATATCAGATTTTTTTTATACGAAAAGTACATAAATGTAAATAAGAAAGTGATGGTTATATTTCGATGTATTACCGGTTTAGTCTGCCAGCTGCAAGAAAACATCTTGCTAAATGCTGTATAACATAGCAATGCTCTTAGCCGTCATTAAGGAACTTGCTCTTTGCCATTAAAGAACTTGTTAAATGCTTTTAGCTGCTATTAAGAAACACTAATTTAATTGTGACCAAGCACATAACGCTTTACTGCTCATATATGACGGACATTGTTGAATAGATAACTGATTAACTGAAGCCCATTTAAAATTTGTTCGGCTCGCTAATGGAAAAGCGGATAAGATTGCTGAGCACTAGTTTGGTCCGGATTCGAACCTCATTAGAACAGACTGGTTGCCTGGGACTTTTCTTCCTTGTATTTTAAATACGAGCCAGTTTTACCTAGAAAACCTTCACGAAAACATTTCTCCTTTTAGATGGCTATCCTACTTGTGTTTTGCCTTTGTCAATTAACCTAACTTAACCCTAAAATTTGTTCTGTTGAAATACACCAGAAAACACGTGTTTCTTTGGACACCTATTATACTATTACTTCTAGTACTACTACTACTCGATACTACAGCAACTAATAAACTTAATGCATAAACTTGTCAACTTCTGATCACTACTGCTAAACAATTATGATTAAAAAAGTTTTGCATTAATGTCTTCTACTACTATTGCTTGCCTTGTTGTACTAATGTACAGACACTTGTATCTGCTATACTGCTTTGCTAGTTGTTCGCATTATACGAATGCTTATTTTTAATTTTTTAGCAGAAATTTTATAAATCATAAACTAATTTTCCTGATATGAAATTGTTCCCTATGCATTGTTTTATGTCGGAGTATGCAATAGAAGGTTTGAGTAGAGTTTTGAACCTTTTTCTTCCCAAAAAATAAGCTCACTCTCTTGTTTTCAAATGGGAAAAAAATCAGATATTAATTTTTTTTCGATAAACAGTATTATTCTGTTGGGTTTTATTCCCTCGAAAGAAACGAGAGTTAAGGGAACGGATGTGTTAGAATTAATATAATAGTAATTATTATTTGTTGAAGTTCAAGTTAATTAATGTGTCGCAATATTATGTGTATTGCGACGGAAAGTGCAGTTTTAGTGCATCGTCAAATGAAAAATATTGAGATTACTACACTCTACGCAACCCATATTTTTATTGTCATCTTATTTAAAAACTAGTGTTAAAGGCTTAGATGGATGAGTATTAATATAAAAGTTATTATTATATCTAAATCATGGTATCGCGACAGTTCAATTTTCGGCAAATGAAAATGAAAAGTGTTGCGAATCACTTTGCTGTAAGCAACCAACATCATTATTGTCCTCATTTTCAAGTTTCTGTTTTTATTTTGGTGCTTTTAACGAAGAACTCTTTTCCGAACTCCTTCTCAGTTGAGGCAGCGGCTCACCCGAAAGTTACTTCTTTTTTCTTAATGATTTTTGTTTTAGTTATTTTTTCCAACTCTGTGGTAGTATTTGCTTTATGATCCCTGGCACCGCGGCTAGTTTTTACTTGAAAGTGCACCGCGGCTAGTTTGTGAAATCCCAATTTATTTACTTTAAACGCGTTAAACTGTCATGACTGATATATTCGACAAGGAAGACACCTGGGCCACTGCATTTTATTTTCGGTCGTCGTGTATGTGAAAGCATTAATCACTGAATTCCTTTTCTTCTACTCATTCCTCAGCTCGTATTTTGAATGCAGTTAAATGACAGAATATTCATATTTCCATGACACCGGGTAATAGAGGCAAAAGAGTTTCTGCTTATTATTTTTAACATTAAGGACAAAGGAAATGTATTACTTCGCACCATTTCAGGAGTAGTTTTAGTTTATTAACTATCACGTTTTGAATTTTAAAGATAATTGAAAGGTAATGGAAAAGTCTGCATATCTGCATGAACACCGGGTAACAGAGGCAAAATATGATTACATAAGAGCGTCCGTTTATTAATTTTAACAGTAAAGAGAAAAAGAAGAGCAGTGCGTTCATTTTATCAATGATCACGTCTTTAATTATAAAGATAGTTGGTAAAAATTAAACAAACTGTTATCAAATAAAGCGAAAAAGTCAGAAATAGGTACTTGATGCCATCTAACATTTAGGCAACACAGAGCTTAAATTAAATCGGGATGCACTGAAGCCCCAAATAAGACGAGCTCCAATATCTTTTTGTATAATTAAATCACAGAATTAACAGGAAAATTATCTTCTTACCGCAACATTTTGTTCAGCAGTTAATACAATTTATATTGACAGGGGATACCGAATGTAGGTCTCGCGTTCCTGCCCCACCAGCGGCAGAGCGGTAAAGTTGCTGAACACTGGTAGTTTGACATGAGCTCGATTAAAGGTGATCGGGTTAGCTGCGTGGCCGTTTACGTGGTTTTCCACATACGTAACGTGGACACGAACCAGTTTCCCTTAGAAAGCCCTCCACAAAGTCATCCCTTCCCTTAAGCAGATAGCCCTAGTGGGCTTTGTCATAATCTAATAAATTAAATAAGTGTCGCTTTCCTTGAAAAGAGCAGACGCCGAGTGGTAAAATCGCTGAATGCTGGTAGTTCGATTTGAGCTCAAATCCAAGTAAAAGGACTGGCTGTATCGGAATTATTGTGGTATACCCCATATGCAACGGTGTATTTAGATTATTCTTGTGAGTGTAGCACAGCACACGAGAACTACCTGCCTTCCCTTAGGCAGATAGGGAAGGGACGCCTTCGTGGAGGGCTTTATAATGAAAATTGGGAAATCGACGAAAAATCCTATGCAGCCATACCGTTCGGCGGAATTTAAAGTAGGGTCGAAAGCGGTTTTACCGCTCAAGTGCTAGTAGGCCTAGTAGCAAACTCGAAGATCTTGGCAAGGGCTCACTTCATTTTTTCATGTTTCCTGGTTTTGTTTAATTTGTTAACTATAAACTCAGCCCTAACTTGAACTTTAAATTTACTTATTCTATAGCTGTGCAAACTACCTATGTTATCTGTGTAAAATCTAAGATTATTAAGACTTCGAAATTTAATATAATTGGACTTGCGGAAAGATCACCGCTTCAGTTAAACACGGTTTCTTCTCTAAAACCAAATTAGAAACCATAAGAATGGTTACAGAAGAAATTAAAGACTTAGGTGAGGATACTGGCTGTTTTACAATTTACTTGTTGAACTCATAAAACGCTCGAATTGCCGCTTCGACTTCTGAAATAGACACCAGTCAGACACCTTGAGATTGCTCCTCCATCTAGACAGAATTCGGCCTTTGCACCGCTACTCCCAGACTACTTGCTTACCCCCTCTGCAGTTCGGCGGCTGGAAGTACAGCTTCTCTTATGACATCTTCAAATTTTACTTTTTTAGCTTTTCGAGATTCGCGATATGGTTTCCCTGAACTTTTTTTTTTTTTTTTTTGGTGCTTTTGTAGAACTTTTGACTTGTTTTATAGAAATTTTGACTTGTTGGATTACCTTATTGCTGCTAGTGAAATCTTAAATTTCGCCTGATTTTCTTCTTTGGGGAAAGGGTTGTGAATTGCTGTCTGCCTTCTTTTGTGGTGGAAAGTAAGTTCCCTTTTCGGATCATATTCCCTTTTCGGAGCAAACAGCTGGCTGCCATGCTTGTTTTCATGGTTTTCTCTTGTGTAACAGGGATATGAGCTAGTTTCGTTTAAAAAATTCTCCGCGCATTTCTCTTCTTTAGGCAGATAGCTCTCGTGTCTTTTGTAACACTGAAACAAACCAAACCAATCGTTTCTCCCAAAGCAGTTCTGGTTCGGTTTATGTGATTACGGCGAAGCCATCTGTCTAAGGGGAGGGATGCCTTCATGGAAGACCTTTCTAAAGGAAACTGCTCTCGTATACAGATTACACATGGGGAAAACCACGAAAACGCCCATGCAGCCAGCCCGTTCGCGGGATTCTTCGACCCTCAGACCGCACCACAAGTGTTCAACGATTTTACCACTCGGCCGCTGGTGGGCCCCAAAGCAGTTCTAACGCGTTTGTAACAGTTTGTATGTGTAAATTAAGTTGTGTATACTTCCATGCTCTTAGTTCAAATTTTCGCTCTGTCAAAATGCTTTTATAAAGTGATATAATTCACTGTAACTTTTGATACTAGTTACACAATTATACACTTAAAAACTGTTGATTAATTTAATAATTATGTCAGAAGAATAGTTTAAACTTTTACCATTTCCTTTTAAAATTGGTTGCAAATAATTCTGAATTACTCTTCTAAGCAAACGCAGACTATTTTTACATCTAATGTACCTCGGCAATGCCTATAATGCTTTGAGATATCTTTATTGTTAATCCAAAGCAATCTGCGGAAATTCCTATCCCTCAGAAGTTAACCAATTTGTTGAAAAACCTTACAGATGTCCTTTATTTTCTGTCACCTTTATTTCACTTTTATTTTTCAAAAATCACCTTTATTTTCTGTTGACAAAATGTGTTTAAAACTGTTGGCGTTAACTCCTTTTCCTTAACTTCCTTTCAACTAATTCCTTTTCAAGACAATCGTTAAGACTTGGCCAATTCTTTTTGGCATTCTTGCAACAGGTGACCTACCCTGTATTTGCCTTTGTTATGAATATGAATCACATGATACAGCCTCGTGACGGTAAATCATCAGACGAATTTTTTTGATCCTGCTATGGTGCCAACGTTCAGACGCTAGAATGTCTTAAACAAATAGTTGTAGGGAATATGAGAACAACAATACTTGTGATCACCTTCCTGAAATGTGATTTCGATCTGTCAGTATGGCGACAAATTTCTGGCCATATTAAGAGACCCAGTTGTTGATAGTGTTTGTGTGAATGAAAAACAGTGTTCTTTTCTATCAGATTACAGAAGTAAAATGGTGGCTATTCACGAATGTGAAATGGAACTGCTTCAATTGACAGATGCCAAATAGGATCGCTTAAGCTGTTTTTTTAATCTGTTTTTAGAGCAAAATGACGAGCGTCGAGGGTTATGATAGGCCCTCTTCAGGGTGTTCAATGATGTAATATAATGTAATAAATTTTCTGGTAATGTAATGAAACTAAGTGCTTATAATTTATTTGTGTTTATATATTTATGTACTACTATCTTTGGTATGGTTTAGGACAGTAAATAACGAAAGAAACTTATCAAAGTTTTGATCATGGTTCACTGGCGGTAGGTCACCTGTTGCGAGAACAGCCCCCTCCCCTTTTCTTCAACAAAAGCATCAAACACTGGTATTTACTGTGGAGTACTGTATTTCTTCAAACATCGGCCTCACCAATGGCCGAGTGTTTGAGGCTGCTGAATATTGGGATTTCGATCTGGGTTCGATCCCAGGCGAACGGGCTAGTTACATGGTTCGTTTTCGTAGTTTTCCCCATGTGCAACTTGCATACGAGAATGGCTTCCTTTGAAAGTCTTTCACGAAGGTCTCCTTTCTCTTTAGGCAGATAGTCTTTGCGTATTTTGCCATATTTCAATACCCTAATTCAAACATATACAGTGAAATAATAGAATAAGGAATGAAAATCATATGTTTAATTGGAACGGTGACTTTGACTTTTTAAGTGAAGTTAGAATTCTGGACTTTTGAAGAAAAAGCTGTGAAAATTAAATATTTAATTGAAGCATGCCAATTTCAAAATTAGAATTAGCGAAATGTCAACCTTAAATTGATTTTCAAATTTTATGGGGTGAGGAGAGGAAAGAAAACACGGAGTCATTCTTCTTCAAAAGATAAAAGTTATCTACATTTCAGCTGTTTGTTTAGATTATTTTTACTGGTTGAAAAAGAGAATCCCGAGCCTGTATCTTTCAATATATGTACAGTTTTCCTCTTACAACGGTGTCGTCTAAAGTTGGTTTGGGGATAATTTTGAACACCGCGATTAAATTTTGCGCAACCGAGTTTGAGAAAATACCGTCTGCTTTGCGGTAAGTGTCTGTCTCTGCAGTTTCGCTTGAAACATTTTCGAGACATGTCGAATGGGGAATCATACTTTCGTTATCGGCAGTCCTTACGCTTATTTAATTGCTTAGGAAAGTGATGGAACACCCCCACATGCGAACGCCGAGTGCTCTCAGCAATCCGAAAACTAAGTTAGTAGTCCAGCAACAGAGTGTTTGGCGTTCTTTGGATAAGGCAACCTCCGGTCACGTGACTCGGCGCGAAGGCCGCGAGCTTTCTTTAAAATGCCGTCTAGCCCTGCGTCGAGTCAGCGTGTGCCGAATTGAGTCGGTAACCTTGGGGGCTACTAAGAGTGAGCGACTAACGGGACGACCGCTCTGTCTACCATTTTTATTTCCGGATTTCCTCGGTCGCGAAAGGGTTTTTGTTTTCATTTTGCTGACCTTCGCGCAAGATGCAAATATGGCTGGAACAATAAATACGCTTAAGTAATGGTGTTGATGTGTTTTCAAGACTTTTACTATTGTGAATTAAGTACAGCAAAGCACTCCTATCAGCGTAAAGGAAGAGATGCATCGTAAAAGGATTTTTTAAGGAAAACTGGATTGATTTTCGACTACTGAGTCTTATGTCGAATTATTTATAACTGACTTTGCTCTTGCCTTTTTCTTTTCCAATGTTTTTGTTTGAAATCTAAAGTTGTGGTGATGTGCATAAAGCTTCATTTTGGGATTCTTACGATCAATATCTTGGGTAGCCCCATTTTTACGCTGTAGTGAGTGGAATATATATAGCTTCGGTCTTTTATTTCCTGTTTATTTTGTTTGAATTCTTTTCCTTTTATTATAAATAATTTCAGAAAGTGCAAAAGTAGTCATCCGAGCTTTATTTTGAGACACTGCATGTATCGTAATGTAGCAACGTTTATCTTTAAAATCTGATTGTTTTGAAACTAGGAGACTTCACTTTGTTGCACGAATGAAATATTAATGAAATTCTCTGTGAACAAAGTTTACAGTACCATTTGTGATCTCTGTCTACGGACAGGTTCATTAATTTGAGTCAGTCGGATATTTGTGATGAATCGATAGCTTATTGGAGAATGGTACTTGAAACCTCAAAACGCTATTCGGAAAGCTAATGGCTGGTACTACTCAAAAAATAGCATCTCATGCTTTTAGGAGTGGCATAATAGGAAATAATAATCTGTTCGTCATCGGTCAGTTCTTATATTTCTCTTAATAGCTGATCCAAGTATGTACAAATTGACATCTTAAAAATTAAGGGTACATTGAAGTAGTCAATTTTTAAACGAACATTTGTAAAGGTTGATGAATCTCATTATTTGCGAGGATTATAACTGCTTTGGTCCGTCACTGTATTACACATAATATGTCAATTTTTTAACGTTCATGATTTTGTTTAATTATAAACTTTTGATGGAATTCGGAACATAAATGCTTTTTGATTTCCAGACTAGAAAAATACATTGGAAATTTTCACGATCTTTTTTTTTTTTCTCCCTTCCCCTATCTCTCTAAAAGTTTGTTCTCTGTGAATGTTTTCTTTATTTATAGTTTTAAGAATAATTACAAAATTTAATTATTTATCAATAAAATATGACAGAATGTCATTAATTTTATTTATAAATTATTCCGTCGTCTTCGAGACTGAGCATTGTTGAATGGGTAAGACCATATGAACATTATGTAGTATTTGCGTCATGGTTCGACTCACAGCAAAAAAAAGGGCTCGCAATACAGATGATCTGGTATTTTAGTCTCTTGTGTAACCGGTGTATAACAAGTTCCGTATATTTTTATTGTTTTCCAATCATATGAGCTGTTTTTCTTTTGAAAGTCTGACCTACAGGTGGTCGCACGGCTGATGTTCCTGAATGCTTGCAATTTCATCTTAAGTTGGATTCCCGGTGACTGAATAAATTAGTTTAGTATCTGTTTTCATATTTTTCCCGTGTGAGATAAATAAGAGCCATTTTCTTTTAAAAAGTCATCCACCAGCGCCTTTTTCATTAACAGCTCTTGAGCGCTATAATTAGCCAGTGAAATATTTGTAAATCCTTCTTGCAACCTCTACCAGGCACTCACCCAAGCCCTCTTACCCCTCTAGGACACTCTACCTGTAATGCTTTGTCACCCCTTGTAGGCATTTTAATGCTCTCCTTAACAAGCGCAGTAATACTTTGCTCTAATACTCAATAACTTTTCTTCCTGAGAATCTCAAAAAACTAATGATAAAGAAAATCATAATAAACACCCCTGAAATACGTCAGTATGGTGGTAATATATCACTTGTAAAGCGATCCCGCTTTCCTACATGGTATGATTCCTAAGGTCAGTTAATTGCAGAAGATTGTAGCAGTTACACCACTGATTGATTTTTCCAGCCCATGGTCAGCTACACTGGCTTCCGAAAGTTAAGCACGCACTGCAGATTGCAGTTTTCGAAAGTTTATTTGACACTCAGTCGCTGAAGATCGCTACGGATGCAGATATTAGTATGCAAATATTATATGTTACAGCCAATTACGACTGACTGCCAAAACATATGCAAATTAGGCAGTCACTGAAGACGTCAATATTCTGAAGGGTTTGAGGAGGTTCATTTAAATGCTGATACGAAGTGCGTATTGCTTTTGTTAGATTTCGTGACTGAAAGAAGAAGAATGGCAGATAATGAACGATGGTGTGCTAGCGGACGTATTGTAGCAAGATAGTCAATCAAAGATGTCGCACATTTCTTTGCTTTGATCATTTGGTAATTTCTCGAATGTGGAAACAATTCCAAACAAATCAGCCAGTTGTCAGGTGACCTGTCCCAGTCGACCAAGGGTTACCACCCCCATCTTAAGATCTGCATATAGCAATCGTAGCCAAGCGGAAGCGAAGAACGACATCCATGGTTATAGCTTCTCTTGGTAAGACGATATCTGCCAGTACTGAGCTCCGAAGTTTTCATTTGAAGGGACTGTATGAACGTGTTCTAAATGTTTGTGTTCCATTAACCGCCCAGTCCAGAGGGCCAAGATTAAACAATCCAGAAGACCAAGTGCTGTCGTCAACATCTCACTTGGACTGTCTCAGATTGGCTTAACGTCCTGTTCACAGACGAGTCAGGGTTTGCCCTGGAGTCAGATGATGAGCGTGTCAAGACCAGAACATCACGCATTCAGCGATAGTAGCATCATGCTGTGGGCTGGAATTTCAATGGGATATCACATCGAAGTGTACATCTTTAAAGATGGTTCTGTTGATGGCTGTGAATTATCGAGATGAAGTCTTACACAATTGGCCCTTATTTCTTCATGGATGATAACGCCCGTCTCCATCGATCCAAATTCGTTAACGAGTACCTGAAGAGTGAGGACATTTTTCATATGGAGTGACTGCCATATTTCTTAGTAATCATACGGTAGTAAACGATTATTATAGTTACTTAATTATAATAATTGTCCTAAAATTAATAATTATTATAGCCCAGTTTTTTATATCACATCATAGTTCAAAAGTCAAAACATTTAAACCAATACCAAAACTGTTTAATACTTCCTTTTGCGGCTGTTTTTTGGGTGGATGGATAACTGCTTCCTTCTCCTTTTCGACGAATTTTCTTCATTGGCTTCAGCGATTCTCATGCAATCTTCTTGGCTCTCTTCGGAGGCTGTGAGATGTGAACGTTTAGTTCCCCATTTTCAGCTTCCATGTCATAAAATGTTATTATATTATGCAGCAATTTCTTAGCATAAAAGTGAAATGCCTTGATTTTACCGAATTAGCTCTTTTAACTTAATGATAAAAAGACCGACTTAGTTCTTTTAACTTAATGATAAAAAGCTATTTATTCCCTAGGAATATTGGCAAATGTCACGTTAAATAAAGTACGAACTAGGCAGATACCGCTGAAATAGGCTGAAAGCCTGTTGGTCGGTTTTCTGTTTCTACTGGAAAAAAAAATTCTGCTAAAGAATATAGTTCTATGATTTTTAGTAATATTATTTTTAAAGATAAGCAATGAAGTATGCATTGTTCATGTAAAAATCATAAATTATGAAAAAAAAATTTTTTTTTTTAATTATTGGTTTCCAGGCTGGAAACCAATGCAAATCTTAGCATTTATTTCTGCGAATATGAAGTAGAGGCGCGAAGCGCAACCTACAACAGGATGAACAGGTTATGTGGGAACCCGTCGATATAAAACATGGAGGTAGGAATAGTCTCCTAAATGGTAGAAAACACGGGGGAATCATGTTCATGGTAGAAAACTCCCTCTTTCCGGGGAAGAGAGGTATCTGTTGTGAATTCTCACCCGCTGCACGTAATTAACACCCCTTTTAGACGATACTGTTTTTGTAAAATGCCAGCCTATACTGTGTGTATAGCAAATACTGTGTATTGTCAGCCTATACTGTGGTCAAACTATACCTCTTGCAGCCAGTCTCAGGTTTGCCCTCACTGAGGAACATATCAGAGAAATGGCCTTTACTAGCATCTCCGATGGGTTGAGCATAGGCAATGGGTGTCAAGTTTGTGTGAAAGTCCATTTTTATCAAAATCCATACATTATATTTAATCGAAGCCCATTTTTGTTAATTTTACCGTACCATGCTTAACTGATAAAAGTCAGTGTATTAAGAATAACGACTTAGCTTTATGAACGATGAAAACTTAAAGAAAACTGTGTATATAAGACTAAGCATTTAATTTATTTGTAGGCTGTAGTTTTAACTAATCGGTAGCAATGACAAATACGTAAATATAAAATTTAATTAGAGGTACCTCACTCTTAAAATAGTGGATACGCAAATATTATATCTTCTCTCGCACACCCACATACTGCTATGAATATTTGTTCGAGAAAGACTAAAAGGCATTTGTCTAGACAACTAGCATTTCTGAAACGTTGTTCTTTTAAGTACTTGGGCATAGACAAAACAGGATCTTCCTCTTTTTAACCCCTATATTTATCAGCATCGCTTTAATTTCTAGACAGTCTTCTAGCCTCCGTGTCAGTCAACAAAAAATTTTTTTAATTTGGGCTGACTGTTCGGAGAGTGCTCTAGAACATATTTTAAAATAATGTGGTCATTTAATACAAATTCTTCCATTTTGCGCAATTGCGTAAAACCTCGTATAAATAATGCTGAAAGCGTTGCAATTACTTGAGACCTTAGTTATTTCTTCTTTATTATTAGTCTCTACTAGTTTTAGTGAGTTACATGATAAGATATATGGCAGTAAATATTATAAGATTCCTTTCTCTGAACCATTTACGACGAAAAGAAAAGTAAACAAAAAAAAAAATAATAAAAATAAGTTTTAAAGTGACAACTTTCTAGGCATTTAATTCTTAGAAATCTTACAGAAACACACCTAAACTGAAATATTCTTGATGCATTCTGAAAGAATTTAGTATTTATGCTTCGTTTATTTAGAAATTTGCTCGTGATAAGCATTTATCACACGATAAAATATAATGTCAACTAGTTTAGCATTTCAACAGGTTATAAAAT
This sequence comes from Stegodyphus mimosarum, assembly GCA_000611955.2. NCBI lineage: Eukaryota > Metazoa > Arthropoda > Arachnida > Araneae > Eresidae > Stegodyphus > Stegodyphus mimosarum. The sequence continues at coordinate 274,863 of KK120490.1, read as the reverse complement.
TCAGAAAATCGTATGTTGCATTATCTTCGTAAAGATTACCAAGATCGTATCTGTTGGTGAAATCCCTATAACAGATTGGTTGAAAAAGTGAGCAACCTGTATCATTTTTGGATAAAAAAAAAAAAATGCTCGAAAGGGGCGGGGTTGTACGATGTTATTGATTGTCTGATCTGTACGGAACAAGAGCTGCAGTTTGAGCTTCGCCTGTGTTATCCTAAGACCATAGGCTTAAGTGTGCTTGCACTTTTTTGGTTAAATTTTGTTGCAAGTTTACTTTTGAAAACCGGGAGATTTTGTTCTAACAGACGTTGATATAATGGCTTCATTTCAGTTGTTTTTCTGTACGTTTGGTTTGCGATGGTTTTTCCATCAGTTGTTGGTAACATTATAAGGTATTTCTTCAACATTCTTCGCGTGCTCTCGTGGTGGTGTAGTGGTCAGCACGCGCGATGCGCATTCGGAGGTTCGTGGTTCGAGTTCCGGCGAGGGCATTGCTCATTTTTCATCTTTCCTGCTTTTAAAAAACCTAATGTCTCTATAGTGGCGCCCGAACTAAAAAAGGTGGTGGATGATGATTCTCCACCACCAGGATTTGGCGATTGGGTCCCCTAATCCCCAGTCGCCCTTTAAAAGGAGTAATATATAAGGTATTTCTCTCATCTTCTTCGCATACCTTCGTGGTGTAGTCGTCAGCACGCTCGGCGCGTATTCCAGAGGTCCCGGCGAGGGCATTGCTCATTTTTTATCTTTCTTGCTTCTAAAAAACCTAATGTCTCTACAACATCTTTATTAAGACATGAGTGTATATTAAAATGTGAGATGAAATTTAAGTTATAAGGTATTTCTCCCGCCTTCTTTGCATGCCTTCGTGGTGTAGTGGTCTGCATGCTCGACGCGTAACCGAGAGGTCCGTGGTTCGATTCCCGGCGAAGGCGTTGCTCATTTTTCATGTCTCCTGCATCCAAATAACCTAATGTCTCTACACTGGCGCCCGAACTAAAAGGGTTGTGGATGATGACTCTCCACACCCAGGATTTGGCGACTAGGTCCCCTAAAAAACCCTAGTCGCCCTTTAAAAACGGGAGTATATAAGGTATATCTCCCGCTTTCGTAGCGTGCCTTCGTGGTGTAATGGTCAGCACACTGAGCCGGAATTTCAGAGGTCCGTGGTTCGATTCCCGGCGAAGGCCTTGCATATTTTTCATGACTCCTGCTTCGAAATAAACCTAATGTCTCTACAAAGTAACAGTAGCTGGGCTTTGGTTCAGGTGCAGAGAAGTGACAGTGGATGCAACAAACAAAGCCAAAAGTTGAGCTGTAAGATTGATTACGTAAAAAGCTGGCATTTAAAGCTTTCTAATTTACAAAGCTATTCTTTTCTGTAAATGGCAGTAAATAATTTATTAATGCAGCAGAACCTATATGTATGCAGCAAAACGCTAATAATTTTCTTTGTTAAATCCTCTTAATCTTATTTTTAATTAATAAATTCTTCTTTTCTCGTTATATCTATTTTAATACGCATCGGTGCCCACTTATATTTTTACAAAGCAGTTATTCATAAGCTTTAATGGGAAGATTCTTTGAATAGTTGCTTTGAAAATTTAAGCATTATACTTTGCTACAATAATTTGATCTTATTAGTTCTAATCAGTTTTATGACATCGTAGAAACTTTCATCCTGTCATGTACAAGATTGCATCACTGGTAACCAATAGCGATAGCACTAACTTTATAATACGGCTTCCTGAGAAGTTGCAGAATTAGCTCATAATCTTGATTGATTTCCATAGACCTCAACGCTCTCTTGCATCTGGTTCCAATGTGTAAAGATTTGAGTATTGGTGTTCTAAAAAATCTAGCGTTCACGGGCGTCCATATTCGAAATAGCTGTATTACATAGTGAAGCAGATAACCAAAAAATTGTTTATATTTTTAAAGCATTAAAAGACTGATTATGAGTGAACTGCAAGCCCACGAAACGGTCGAACGGTAAAGTCGTTGAACACTGGTAGCTCGTTCCTGGTTTCGGATCCCGGAGAACGGGCTGCCTGCATAGGCATTTTCATGGTTTTTCCCTATTTGTAACGTGTATATGACCGAGTTTGTATGACAGCAGGCTAGTGTATTTTCTCTATTTAATGACAGTATAACATCAATTGCTGAAAAGCGTTACCGAAACCGAAAAGATAAAAGGAGCATAGTATGAATGCAAATAGACAAAAAAGAAAAAAAAAAAGACGCACCGAGAAAGAGTTATCCTCCGAATGTGATGAAAATCGGTAGAAGTGATGTACATGTACAGAAAAACAAATGATTAAAGTTTGAGAAAAATTGGGTGATTTATTGAAGTGATAGAGCTTCACAAAGTGAAAAAGTCAGTAGCGCATTTGTCCACCTCTGGCCCTTATGCAAGCAGTTATTCGGCTTGGCATTGATTGATAGAGGTTACGGATGGCCTTTCTGAGGGATATCGTGCCAAATTCTGTCCAACTGGCGCGTTAGATCGTCAACATCCCAAGCTGGTTGGAGAGCCCTGCCCATAATGCTCCAAACGTGCTCAATAGGAGAGAGATCCGGCGACCTTGCTGGCCAAGGTAATGTTCGGCAAGAAGTAGAAACATGTGCAATGTGGGGGCGGGCATTATCGTGCTGAAATGTAAGCCCAGAGTGGCGTGACATGATGGTAATGGTAATGGATTTCCTGGCGCAAAACCTTTAAGGTTATATGCGCCGAAAAACATGTTAAAAAAAGTTTCACAAGGCGTGACATGAAAGGCAATACAACGTGCCTTAGAACTTCGTCAACGTACCGCTGTGCTGTAAGGCTGCGACGAATGACAACCAAAGGGGTCCTTCTATGAAATGAAATGGCACCCCAGACCATCACTCCTGGCTGTCGGCCTGTCTGCCGGAAGACAGTCAGGTTGGTATCACACCGCTGTCCGGGCCGTCTCCAGACTCGCCTTCGCTGGTCATCGGGGCTCAGTTCGAAGCGGGACTCATCACTGAAGACAATTCTACTTCAGTCAGTGCAATTCCAGTGCAAATGAGCCCGATACTACTGCAAACGGGCTTGACATTGTACAGATGTCAATGGTATTCGGCGCATGGGGCGACGTGACCTCAGCCCTTTTCCTTTGAGCCGTCTACGAATGGTCCTTGCGGTCACTGAAGCACTAGTTTCACGTACAATCGATGATAACGATGCATCTGGGGCTGTGAGTGCCGCTCTGACGATTGTTCGGTCTTCACATTCTGTCGTTTCTCTAGGCCTACCACTTCCTTCTTGACGCTGTGTGCGGCTATGGTTCACCCATTCCTGCCAACATCGTCTAATAGTGGCATCGCTCGTGCTCAAATGTCGAGTTATTCACCGATAAGAGCAACCGGCTTCTTTGAGCCCAACTACACGACCTCTCTCAAATTCTGACATCTGCGCATATCGTTCGCGCAATTGTATGCGAGGCGTAGTTACTGTCTACCAGAGTACACGGAATGAAATTCCTGAAAAATTTATGACCTGAAATCGTAATTTCTCCTCTTAAATATCCTGCCAGTTGCGCAGATCAGATACGCTGTAGCGACAATCGTTAATTCATTGGCAGCCAAAATGTAAAATTTTGCATTTTCCGTCAAAACCTGCATGCATATCAATTTGTGTCCAATTTGCTTTATATCTTCTCGGTGCGTCGTGGAGCATCTTTTTTTTTTTTTTTTTGTCTAAGACTGTATAAAAATAGTTCGTATTTAAAACGAAAAGTAAAGAAAGAAAAGTGAGAGGTTTAAGTGAGAATATATAACTAAAAATAAGAGGTATCCTTTCATTTCGGTACACCAGCGGTCGAGCGATAAAGTCGCTGAACACTGGGCGTACCAACCTGAGTTCGAATCTCGGCGAACGGGCTGGCTGCATGGGCGTTTACATCATTTTCCCCGTGTGTAATGTGTATACGAGCCAGTTTCTCTTAGAAAGTCTTCCACGAAGGCATTTCTTCCCTTAGGTAGATAGTCCTCACGTGCTTTGCGATAGTTAAATAAGCCAAATCAATCATCCTTTCATTTAGAGATTTAAATGTATAGCGATTTCTAGACATTAGCAATATTGTAATCAGTGTGATAATTCAATTTTGGGTGAGTTAAGAATATTTGTATCTAGTGGCAGAGGGAAAATTATCAATATTCTGCACCCGCCCTATCTTATTTAAATTCGCCACCTCCGTTCTTTACGCTTCTAATTAAGTTTTCTTAATTCTTACTTAAGTTGCTCAGTTATCTTAACTACCTTCATTCTTCTTATCTTTTATTGCGTTAATTACGTCCATTTCAAATGAGATCTGTACTTTTATTTGAAAGTCTAGAAAACTATTGGGCACAATTTTCAAAGTTTTTTAATCCTTTGAGTGCTATAGACAGCTCAGTCCGAGCGCAATTTGGTACACTTTGCTACTTAGAGATATACTATTTAATTTTAGTGCTTTCACCGATATTTTTATTTAACTTCATTTAAGAAGTAAGATATTTAAACTAATCTTATTTCGTTTAAATGTTATATCTCCTGCGTTACTTGAAGCAATATCTATAAATCATGAAATTGGTTAAAAAAGCCAAAAAGCAATCTATCATTGTCAAGAATTATACTAGATCAAACTTTTCATGTCTTATAAAGTCAACTGGGAATCGAACCCTGTACCTCTCCCGCTGAAGGCGTATCCACTGGCTCTTGAATTACAAAAGTAGTCTTCCTAGGATTACATACTCCTTGCTGCTGATAAACCACGCTGTCATCATAATTTCCGATCCGTTTAGTCATTAAATAAAGTCATCGTTAGTCATTAAATAAAATTTTGTTAAGAATGTAAATTATTAAAAATAATATTTATAAAAATCACTATCTTATGATCAAATCATTGCTTATAATGAAAATCGCTATTTTATGTCAATATCGCTGTTTATAATCAACATCAATATCTATTATCAAAATCAGTTTTAGAATGAAATCACTTGCAGATCAAAATCACTATTTTTATTAAATGTCTGTTTCATAAATCATGACAGAAGAGCACTCTTTATTGATCTAAAGGGGGTGGACCCATTTCAAATAATGTTTTGTCGAAGAACTCAAATGAAACATTTTCAGCAGTTAAGGAAAGAACTAAACATGTACAACACTGTTAAGCAAAACTATGCATTTAAAAACATTTACGTAGTTATATCATTAAAAGTAATGAGTCATCTTCTTTTGAGCTTTGTCTTGACACCGTTTAATGAGAAGTACCTTCTGGATAGATATTTCATGGTTCCTTATTTTTTGTTTTCCATCCAGTATACAAGATTACTGGTTTTCATTATAAAATATGTATCTGTCTTTGAAAAATAAAAAAAATGAAAAAAGTTTAAAATCATTCGTAATTTGGTTTTCGGACACATTGATGCTATGTTACTTTTAGCCATTGATTTGATTAAGCCAAATTCTGTTAGGTAAATTGTACTGTATAATAGAGTCACACTTAACCGCACTTAAATTGTGACGACAGAAATTGAAATTGAATTTTTTTTATCTCTGAATCCAAATACAATCACCTCGAGCGTATTAATTGACTTTTTTCTATTGCTTCATTTATTAGCTCAGAAGGGCTATTAATTTCATTTTGGCATTTTGCGTTGTAAACTTTAAAAGCCTGTATCACTTTTCAAATTGTTGCCACCAAATATCATCGCCGTGTGTCATATTGAAAAAAATTAAATAATGAAGAATCTGCATAAATGTATGTATGTTTCTCGCATTGTGATAAAACAACGATACCTAGAGCCATCAAATTGTGAATAACGTAACGGAATATGAGCATCTGGAAGCCCAAATTTGGAATTTGTTTTATTGTCTATTTCATATTTTTTAAAACGTTAACTAATTTTTGATTAATAAACTCAACGATTTCAAAGCGAGCAATGACAACACAGTACGGGAAAAAAGATTATTTCCAGCGCGCGAGACTGTTTATCGGAAATTCCAAATATATGCTCTTTATAAATTAAATTTCGATATTGCTGTTGAATTGAATTTTATGGTTTAAGTGAGACCATGATGTTTAATAAATAAAGGTAACACATAAAACGTTAAAAAAAAAGCCCCATTGGGAGTAATATAAAATCTGAAAACTTTCAAATTTTTTTTCTTTTTCTCTTACGTAAAAAGGCATTAACAATGAAACGAATCTCTATTTTAGAAAGATCGCTAATCTCTTCGTTTTTTAGAATTTTCTTAGTGTTTCTTAAGAAGAACGTCACTTTGATCCTTGGTCTAAACTCATCACGGATATTAAAAGTAAATACGCATTTTATTAGAGAAATATTTAATTTCAGTATGCTGGATCTAAATCAAAATCTGTCCAGTAAATGAATATCATGTATCTATGTTCGTTGATGCATAATGTCAGTTATAAAAATCACTTTGTATTAAAAGAATTATCTAAAATTTACTAAGATGGCTGAAAGCGATGTATCAGAGATTCCAGTGAAACTATATAGAAATGAATGCAGAACATCCCGAGTGAAATTTTTGCCCTTTTTTTTTTTTTGAGAAAATGTATCAATTTACAATGACGGTATTTAAGATGAAAATTTCTGAAAGTTAATGGTTAAATCACTCAATATTTAAAACGAAATATAATTTTACGTAATCCGTGATACTGTTTAATTATGTTCTAAATTTCGTGTTCATCTTTATGTGCGGAAGAAAGTTACCGTGAATTATCCAAAAAGCAATGAATAGGTTCTTCGTCCTGCTATCTTTCTGATATTAGAAACAAATAGAAAATCATGTTTATCATGCTGAAGTAACCGGAGAACAGTTATACTATATTTGTCTTCTCGGCTGTTCTTTAAATTCCTTCAACTTTTAGAAAATTCAGAACGTTTTTCCGGTTGGAACCTTATGAAGAATCCGCAAATCACTCGCTGACTTATATTTTATTACCGCGCTCTGTTTCCTGAAAAATGACAAACGATGAAACAAGATGAGTACCAAAAACGTGTTTGTTCATTAAAAAAAATTGTTTCTGCTGCAAAAAACGCGCGATGCAGGATTTTTCCTCAGCCAAAGATAATAAACATACGCCAACGTACCAGATGTCTTCCTGGACCGGCGGTCTTTGTCAACATATATAAAAGAACTGATTAAAAAAAAGAGCGCTA
>KK120490.1:236893-260615 GCA_000611955.2 Stegodyphus mimosarum | reverse complement strand
CTCTAATAAATTTAGATATGTTAGTAATTAATTCTTTAAACAAAACGGAAGTATTTATTAGCTATTAAATTCTTTTCAAACTTGAAAACATGGGATTCTGTAACTACAGCATTTAGGTATGGGAAAATGACTAATAATCATTTAATCTATAGTTTTCATTGCTGAATCTTTAAATCTGCAACAAATTTTTGAAAACAGAAGTTATCATATGTTATTATCAAAATTTGAACGGAGAATTTTGTAAACATGGCTCCGAAACGTTTTAAAGTGTTTTCAAAACTCTTATATTCTCTGAAAGCCACATCAGGTATCAGCTTTGAGACGTGAATGGAACTTCTTTTATGTTTTCCAGGAAAAATCTAAGTTTTGGTATACGGAGACATTTATTCTCTCTTCTTGCGAATGTAAGTAATTGCATCTTGGAGGATTATTACTTTATAATGTGTGTCCTTTATTTAACCTTTTCGTCAATCACTTTTGCTAGTTTTAAAGTGTAGTAAAAATTGAAACTGCTGGTAATTGTTGTTTTGGTTACGGGTTAATCTAATCTTCACTAAGACAATATTTTCCCTGTTTTAAGTGGTTAAAAATAAGGAAACAGTATTATTATACTATAATCTGATGCAAGATGAAGTTTCCAAGACATGTGACGAAGGGCAATTACATTTTCATAACATTTTGTTGCCGCTACGACCAATTTCATCAATTCTTCTCCATCTTCTATTTTCTGGTATGTTCCTTTAATGTTAATTCCTTATTGACCATTCGGAATTAAGCTAATAAATGGGTTGGCAGTAATGGATAGTCATGCAATAATGGCATATAAAAACGGTCTACGCGTGTGCTAACTGTTTTAGGATGTCACTGCTTATCATATGCGTAATCGCTATTGAAATTGAGAAATGAAAATTCGGGTGCTTTGCTATTGATTATGCGTACTTGTTCTGATGTCTGCTGCTTGAAATCTCTGCATGTCTGTTTCCTATTGTACAGGAAAATCTTTAGAATCGCATTATTGAATTTGACAGTCAGCATAACATTACAAAATTCTGCTTTAATTTTATATTTCTTGCAGTTCGCTTGCATATTCGATTCGTTACCCAACAGCAAGATATAAAGCTTCCCGTTTTGATTAAATTTTTAAATTTCAAGCGGGGCAATATATTCTTCTTCTGTATAGTTGGTTATAGATTAGATGTGGTCGCGTCTTAGATTACTTTGCATTAGAATGGCGCCAGCATTAGAAAAATATCGACCAGGGCGCCGAATGATTTGCCGTGCAGATTATGCATGCGAAATATTTAGTTAGGCTTCTAAAATTGTCTGTTTAACTGGGTCACATCAATCAAATTTAATCCTCTGTTTGCATTGTCTAAGCAGAGATTCAAAAATAAATGTGCTTCTTTAATTGATCGTTTTTATATTCATGCATTTCTTTTGCGTGCTCTCGTTTGATGAAAATACCACATTAGCCTGAATAAGACGGTTTTTTTTTATTTATTTAAAAACCCGTCTGAAAACCACACGAGCTTTTTTAAGCACAGCATAATAATTGGATAAAATAATTGATCACTTGTTCCTGAAAATTTACTTTTCAAGGAAAGCTATCTATTTAATGTTACCTACAAATATGGTTTTCTCGTAATTTTATACACATGATTTCGTATAATTTTATTGATTTAAAAGCCTAATCTTTCGGTATATTATTACTTATCTAGAACAAATTTAAATGCAGAATCTAATCGCTATCCGTGAAATGAAATGTTTTAAAATTTTGATCAGTTCTTCTTGTCTTCTTCCTCGCGAAGCCAATTGGAAAATATTAAAATATACCTGTATAGCAATTTTGGTTTAGTTTATTTAGCTATGGCAAAGCACTCGAGGTCTATCTGCTTAAGAGAAGGGATGCCTTCGTGGAGGACTTTCTAGGGGAAATTGGCTCGGATACACGTTACACATGTTGAAAACCACGAAAACAGCCATGCAGCCAGCCCGTTCGCCGGGATTCGAGCCCCGGTCTAATTACCAGTGATTAGCTATTTTACCGCTCGGGCGCTGGTGGGCCCATATCTATTTTGCACTGTACTAATAAATACATATGCAAATATGCATGCACGTTAGTTAGGTTAATTAATTAAGCCAAAGCAACACGAGAGCTATCTGCCTATGGGGAGAGGTGCCTTCGTGGAGGTCTTTTTAGAGAAAACTGACTTCTACCTGGACATGGCGAAAACCACGAAAATACACACAGAGACATCCGGTTCACCAGGATTCGAACCCTGGTCAGACTACCAGTGTTCAAAGACTTTAACGCTTGGTCACTGAAAGGCCAAATATACCTTGAAAAATACTGCAGAATAGTATATAAATTTTTGTACAGATGGGCGTATTACTAAAAGAAATTTAACTCCTCATCAATTAACAATCGGTTGTCCACAAATGAAAATAATGTTAAAAACCTGACCTCAGTTTTATGAAATTATCAATTCGCAGGGTATTTTTCTGTCCTCTATATCTTTTTGTTGGTGTATTCAGGTTTGAAACCTTTTATATATTCTACTTAATAAAAAAAGGTTTGTTGTATGATAAATGCATAATATATGCGCACTAAAACGTAAATTGCACTCAACAGTTTTTCCCAAATTTTCAACTATATCTCCTTTGATGTTCTTCGTATTCGTCAAAATCTACCAGTTTTAGTAAATGATTTTAATAAACCTCGCTACTCAACTTAATTTTATCGCATCAGTTTTTTTTCTCTCTCTGTGTTATTTTAAAAAGATGGGGCTATAGTATATTCCTTTATATTCCTTGCAGCTAGGTACAGTTTTCGAATCGGTACACTTCCGCGTAGTATTTTTTGCTCCTGGTAAAGAAAGGTCCGTGTTATCTTTTGAAACATACGATTCTTTTCTGCTTTTATTGAAATTAATACTAAAATACGTTTAGTTTTGCATTTATAACACAGGTCTTCCCTCGTCATTTCCCAGTGGACATCTTAATTTTTTAATTTCATGATTCTTGGAAAGCATGCGCCGTCCATCTGGGGCGGAGCGGTAAAGCTGCTTATCGCTGGCATTGCGACATGGGTTCGAATCCCGCCGAAGGGGTAAGCTGCATGGGTGTTCTCTCCTTGTGTAGCGTTAATACGAGCCAAATTTCCCTCATAAAATCTTCTACAAAGGCATGCCTTCCCTTAGACAGATAGCTGTCCTGTGCTTTGCCATAACCAGGTAAACCAAATCAAACCAAAGCCTGCTACGTCGTTAAAAGAAGTACGAGTTCAGATTTCGTTTTATGAATCATCAAAACAAATATATCATTAGAGATAATCGGAAGAATTGAATTAATTTGTTTCTAAAGCTACGCTGAAGTTGTGTAAAATTTACGTAGACTGAGGATTATGCAAATTATGCATATGGATTTCTGTAAGTTTTTCTTTGAAAATTAAAATACAGATCTACTTAAACAGCTATTTTCGGCTGAATCTATAGTTCATTCAAACATAAAGCCTTTCCTCTTGATTAAGATTATTTTCAGTTTTCAGGTATTGTTGAAGAAAAAATATATTTAAAATAAAAGCAGCAGAAGATAAGACAAATGAACCATATGAACCATAACTGTTAAAATCTTGAAAGCAGTCCTTTAGTGAAAGCATGTCCTTTAGTTTTTTTTTTTTTTTAACACCTCTTTCTCTGCCACCTGTCGCACTCTCTCCCCACGCAACGCTTACTGATATGACTGATTGTTTCTCATCGGTACCATGAGATGTTAGAGAAACTCTTCCAATATAAGAGTCTAACATACCCAGCTACACTCGTAGCGCTCATTCTCGATACAAATCCTATGTTTATTCTCTTCTAATCACTAATCCATGGGTCTAAACAGATGTTTAGTGATTATTTCGTTAAAATACAAGCAAAACATCTTAAACGCGTTCTAGAATGCTAATGTAAGTTGATTTTAATAGAAAACGGAACTTTATTTACGTTTTTATTTCTAGAGATATGTTTGTAATTTTAACTGTTTTAAGAGTGGCAAAAAATTAAGAAAAGGAAGGAAGGAAGAAAAAAAAAACATTTTCTGTAATATGCTATTATTTCTGATGTCCCTCTCAAGGACAGTTTTAACATTTATTGTCCGTCCGCTCTGTTTGCATTTTTGAGCTTGAATTTTTAAATGACATACATAACACTAGATAGCGCCACAACACAAAAGTTATCCCAAATAATTCTTTTTGCGTGCTTAAAAGATATATTAACCGCCATATGAAGAAATATTATAACTTTAGATTTTGTTAACGAATTGATAAATATAAAATAACTTTTATCCATTTCCAGAGAAATAATTCCAAATGCCTTTCATATTATTAAATCATTAGTAATCAATTAATTTGAAATGCTTTTTAAATTGATAATACCGATCGAAGATATTGAAAGTAAAATTTCATTTCATTTCCTTGAAAATAGAATTTTTTGGGAGGGGCAGTAGCTTTCGGAAAATTCAACTGTTAACCTTGGGAAGCTAAGATTTAAAGTAAGCACATTAAAAAAATTGTTTAAACTACTATTCCATTATCGTTACGTATTTTACTACTAATCTGTGATTGCTCTGTATTCTCTTATTATTATGTATTATTACTAATCATGCATCCTTTAGAACAGAAAACAATATCTATGAATTTTTGCAGATGGACTTCACAGGACAGAATTTTTTTAGTAAAATTTGTTAGATTTTTAAAACACCTTATAGAATTGTATTATATATCCCTGCAAGTAAATTTTCATTTCTTAATCAAAGCATTTTCAGAAAAAAAAGTACATGAAATCAGTATAAGCAGTTTTCCTTTTACTCTCTGTAACGTGGAAACAAATGTAGTCAATACGCTTGTCTGCGCTACCTAAATTTGATTTATAAAATAATTGGTAATTTGCCGTATAGATACCGATATTTACCCGATATTTAACAAACTTAGTTTGTATCTCTTGAAATCGAAACAAAATTATATTTCTAATGTATTTGAAAACTATAATTAAAAATAAATAAATAAATAAATAAAATTATTATTTCCTTATTAAAATGTATTTGTCAATTTACATTTCTAACGTCTCCCATTTAAATAAAAAAGCTAAAAATATATACATAAAAATGTTTAAATACTTTTTCGGACACTTCTTAATTCATAATATTGTTTAGAAATTCTGTTACATGTGCCTTCTCAAAATCGAAATATGATTGAAAAGGTAAAGAATTTTTTCGTGGAAGATTCATGGAGTGAAGAGTTATAGGGGATACTTGTGACCCATAGATGGCAGTACGATCGTTTTCTAGTATAATTTATGTCGGTGTAAAGTTCAACAAGTAACAAGTATAAGTTCTTTTATTCGTCAAGAGATGGCAGCACAACCATTATAACACTTTCAATTTTGCGTGAGATTTATGCAAAATTTAAAATTTAATGTTTTTGACTGCTCATACTTACACGTGCTCACTAACTTAAAATAACCCCTCTAAATTCTTAACAATATATTATGACTCGCCAGACACCATCTTCCACCCAGCTTTATTTTTCAAAGAAAAATTTTGAAATTTATTTATTATTCAACTTAGTACTCAACTTACTTATTATTCAAATTAGTTTCCGTAAAAATTTACTAATAATAACTGATTGCATACTTCTTGCAATTATTGTTGTCTTTCAATTATCCGAACTTCAAGCATCCAGTATTAACCTCATCCGGTAAAATTAAATTTGTTGTAAAAATAATTCATATAAGTTCATAGTAGATTCGCAAATGAAAACGCTTTATGCAGGCATATTACTTAATGCTGTATCTAGACTGTTTCATGCTGCACAAGGTTAAATAAATAAATAAATAAATAAAAAATTTCTTACTCAGTTCTGCCTTCTATGGATAATTTTCTGTATGTTTGCCGTTTTGTCTAATTATACGTGCGTTGTTAATAAAGTTATGCAAAGGCACGGCAGCATATATTAAAAAAAATGTTAAATTAATTTGTAAGAATGTATATGACGGGTAAATTCATCCAAAATGTTCTGCAAATATTCAATCTATATACATTATTATATACTACGTACAAGCCTATTGTTATCTGCTCAGTCCGTGAATCATTATTTAACCATAACAAATGCTGCTTTCCTAAGAATAAATTAAATTAATGTGATGTCTCTGTGTAAACTCCCTCTCTGTACTAAGAGTTTCTGTTTTACTGTATGATACGCTTTGTAATCTGTCAAGCGTTGCTTTTCTTAACGTTATTTTTTTCCGTCCCTGAAGCCAAAATGTTATTTCTTCTTAAATGTAGAGTGTAATATTTATATAAATATATTTTTAACTTTGACAATCTCTGTTGAAATGCAGTGCAGTGTACGAAAAATAAAATTACCTACCTCTGAAAAGAATTACAGCTCAATTATTCGTATTTTTCAAATACTTGGGCAGAATATTTGTAATTTTACCTATTTTATTTGAAATATGATTTTCAAATAGAAATTCCTTCCGCAGAATTATTATTTATTATGCTTAGGTATGTTTACGCTTAGGAATGTTCTAAATTATTATTTATTATGCTTAGGAATGCTTAAGAATGCTTTTTCGATTCTTCAAAAAAGCTATGTAAATTTTTTTCCCGTTTAAAATGCATATAATTTTATTTTAAATAGTAGGCAATCGTACGCTTTTTTTTTTTTTTTAATCAATTCAAATTTGTTGAATATTTTCCATAACTAATGCTGCTTTCCTTAGAACCAATTCTGAACAATAGATGGCGCCACTATTTCTTAACCGTAGGGAGTTTAAATGGAGCCATTGTCTCTTACCAACAGTATGTTTTGTTGCGATGTAAACTTATAATACAGTATTTCTCGACCCATAATACGTACTTTTTTCCCTCCAAAATGTGCCCTAAAATTAGCCTGCGTCCTATAGGCCGAGGATATAACGCAAGCTGACTCGCCGAGAAAAATATTATTAAATATTATTAAATATTTTTTCCCGCATCAGGCATATAAAATGGTTCCCTTTATTGCAAATGTCGATAATAACACTTTAGCAGGAAGCAAGAAGTTTTAATATTTGCTTGACAGATCCTTTTCTGTCCAATCCAATTATTTTTCGTAAATTCTAACGCAATAAATCAGAGTATGTCTTATGCAACGGTGCATCTTACTGGCCGGGAAATAATTTGACTAATAATTAATAAATAATAATTGTAATATAAAATCATAAAATTAATTTTTAACACTTCGAAGAAGAATTTTCTATCAAAACAAAAAAAATATATGCTTAAATATTAAAAAATATTACAAAAATGTGAAAAGCTATCCAAATATTTAATTTTTGATCTTAAATAAAAATATCTGTTATTGCCTGCTTGTGAAACTAAAATTTTGCTGTTTTTAAAATTAAAACTCATTTCAAAAGGAGTTTAAAGTTTGAGATCCGTTTGTTTCTACATCTTTTTTTGAATGCAAAATTATATGAACTAAAGAATTTCAAAGCATTAAAAATGGTATTGGAACAAAATTATAATCAGAAATATGTATAGATATTTCTAATATATTTACTACTGTTAAAATTCATCATGAAATACTGAGTGCAAACAGTAGCCTACACAAGAAATAGATTCAAAGATTTTTTTCAGTTGACCAATTATAGAGTGTTAGAGATTTATTTTATTCATAACACTGATAAATATCACATGCTACAAAATGTTGTCAAGATTTCTAGTTAAATGATTTCTTAAATAATTAACTTTCACTGTACTAAGTTACACATTTCTATATAACTGAAGATAAATGAAAGATACGTCATTTGATAGGTTCAACCAGTGAGCCAGTGGTAAGCCTGGTGAATAATAGAAGTTCGACTGGGCTTTGAATAATTAGATTTCGTTGTTTGTCCCATGTGTAACGTGAATACAAGCCAGTGTTCCTTAGAAATTCCCCCACAAAGGCATCTCATCCCTTAGGCAGATAACCCTTGTGTGTTTTGCAATGCTCAAATAACCCAGACTCATCATTTGGCAACAGTATCAGTTTATAATACTATCTAATCTTTTTTATTTCTTATTTTCTTATTTAAATTCATAAAAAATCAGCATCTAACAGCCATATTTTTGACTCCATTGTTCCTTCGAATTTTTTAATACTGTTTTTTGCTTTATCATACGTATCAGTGTATGGATACGATTTTATAACAAAATGCATAATGTCTTTTTTTCAACATGTTTAAAATACAAGAAACAAGCAAAACTGTTGTTTCATGAACAGTAGTTTTCAGGAAAAGGTTAGGTCTATTTTTATTCCAGATTTCAGAGTTTAGGATTACAGCGATTAAAAATATTTATCTTTTGCTACTTGCAGTAGCTTCGATTCTGTGAGCTAATATTACGAACAATAGGTGGCGCCACAGACGAATTCTTTTTTAAACATCCCCTCCTTTAAATGTTAAAAGCGTTTAATCAAAGAAATAAATATTCACGTTAGAATATGAAACATTAAACAAAAGAAATCATATTTCTGGGGAAATTTGGTATTTGTCAAATTTTATCTTCGAACGTATTTCGTTAAAAAAGTGTAAAGTGCAACTTTTTTAAAACTCACATATATTTGATAAGAATTTTTGTAGCGAGTTATCAGTGTTCTTTGATTCGAATTCTAAAAAAAGTTTAGATAGTAACTGGTTTCAAAGCACTTAGCTTTTTAAATTTGCGTTTGTGAACGTCTAAAAAATGAGTTAAGTTTATCTGAATACTCTGATAACAAGAATATATATTCTTTAATAGTAAAAGATAAATCAAAGTAATTCCTTCATGTAAAATGCTGATTCAGTTCACTAAAAATGAATTGACTGTTTAAAAATTAAGGAATAGTAAGAAAAAGTAAATTATTATAAATCACTTCAGCGAAAAATTTTCTTTTTAATTATTGAAAAGCATAAATCATTGGTACTATATACTAAAAAGATTAAAGTAAAATTTTCGTCGACAAGAAAAGTTTAAGTACCAATTAAGTAATTTTCATTCAAATAAATTTAAAGTAGCATCTAAAAATATGTCTTTTTAGAGGATATGAATTATTTAAAAATTATAAAATGTATTTCACGTGTTCTGGCCACGTTCGCTCCCACTCATCCTCTCATCGAGTAGAGCTTGTGGCCCATAGATGGCGACACGATCATAATCTTTTCTGTGGATAGGTATTAGTTCTTTTATTTGCCAAGAGATGGCAGCACTACCATTACGTTTCATTAAAATTTTTATTACTGAAATTTTGACTAAACAAATTCTCAGTAGCTCCCATATCCGAATTAATTATTTTCTTATAAAAAAAATTTAACTTAAAAATTCAATATTTCGTCTCTCAAAAAACTTTAATGTTGTTTGTATGAGTATTTTAAATTGTGCCATAGGGAAAATAGTAATTTATTTTAGTTTATTTTTTGTTTGGATAAGAATATAGATCTTTAAGATATGAGAAGCAGCAATTCAAAATATTGTTCGCCTTAATATTTCTTGTAATATATATTCCATTGAAAGGGAAAATTATAACTTATTACTCTCACAGTAAAACCCTTTTTGTTCTTAAGAAATAATTATTGAAATAGTCTTTTTGAATCATTTTATCGAGCCTTTTTTAATGCTGTTTATATCATATGTTTTTTATATCATATGTATCATGTTTATATCATATATATCTTACTTTTCTCTTATGGAGTTAAAATGGATTTTGTTAGCACTCATAGATGGCAGCACTATATCGTTGATAAAGGTTTAGAATTTTGGTAGACGTGATGATTAATACTAATTATTGGTGTATCATTTTCTTAATACTAAGTTTCTTTAATAATACACACTTTTCTACGACATATTTCTAATTATTATAGTTAACTGATAAAGTTAAAAGGAATCATTCCTTTCAAACTTTTATTTAAATTTTTATGTATGGGGGTACACCTCGATTTAGTTTTGAAAAAAGTTCTCTAAAGTCTTAAAATTAACCACTGAAGTTTAAAATTTACTAAGCACTTTATGTGATGTGCTATTATTATTTTAGTGGGTCTTTTGGAAAAATATTGCGAACTGTAACTGTAAACATACTGCTTTTGTCTATCATAGAAGAGCAGAGGGGGTTCTATTATTAAAGAGAAAATGCAACATTTATTGTGAAATAAAAATATTAAGAAATGTAAATTTCTTGTAAACTGTTGGGCATTAATTCCGAGTCTTTTATTTATTTATTATTGTTATCCCCTCCTCCTGTTGCAATATTGCGTTAAAATATATTATCACTTAAATCAATACCGAAAAAAATATGGTAAAATGAAAATACATTTATGTTAATTATTACATTATATTAGTTCTTAATTCTTATTTTTACGATAAAAAGAATTTGTAACTGTTGACGCCAGATTTACAGTTTTTGAAACAGTTGTTTTACATTAAATGAAATATTCACTAGATGGCGCTCCTGTTAAAGATTGTGATGGTTTGTTTTTTCGGTCTTGCTATACCGAAGTTTGTTTTTACGCCAGTGAAGGCTCTTAAATTTCGATTTATTAAAATCGAAACTGGTTGTCGAATTCTAGCCGTGGACAAGATCGAAATTAATTACTCTAATAATTACTCTAACATGCATTTATAACTTCTCGTAATTCTATTCGAAATATTAAAAAAAAAAAAAAAATTATGAAGCTGTTTGCTCGCTTCTGATGAAATAGCATCAGATAAAAAATAACAACATTAAATCTTATAGCAAAAATGTATGGAAACTTCTCGAAGTTTAATACGAAATCAGAAGTTTCGTTCAATCTTTGATTGGGGGCTGCTGTACTGCTTGTTTAATTTAGCGGTATAATGCAAGAAGATAATGGTCGGAAATAGATTCAAATATAATGCAGAAACTGAGAAAGGTATTTATAGAAACTACTGAATCACTTTCATGTTTGATATTGCTTTCAGTCAGCGATAAAATCCTGCCCGTTTAAAGTACAGATTGTTGCCAGTCGACGATGTATAAGATCTTTCATTTATCTTCAGTATTATAAAAGTGTGTTGCACGGTTGAAAAAAGTTAATCATGTAAAAAGTCATTTTTTTAAACATATTAACACTTTTTATATCAGGCTTTTTCAACATACGGACTAGTGTTGGTTCAGTCTGGCCTGCCAAAAATTGTAATCTAGCTTGGCTAGCTTCCATTCATTAGGGCACGCCTAGTTCAGAATGAATATTTATATTGCTGTATAGAATTTAAAATTCTTTTTAATGAAAGCTTGAACATACAATCATCAGAAATATTAGTTTTATTATCTTTTCTTAACATTTTTTATTTTATTTTGTGTACTTCAAAAAATAAAGAAGTAAACTTGGCTGAAAATTTATAACGTATCATAATTTTGCGATCATTTTCTAATGTTTTTTTACTTTTATTATACACTTTTACTGAACTTTCCACTGGAGAGGTTTGTATAAATGTTTAAGGATCTTTCAGCCTAACAGGTTGGGCAATCTTGTTTCATAATATACGCTTCATGAATAAGATAACTTTCGAACTCTTTGCACTAAGCCATTTCAAACTTTCTGACTGTTCCTTTTATCTTCATCGAAAATAAACCTAATGATTGTAGTGAAATTTTAAGAGTAGTAGCATATAAATTGCTAGATTTCATATACATAATTTTTTTAATGTTTTTCAAATGCTAGTGTACATTTTTATGCTTTAATATTTTTCTGCTTATGACATTTAACGTTTAGGAAAGACATGCTGAAACTGTCGGAGTTTTAAATATTAAAAATATTTTTGAGTTTTTGTTCCAACAGTAGAGATCAAGTTTTATGAGTCGGCAACTATAAATATTATTTTTATTAAAAAATAAAAGGGAATTCTTTTACATCTTTATGTATTTTTTAGTTTTTTATCCTTTTTAATATTTATAAGTTTCTAATAGTGAACTCTTCTTCGAGGTATTAGTCTGTATTCTAAAAATTCGTAGATAGACCTTTTGAGGAAGAGGAGGGAAGAGCCTGCAAATTGTTTTAACTAATTTTTTATTTCGGCGCATAGAACAACTCTGGATATAATAAGAAGAGGAAATACAGGATCATAAATTCTAAATCGTTAAGTCGGAACCGGACTTTTATATCAGTTATGCTTTATTTACAGACACGTTTTTATTTACATCAATTGACCAACCAGCTTGGCTAGCTTCCATTCTTTACGGCACTGCCTAAGTTCAAAATGAATATTTATGGAATAAGTTGTTGTTGTGACTTATCTCACTTCTGTGACAGTAACATCAAAACAAGCCCACGAAATTCATTGCGGCAAGTACTGCAAGAGTGCGCCTCTCGTTGTCAAGGGCCTTTAGCATCATATAGGTGACAGTACAACTTTGCTCAGTCCCGTCCCCCCCACTTTTGATGAAGAGCTCCGAGGTCCTTGCCGCACAGACACTATACATTTACCAAGACACTATACATATACACCAAGAGTCCCCTTGCCACACAGGCATTATACATTTGCAAACAACCATGCCTTCTCCGGGATTCGAACCCGGGCCCTTGGATACGGTAATCAGCATCGCTAAAGACTTCTCTATCCCGATGAGCGGCATATACATGGAATATGAATACAAGAAATTAGGAAACACGAAGTTTGAGAAATTCGAACATATCAGATTTAATTTAAAATTTCAGATTATGAGAACTGTACTTTTTTATGAAAAAAATAAAAGGAAAAATTCCATGATTCGACTTTTCTATTTTCTACGCGTTACTACTGCTTAAGTTTAAGGACCATCGTATCGAAATTTTATAAAGAACACTAACATAATTTCTGGATAAATGTCCGTGAAATTCCATCTTCAAGAGCACGTGTGAAATTAAGTCAGTAGTGTGTCTTCGATTCTCTGAAGCATATCACGGTAATGGAGGATGCAGTAGAGAAAGAAAAAAAAAAGAAAAGAAAAGGGATGTTTCACGTTCTCTTGGCTGTCCACATTTCATCAGCAAACTACATTCCTTTACTTACTCCCAGAATTAAAATAAAATAAAAATTGGTTTGAAATCCGGCGTCATGTTCGTCAAGAAATCGTTCCTCCATGTCCGATGCATGTTGAGGAAAGATCTTGTTAAACTTGCACTGGTTTTCACAAGTGCTGCGGGCATTTGAGAAAATTTTGAACGAAACTTGTAATCTCGAGTCCGTTCAAATACTCAAACATTACATGAATCGGCATTTGAAATTCTTTCCGCTCTTTGAAATTAGGAAGAATGTGAGCATCTTATACTTTTTACATTTCAAGCATTAATTAGGAATTTAATAAAATACCAAATGTTTTGACAAAATGTGGATAATCAGTAACAATAAGTGAAATTTGAAATCATTATTTAATAAGAGTAAAGTCGCATAATTGTTAATAAAGAGGATTTAGATACCTAAAAGTAGGACGTAATTACGAGTTAAAGGATTTCGTGTATCTCCATACTTATGAATTTCGTTTCGTGAAATAATTACTCTACTCGTTTTTTATAAAGGGTTGATGAAAATGTACGTAAAAGCGTATTTCACATAAAAAACGGGGGCTAACTGTAAGAACTTACCGTTCCCATTGCTCTCTGTTATTCACATGTACTTGTCATCCACCGGACATTTAAAGACCTCCGATAAATTTATATAAACGAAAACATTTCTTTACATACCACATTATAATGTTGCTTTTTGGAACAATATTATTCTGATAGTGTTGCATGGTAAATTTAACAATGCAGCGTTATAATATTTCCATCACTAATAAGCACTGGTCTTTTCCTGATGTTACAAATTTTGGCTACATGAAGTTTCATATTTTTCCCGATGTAGAGTATGAATATGAGCAAGTTTGCCTTAAATGTTCGCCAGAAATTGGCCGAACGGATATAAGAGTTCTAAACTCTAGTATTTCAGCGCGGATTCGAATCTGAACGAACAAACTGGCTGAATTTTCGGGATTCTTCAGACATGTAATGTGGATATGAGCTTGTTTCCTTTAGAAAGTCTTCTTTTAGTACATCACTCGTTTAGGCAGATAGCTCTCGCATATTTACCATAACTGATTAATCAAATGAAGCAATAACTACCGTACTATTTCCCGCCTTTGATTATATAAGGCAGCCTAGCTTGGGAAAAGTGCAAGCGTCTAATTTTTATATCATGTCATGTAAAAGACAATTGTTATTCATAATTTGTGACAGTATAGTTTGGATATTTCGTAATCAATTAGATAATTTTCATTTACGGGTAGAAAATTTACAGATATTTTAACTTTGATTTGTGATACAGTGGCTTTGAGCTGTTTGTGCTTTTGATTATTTTCGGTGTGATCTCGATTAAGACTCTCTCATAGGTCCCAACATACACCAAATTCAAATTTATGCTCAGTAATTGGTGACTGGCCCAGTTTCAACCTGGGAACTCGCTCCTCAGAATGATGAATATTTCTTACCGTTAAATATGACTTTCTTTTTTTTAACGTCGTTTTATTTTATTTAGCATTTGTGTTTTTTTCCAGCGTTAAATCTACGGATCATTTGGATGTGACAGACGTCAGTTGTAACGAAGCTCAATGCATGGATAACGTCCGTAAGAGTTGTCGTAGCTTTTCAAATGATGCAATACTGGTCATGGATAAACTTCTCAGCACACCTGAAATGTTATCCAATCGCGAATCTGTTCTTTCGATACCTGAAACGATGTGGAACCTCCTACCCCTTTTGGAATCCCTAAGATTCCCTCTAAAAAGGAAGAGCTGAACACACATATACACAAGGCAGGATCCAGAGCTGTCAGTCAGCCGGTACTTCCAGATACACGTTCACCTGAGTGCTTGATCTTCACGCTCTGTTAGTGACCTGTGTCCGCATTTGAAAGAGGGGGGGAGAAAAATGCGGCGTCCGCACGCTAAAAACAAGAAATTCCCCTTTCCGTGTTTAGTTTATGGTTCCAAAATGCAATACATTCAACAGTTATATTTCTTGTAATAGAAATTTTTATTACGAATATTTCATTTGATTAGTTTTTAATCTTTCAATAATTTAGGCAATGCATAGTTTTAATTTGCATTCTTTTTTTGTGATAATTCAGAGAAGAGCTCCTTTTCTTTATCGACGATAAAAGTATAGTTTTCCCAGATGTCGCTCTGTTAGTAATTTAAAAATGAATGCATTCTTTTGTGATATCAATTCGGATTATTGTAAGAAAGAGACACACACCAACGCCAAATATAAAATAAGGTAAAAATTTAACTTGGCGTAAAATAAGAAAACATTTAACTTGGCATAAAATAAGAAAACATTTAACTTGGCCATCGATTTCAAGGAAGTCGAATCTGTTTTATAAGGAGTGAAAATCGTCAAGATATACAATATTTCTGCTTCCTGATAAAAATGATCTCGTGCCTGCCTCCATCGAAATTGATAGATTTTTCTGTAAAGCCAGTGCCTACTTATAAGGTCGATTTTGGGTAATTTGCGTTACATTTGTCACATTATTAGCCGATTGTCTCGGACCAGATGTTCTTAACAATAGTACCAGTTTTCCGACACTTGTACCCATGACTCTTTCCTAATACCTGATCCTCCTGTAGTTTCCTAAACCCATGACCTTCCTAATACCTAATCCTCCTGTAGTTTCCTAAACTAGTATCAGTTTTCGTCTACCTTTCTAACACTGTGTACACTGTGTATTTGTATCCATGACCTTCCTGATACCTAATCCTCCTGTAGTTTCCTAAACTAGTATCAGTTTTCGTCTACCTTTCTAACACTAATACCAGCTTTTGTCTAAAAACAGATTTCGTGTGTACAAATATGCGTACTACATTGCCTGCTTAGTGTTCTGAATCAGTTGGTTTGTAAATGTTTGTATTAATTATAGAAGACCGACAGAGCTGTATGTGATTAGTCATTGCACTGATTTCGATAGAACTATAATATTCGAACCTCACAAGACTGGAATCCAGATACTGCCGTAATCCTGATCGCTTTGTTTTCTCTCCAATTCAAGTAAAATTAAGCTTACTGTTATTATATTAGAGTATTTTTAGATTATTTAAATTTAAGACGTAAATAAATTAATATAGATGGATATGTAGGACTGGTTCTACCATGTTCAGCAAAAATGTAGGAAAAGCAGTTACGTATTGTAGATAATGTCTGCTATAGCTTAGCTTGGAATAATAGCTTAATTTAATTTTATCTGAATATAAATGTGTTTATATGCTGCATTTTACAAAAATAAAATATTATTTTTTTTATTTAATACTAGTACAGTGCGAAACAAATGTTTACAAAACATGTGTGGTGTACATATCAGTAAAAGCAGTGCAGTTTTAAAACATAAGATAACGTGAGTAGATTTAGGGCCTGCGAAAATTAAAATTTAATTTCAGTGTTTTGTTTCAGTTGATACCGGTTGTATTCTTTCGGCATATAAAAAGGTGTTTCATATTTTAACTTTGTCGTAAGAAGAGTATTTGTTTTGTGAAACTAAAAATACTCGTAGGCTATTTTAACTGCATAATCTGTGTTGAACTTGTATTACAATAAATACGTATTTGGCTTACAGGAATGCAGTTTGCTGCTACCATTAGCATATTGAAGGGCAAATTCAGCCATTAGCAGATTCAAGGTTAAACATGAAGAATGAACAGTGTCCTCTCCGAGATTCAAACCACGGGTTTATGTTATTTGCTATCTGGATGTGCTTATTGCTTACACTGCACAGGAAAATACAATAATTTCTTACAAATTATCTAACTTTTTTTAAAAACTAAATGGACTGTAGTTCCAGTTAGTCCGAATATTTGAAGTTGCACTCCATCGACATAAAAATCTCTATACCTTGCTTATACAAACAGTGTTTCAGGCAAGCAGTGTAATTCCTTGAGGAGGACTGTAAAATAGTATTATTCTTGGAGAATAATGTAATGCCGGAATGTTTTTGTGTAATGGTACTTCATCGTCATTTTTGACCTCCTTATTAAAAACAGTCACATTAAGAACAATTTTTTTTTTTTTAAATCAGATTGGTAGACATTATTAAATGACAAATCTCGAAGATTTTCCTGTTTACAAAATTCAATTTAGTAAAACAACAAATTCATACTGATTTAAAATTTCGGAGGTTTATAAAATCTGATCTTGTAAAATAGCAATTGCATACCAATTGAAAATTCAACTGATATATTTAAAGAAATGTCGCATTACCTTTTGAGCGCTCGAGAGCTACTTAGTTCAGAGAATGAATGCCTTCTTGAAGGATATTTTATCACGTTAGACGTCATGTCAGTCACCGGGGACTAACATTATACTTTTCGTTTAATGACTGGCGATATACAATATAAAAAAATTATATTCTTCTATCAAATCTATATTCATTAACTTCCGCACAGATCAGGCCGCCAGCATATCGGTCAATTCAGTCATCGTAGGCTAAAGGGAAGGAAGACAAAATAAACTTGGAGTTAAACGTGCTAAAGAAAACTGCCTCATATATACGTTACGTATGCCGAAAATTATGGAAGATTCCATCTGTTATTTAATCCGTTTGATAGGATTTGAACTCGAGTCGAATTACCGGTGTTCAGCGATTTTACCGCTGGTGGGCCAGACTTTTACATAATATAGATACATAGATGTATTGTAATACGTAGTTTCCTTAATAACGGGCTAATTTGATTCTTCTTTTAATTGTCCAAAATATTTTCCACGGGTGATTCGAAAAATATATCCGAAAGGGCCTCCTCCTTCCCTATTTAATTTGGGTAAAAGGTGCCATGAATTATTCAGGAAAGATACCCAAAATGGCTAATTAGTTCAGGTTTTAACTGTCTTTTTTAATGACAAAAAATGTTTCAAGAAATAAAATTATTCAGTTGCATTTTGATGAAGAACATCTCAGAAATAAACAGGTTTTATAATCGTAGGTCAGCATTAAGTCATCATCAAGATAAACTTATCGGGCAATTACCTTATGCCAGCTATCTTTCAAAGGAAAGAAAAAAAAATGTTTTGACTATCGCTTAAGGAAAAAAGTCGCTTCTTTTCCCATGTGCTTTTTGGAATTTGGAATAAAACTAGAAGTGTGTTTTCCGGGGAGGGGGACTCAAATAAATAAATAAATGTGACAATGACTGGACCCATTTGAGAATTTTCAGTTAATCTTGTTTGACATATGCTGCATGGTTTGACCCCGAGTGATAACCGTAATCATAGCTTGTTTATTTCTTAGCTTAGCTGCTGTCATCTGAACTTAAAAAGTAAAATCACGTTTGATAATCTGCTTTCAAGGCCGTCATTTTCACGTGTAATGGTGGCACCTCAGCTGTATGATTTTAGATTCCAGTTTATAAACTGAATATATATTATATTCATACGTAATATAAACTGAATATATGTTAATACTGAGATTCTACTATATTAAATAAATATTTATAAATTTAAAATTTGCTAAATGACTGTTATATTAAACGCATTTATAAAAAATTTATTTATATTTTTTTATAAATGAGCTCGATATAATATTCACTACGGGTCATTTATAAATATAAAATGAACAACATTAGTTAATAATGTAAGCAATACAACTGATTTATTATTTCACGGTGCGTTTACGCATTTAAAAAAGGGTGTGACTTCTTCCAGTGTAGGGTTCTAAAGCCTCCCCTTCCCCCAAAAAAAGTAATAAAAGGAGCGGGAACTGTAGCTTCAAATATCGTTTAAGGCACGAAATATCGTTTAAAAAAATTAATTCCGGAAACAACAGCGGCAGAACGGTAAACCGCTGCTGAACACTGATAGTTCGTTCTAAGTTCAGATTCCAGTAAACGAGCTGGCTGCAAGGGAGTTTTTAGTGTTTTCCCCATGCGTAACGTGGAATACTAGCCAGTTTCTCTTAAAAAGTTCTCGATGAAGGCATCATTTTCCCTAAGCAGATACTGTCGAGTGTTTTGCCATAGTCTAAGTAATCCAGTCGTAAAGCCTGGAAAATTTCTATGAATGTGTGAATGTTAAATAAGTAGGCAAAATATGTTTTAAATTAAGGCATGGAATTCATGAAAGCTTCCTGTCGGAGGTAGGGAATGGATACTTTCGGTTTCATTCATTTTAGCACTTCACTTCGGAGGAGACACTGATTTAAAAATTTCATTCATTAAGCGCTCATAAAATGACATACATACATAATAGAAGAACTTTAGTATTTTAAACAAAATCCGTATATTTTCCTTTACAATGCAACACGCGCCAAACAATTTCCTCTAGAAACATTCCTACGCCAACTCGGTATGGTTTAGTTTATTTGATTATGGTAAAGTACACGAGGAGCCCACTAGCGGCCGAGCGGTAAAAGCCGCTGAACACTGGTAGTTCAGTCCGGGGTTCGAGTAACGGCCAACGGGCTGGCTGCATGGGCGTTTTCGTGGTTTTTCCCCATGTGTAACGTGGATACGAGCTAGTTTCCCTTAAAAAGACCTCCACGGGACATCTATCCCTTACCGTGTAGTGCCTAAGGGTGGAGTACATAATAAGCAAAAAAGCACACGAGGACTATCTGCCTAAGGGGAGAAATTCCTTCGTGGAGGTATTATTAAAGAAAACTGGCTCGTATCCATGATACAAATGGGGAAAAACAACCATGCAGCCAACCCGTTTGGGTAGAAACGAATTACCAGTGTTCAGCGACTTTACAGCTCGGCTGTTGATAGCTTGTCATTTCGAGAAGAAAACGTACTTTCACAGCTCGTTATGAATTTAGTAAGGTTTTCTTACGCTTAATAAATGTATGGCTTACGCTTAATAAATGTATAATGTTAGGCTGGTTATTTCAATAAACATGCGAAATAACACACTTTAAAAACTTATCATTGACAGTACTTACAGTACTTACTTAAATCAAGAATGCTGTGAAAAGTGATAAATCAAACGCATTTAATTTAACTGTGATAACAGGCAACATCAGCACATATATCTTTCTGTGGGAAATTATTTGGCGCCTGTTGTCCTCTTAAAAGAAAAGATTTCTAATTCCTAATACCGAATGAAGCTACTTTTTATAATAATCCATAATTTTTATATTTTCCAGCGAGTTAAGTTTTTTTTTTAAATATTATCTGTCTTGTCGGCGCCTTAAAGTTTTCGAAAAGTCTTTTCATTACATCGCTACCCTTCTTGTTCTTAGCTTTATAAGATTGTGACTGCTCTTACAGTTTTAAACGTTTAAAAAGATATATGCCTCGTTTGAGATACATGAAGCAAGCTTGTCAACTCCAGACAGATTTTAATCGGCTTTGTGAAGCATTTGCCATCGTAATCTAGTTTATTGCGTGTGAAATTCCGAAACTGAGCGTAGGATTTCCAGTTAGGATCAACGACTCAAAACAGGAAAGCGGTTTGTAATAATAGCACAAGTAATAACAATAATAACCACGGCTATACTTGTAATTATCAAAAAGTGTTGCTGTAAAGAACTCTACCCTTTCTACGAATTGAACAAATAAAATTGTCTATTTTTTTAAGTTTTTCTGTTCGTCCGAACTCGTAGGCAGCGATGAGTGGGCCTTGTCTTCTCAACTTGAGTAGGCTGATACTCTTCTTTGTGTCGACTTTTTGCGTTTCATGTGCCGGTCGACTGTCATCGGCTCTTAAATAGGATTGTCAGCAGTCAATCACGCTCTTGCGTTTGGGCAGTGATTTAGTTTGCTGCAGTGGGTGTTGTGAGTTTGTTTAACTCTCTGTAAAACTTCATTTCCAAGAGACTTCGGGCTTGGAAACAAATGTTAATGAATAAATTAGAGCTTTCAAATTTTATCGATTATCGTAAAGTTTTCTCAGAACACTTTCGCTGCATTTCAGTATTCTGTAGCTACTATATTTTAACGACTCAAAAGTAACGATCTATACATCTTTCTTTGCATTGTATATATGAATGTTATTAAGTTGCATCGGATCATTTTAAACATTTAGTTAGTTCTTGATGTTTTTCTTTAAAGATTTCTACAGCAAGTTGTCAAGAGTTATGCGCTCTAAAACTCAAAATTTTATTTCCCACGATCATAGGCATTCTATTAGAAGAATAAGCACTTTGCGTTTTAGGTTTGATTTTTGGCTGTAAAAGATATCGCATCATTTGCTTTCAATAAGCAGTCCATAAATATGTGTTCACATCAGCAAAAGCGTCAGGGTTAAGATCTACATGGAAAGATAGCTTTGTGCATACTTCTCACATAAATTCCTAAAATTCCTCTTTATATCTTTAGTGCCCATTCACGGTCAGCAGAACACCCTTACTAAAGCAAGACTTTTAATTGTTTCCATAGTTTATGTTTTATATTTATAATGCAAAAATATCAAAAGTTTTCCAGCTGAACTGAGATTAACGTGGACATTGTAATAATGACTGAAAGTGGCTTTTGTACTTCGCTACGTCTGGTATATTCGCCTCAGTAGTGGTTCGTTTTTAAGTGAAATTTAATATTTTGAACTTCTTTGTTACAGCTGTTATTTCACAAATCTGTGGCGATTTTAAGCAACGAGCTTCTGTTTATGTCTTTTAATGATTTCACGCTACAATGTGAAAGTTCCTTGACAGCTTTGATACGGTGCAAAAAAAGCAGTGTTTATTTTCTTCTGAAAATGATAATTTTTGTGCTACCGTATTTCATTTAGTCTGCATCTGTAAGTATCACGTAAAGCAATCCACACAGTAGTGTATATGTGTACTCACACGTATTATTCGGAAATGTGAAGACATAGGCCAGGTTTGTGTGGGTGAAAATTTTGCTTAGTATAGCTAGCATAGAACCTGAAATTCCTCAAAATCTATTCTATTTTCTCATATGTTAGTTTCTATCTGATATAATTACTGAATCTATTTGGCCGTCGCAGCATTATTCTCCACAGACTCCAAAATTATTTTGGCTTTTGTGTGCCGTAATACTTATCTCGTATACGTATAATTTGTAGGAATAACTTACTAATTCTAAAGAAACATTAATATCTATGGGACGGTAAGTATGGATTAATTTTCTGAATAACACAAAAAATTTCAGTCAGTGAAATCTAATAACGGAAAAAAAGAGTTAGCAAGAACTGGTGTCATATTTTAATTAATATATTTTTTCTTGTCATTGCCTGCTATTAAACAGTAGGCTTTTGTGTAACGGAATACGGATACAAAGCTAATTTTATCCGTCTTTATGCATATTTATGCAAATAATGCATGTGCTATGTGAAAATGATACGTATTTATGATTTAAATAGGTCTGGACGCCACAAATTTGCATGCCTTGTAATGCTTAAACAAATAAAACGTACCTTTTTAAATAAATAGAACTTAGCAGCCTTTGACTAAAATAATTAAATTTCGCAGTTGTCGTATAATTTTCAGTAAAGTAATAAAAGAGTTTACTATAAAAAAAAAAAAAGAGCGCCACGCGTGTTTAAACGCTTTGACACCTGCTGGGCGTTTGGGAGGATGATGTATAAAGGAAATGCAGAATAGAATATAGAAAGGGAAATGGAACGACACAACCCCTGAACCACTGACTGCAAAAATATGAAGAGAACTCCCCCTCCCCCTCCATTCGCGAGTACCCATACCCCACTCTCTACTTCACAGAGTTCTCTCTTGTTTCTCTTTACCCGTTTTTAGGCATTTGCAATATTATTCAAAGCTCTCGTTTCTTTCCATCCAAGTGCCACCCCCCCCCCTTTTTTTAATACAATGAAATCTGATGACTGGGAACCGGCTAAAACGGAACCACGGGAAAAACATTTGGCGAAAAGTATGAAGAGGGAAGCGAAAGCGGCCTTCTGACTGGCTCGATCCACTGACGGAAAACATCTCTGATTGGTCGTGATCTCAGAGAAAGGTAGAATGATAACGAAACAAAAAAAAAATATCTATACGATGACTAAAAAAAGCTAAAATAAAGCAAGGGGTGTTTCAAGGGTAATGGGGGGGATGCTAGGAAGGGGGATGCTTTATAAAAGGGGTCACTGTACCGCATGGTTCTCATTAAAGTGACTGTGGTACATTATTTTCCTACAAGCTCCCGTCACCTAGGGTTGCTTTCTCATATCGCCAACTCGCCAGTTTGGCTACATGACGGTCATTTCAGCGTCATTGTAGTTAATGTGAATTTAATTGTGTCTGCCGTGTAAAAAAATATTTATATCTTTATTAAAAATAAATATTACGAATTTTAATGCGGTGATTTTGATATGAGATTATGTTTATAAATGATTGTACTAGCGCCCGCAATAAATTGGTGCGTATATCTTTTTCAGTTCTCATGGACATGAGTTTTTGAAATTGTTCTTGTCAACCGTCGTGGATTATAAATATTTTAGCGAAAAATTTGATAATTTTTTTTAAAGAAGTTTTATTCCTGTACGTTTTCACAAGTAAATATAGTCACTAAAAGTCATCATTGGATAAAACTGTTGGTTATAGGATTAGAAAGCTTGATGTAAACTGAGAAAGTACTCTAATTGTTTCTTTTATTTCATTATGATTCCTATAAAGTGAGGGAATGAGCTGACAAATTTAATAATTTTGAATGAATTTGTGTAAAACTTTCAAAACAAAAACTTGATATGAGAAGTATCAGATTTTAGGAAGTATCCATGACTTGCTCTTGAAATCTTTTTATAGTCGCATT
>KK120490.1:179945-230835 GCA_000611955.2 Stegodyphus mimosarum | reverse complement strand
TTACAATTCTAAATAAATAGCCAAATAAATGTGAAATTCGTAACATTATATATATATATATATATTTTTTTTTTTAATTATTATCTTTTAGTAGGCAGCTGAAATTGCTGTGTAACGGGTATCGTGCATTCTGACGGAGTTCAGTTCCCACTTCATTTGCTCAGCCGGCAAATGGTCGATTTTATTACAAACTAAAGCAGTTTTTAAGACTCTGCTTGAGCGTTTTCACGAATGGTTGTAGAGAATGAAACCATTCATCTAATCTGACTTCGATATTAAGCCGGTCAGTGCCTGCCAATCTCTCACTTATCGACGATCAAAGAACTTACGCCATAATTGGCAAACTGCCGCTTCCTGTACATTAAATATGATTGTTTAATTTTTTTTAAGTAATGACGTATTTATATACCATAAGTTTATCGTTCAAATATTCATGTTATTGTACTTAAAAAGCATTTCTGCTTTCCAACTGACATTCTACAACTTGCAGAGAGTTATGAATACTCACTTTTTCATGTTCCCCCACTGGATGTAAAAACTTAAAAATAACGATTACAAAACGATACTTAATAAAGCTAAATGGCTTTAAGCTCTCAATCAATCGATGCTACCAAAGTATCGAAACTCCCCAAAGCACAATATAAATCTAGGCAAAATATATTTTATTGTTGAATAGTTTAAAACCCATCAGATCTTGGTCCAACCAGTGGGCAAGTGATTAAGACCGTTGAATACTGGGATTGCGAAGCGGGTTCGATCACAAGTCAACGGGCTAGCTGTATGATTGTTTTTGGTGTGTGTGTGTTGTGTTTTTTTTTTTAATTCCCCTTGTGTAACGTGAATACCAGGCAGTTTTCCTAAGAAAGTTTCCATGAAGGCACCCCCCTTAGGCAGAGAACCCTCGTGTGCTTTCCGATATTCAAATAGCCTAATCTAACCTACGGATCTCGAGGGCGATTTACATAGGTCCCTCTTCTTCTGGGGTGGTTCTGTCTATGCGTAACGTGAATACGAGCCAGTTGGTTTAAGAAATCCTCCTAGAAAGCAATTTAATCCAAATGTTCTTCAAGGGCAAAAAATGAAAAAAAAAATTTCAATGGTGGAAAAAATAGTGAAATAAACACAGCGCTATCTGACGAACAAAAAACTAAGACGTAACTAAAAAAAATGACTGATTTCTGATGCCTTAGATTCCACCTTTTCAGATATGTAGCCCTTTTTGCCTTATTTGCCCTTTGATCCCCTGAAATGTGATGGCCCATGCTGTGAAGATGAATTGTTTTCCTACTAAACCAATAGCCTAGGGTTTGTGGCACCAGATGCAGATTGCGTAGGATCGACAGCCTTTCTTTTGGCACACAATCGACACAGGGATTCAAAAATCCTTGTCGATCCTATGGACACAAAAATAATAATTTAATTAAATTATTTCCCTCTCGATTATGCATCGTTGCTAATTATCAGTTTTGTATACGCTGTACTGATTTCCACTATATTCCGGTGTCGATCCTACGCCATGTTGATCCTATACTGGTGTCGATTCAACGCAGCGTGAATCGTACGTCTGAGATGCTTCTGCGCAGATGACACGTATGCATTAACACTTTTATTCATTATTATATACGATCAAAATCATTTCTTCCGTGTCGATCTTATACCGGTAATTTGTGTCGGTCGTATACCGGTGTCGATCCTGTGCCGGTGTTAATTCTGCGCCGTGTCTACGCTACGCCTTGTCAATCTTGTGCAGTGTTGATCATACTGAATGTAAGCCAGAGCCTCTTGATTACTGCTTTCTGTTTAATTTCTGTAAGTACCAAAGTTTTTTTTTTTCTTTGTAGGAAAATTTTCAAGATTTTCAAAAATTGATTCAACAAAATTCCATTTTCTAAATACGCTTTCCATCCCCTAATTCAAAATCCAGAAATTTTGGAATCGTAGAACTTAACATCAAAGGAATGGAGGATGAGCATAGTCTTGTGACCTTCCCTTTAATTTTGATCCGGCGATGAGATTGGTTTCATTTATTGTCTGTTCCGATTAACTATTTCCCACAAAGTATTCCTATACTTGGTTATCAGTATAGGACAAGGAGGTAGTGAAGTTTATGACCTATTTTCTAGCAGCTGCGGATGTTTTTAGTATATTTCCTACTTTATGAAAGTAGGACGGGAGACTTCCATTTCCGCTGAGTCTACGAGCTAAGCAAAAGTGGCCGAAACTTCCTCTTGCAGAATGGCATTCTTCAAAACGTGGGAGTAATTCTCTTACAAAACCGATGAAACAAGAGAATCAGCAGAAGTTTTTTCCTTTGAATTTCCTGAAAAAACATTGAAACATTGTAACGAGAAAGCAGCTGAACTGTACCGAGAACGTTTTAGTAGTTGCCATAATCTTATATTACTATGCGATTATTATATTACTATTATACTACTGTGTTCATTATATTATTATGCGAATGGATGCTCCCAGAAATAATTTGAATATTCGCTTGTAGAGTTGGTAGTAACAGAATAAAATGGACAGGATGAATCGGAATTTAAAACAACATTCGGTAAAATGAATATATTAATAAAAAAAAATTAAAAAATAATTGTCAATATTTTTTACCTAACCTTTCTTATATATTGCCTTCGTTTATTATAGCATATTATCATAGTATTATAGTAAATTAAATATTATGGCTATATTGTATTGCGTCAGTGAATTTATGCCTGAAATATTTCACTTGTAAAAACAATCAGCAAAAATATGAGTTCATTATTACCTAGTTAATAAAACCACACATTACGTAATGTTCGTAAAAATATCACCGGCAATAGAATTCCATGCCATCGAAAAATTACTCAATCATGCATTCAAAGTGCAACCAGCAAATTGTTTGAAACACCGGTCTGTCCGGCTAAAAAACTATCCAGGTGTAGCACTGTATTATGCGTGCGGGTTTTGAACTTAGTGAACATGTGGACAGCAAAATAGTTCTTAAAAATCTAAAGTTCGTAAATGGTAATAGTATTAAAAAAAGGCGTACATCTTTCCGGGACCAAATAGGCGTTAGTTCGTAAACACATTACTTCAAAACTATGGGTTCGTAAATTTGCGAATCCTGTGCACATATATTCTGTGCAAATTTAATTTTCAGCTTCTGAAGTACGGTTTAAGATTTTCATTCCTATTAAAAGCTAATGAGTTGAATAAATATATACCGCCCAAAAGCATTCCAACTTCAAATGAATAATTCTTGTTAATGAACAACATTGACTAGTCCTAGTTTACGAAGGCCGTTCCCATGGTTTCATAAAGGAAGTCACTCCATCGAGTATCTTGAAGCTAATTTCAAACATAAAATACGGCAAAATCATTGAAGCGGATTACGTTATTAATTTTAATCTGATAGTTTCAAGTAATTAATGCAATTATCAAAAATCGCTTTCCTAAAAACAAGACTCCAATTTTTT
This sequence comes from Stegodyphus mimosarum, assembly GCA_000611955.2. Lineage (NCBI taxonomy): Eukaryota > Metazoa > Arthropoda > Arachnida > Araneae > Eresidae > Stegodyphus > Stegodyphus mimosarum. The sequence continues at coordinate 227,377 of KK120490.1, read as the reverse complement.
TTATTTATTTATTTTTTTTTCCCCGCACCGAATTTTTTTGTCACGTAAATGTCACTTCGAGAAACTGAAAAATCGAGCCAAGCGCGATCAAAAGAAAATCCTCCAAATCTTGATAACTTACCAAATACTGCAACCCTACCCAATAGGTGGGTATTTCCAGGCAAGGGTGAAGTTAGAGGAGGGGAGGCATTTCACACAAAATGACTGTCCCTGACCCTGGTTTTGGCGCAAACATCCGTTGCCATGGTTACCAAGCTCTGTTCATGGTCATAAGCGGGCTGAAGCAGGGGGGGAGAACAGAACCAGCAGACGATTACGTATTCCCGTTTGTTGACCTGATGATCGATTTTTCGGTCGCAGGAACTCGCTGGGGGAGTCTCGACCCCCCACTGCCGGATGGGGATAGCGATTAACACTTGCGAAGAGAAGAACGGGGGGTGCGACGGAAAGAGAAAGTGTTATTCAAAACGAGTCCGGATCTGGAATGCTTCCTTTCTCTCTTTGTTCAATTTCAGGGACGCTAAGAGGCAACTAGGTACTGGGCCCCGTTAGAACCCGTTTTCGCATCGGATGGCCGTTTTTGTAATTTTTGTTTTAAGACGTGTCAGATTAAGATACACTTTGTCAGTCTGAACTGTTACAAAGGAAGACTTGAATAACCGGACATAGACAGTTTTTCTTTATTTTGCTTTGCACAACATACCAAAATCTTTTCATTTTCACTTGCTAAAGAGCCTCGTTTTAAATGTTATTAGTTAATAGAAAACCATAGTGAATGGGTAAGTCGTGAAAACTGTCTGAAGTAGCAAGGTATATTTAAATTATTATTCTGCACAGCTTTTGATTTTTTTGTTTTTTTTTTTTTTTTACTTAAACTGTGTTTTGCCCCCCCCCCCGCAGCCCGTGTATCTTTAAATCCCTTTCCTTACTGAAGTCATGTAAGATAAAGATATGGTGAGTAAAATTCTTAGAGATCTTTCAATGACTTTATTATAGTACTTGATAATTTAGCTTGTGGTTAGGGTAGGTTAGATTAATTGACTATGGCAAAGCACAGGAGGGCGTGAGGGAAGGAATGTTTTTTTTGAAGACTTTCTAAGAGCAACTGGCTCTTATTCACATTACACACGGAAAAAACCAGTAAAACCAAACACGCAGCCAGCCTGTTCGTCTGGGATCGAACCTGGGTCGAACTCCTTATATCCAGTGGTTTGCACTGCTCGGGCACTGGTGGGATCATTTAGTTCATGTATCGGTTACAATAATGCTCGTTAATTATTCTGCCTACATTCAGTTCTGCTGCTGTGTTCAGCCTGTTTTATTTCAAATTTGTTTCTTTCATTCAGTAAACTTGGACCAAAGAAAAAAACTGTTTTGTTTATTCCTAATTTTGGTATATAAAAAAAAAAAAAAAAAAAAAAAAGTACTGTTATTCTAATTAGGTCAAATTAGCTTTTTTTTTTCCCCCTTTCTTTTTAAAGAAAGGTGAAACAGCAATCGCGCTAATTGCGGATTATACATAATATGGAAAATCAACAATTCCATGTGTTTGTTACGGGTATTATAATTTTTTCTTTTCGTCTTGCTGATTACTTAATGTCGAAGTAAAATACTTAATGCTTGAAAATAAATTCCTAGTTAGCTAAAGCAAATGACGTAACGTTCGAGAACAAATAAATGTTTTGCTTGAAAGCGTCACTTTTTTAAATATGAAAATCGTCCCCTTCACTTTTGAAAATCAAAAGACCGTACTTTATCGTAGAAGAGAGCCTTAAAAAGAAGCAATTAGACAATTCTTTTCATTAAGTTTTTCATTTTAACTGTAATTACGTCAAAACGTTGAACTTTGAAATGCGACAGTTTTGTTTTATTGTTTTAATTTAAGTGAAGAAAGAAAAAGTGATTTGAAATAAGACAAGTTGTAAGGATTCATATATTTGTACGCACGCGTATGTGTGTGTATAATTTTGATTCTTCGCTAATTTTTGTACTCAAATCAAAACTGCGGGAATCCTATAATCAAATTATTAGAAAAAAAAATCCGTTCTGTATTTATTACTTTACAATGTAAATGATTGCATCATATGAATTGAATGTGCTGATATCTGTAATGCGTAGTTATATTTTTTCTTAGTAACTGAGTAAGTGATAGAATGAGCCGAGGGAAGATTCAGTCAAGCAGTGAGATTTGACTTACTGGATTTTCTAGTGGCTCTTTTGAGATTAATTATGAGAAATTAAAGACATCCTTTCTTTGCGCAACGTCATGTTGTAGTCAGCATTTCGATCTGGCAATAGAAAGAATCGGGTTCGATTTCTGGCGAGGGCACAACTAATTTTTCAAGATTTCCTAAGCGAAAAAATTTAATGACACGATAAGCTATTTAAGATCAGCCATTTCTCGAAATTTTTAGCCTACGGAACCTTCGACATAGTAGTTCTGAGTAAACCGTGGCATAAGAATCACTGTAAGTCATTATTAGTATTTTTCTCTTTTGTTAACTTAAATTCATGAGGAAAGTATGGGATATTTTATCCATTCAACTAATTTCGATTTTCTGAATTTTGTTCAATCCCTTCCTAAAACAAATTAATAATCAAATGTCATAAAATTAAATCCAAATTTGCACTGCCTCCTTCAAAAAATATGTATGTATAATTAGTATCACAATGTATGTATAATTAGTATGTAGCCCAAATATGTTATTCGCACACACACAGAACGAAAAATCTATAGCAATAAAAAAAAAAATAAAAAAAAAAAAAACTGAAACGTTTATTGACAACGTTGAAAAGACATATGTTAAACCAAATTGCGGTAATTTAGTAAAACGAAAATAATTACTAGCTGATAGCAATTACAAAATTAATTAGTTAATAAAATTTTCTAAATCAAAATAAATCAGTAAAACTGGGATTATGTCGTTAAAATTGCGTGTACAAATAAATTTGACATAACTATTTGCTACTTTTTATTTAATAAAAATATATATCTCTCAATGTCTGTGAAACTTTCGCAGCCTAAGAAAATATTTTACGTTTTGTAAGAGATTTAATTTATGATTTCTTTCATGAAAGAAATATTTGTAGTAATATTAATAAAGGCGAAAAACCTATTTTAGAGATAGCAAGTTCAAAGAAATATTTGAACTTTGAGTTATGAAAATAACACACTTTTATTCAAAAGAAGATACCCATTCCCCCCCTTTACTTGATGTTTAATCTTTATCGCTACTATTTCTTGAGTGTTTCCAGAAGTTCGACGGTTCACTGAACTCCTCAAAGATCAAACGGAAAAATCTGAACTGTAGAAAACGAAATTTTTTATATTGGACAGACATAATCTGAAAACGCAACAGTAAATAAATTCCCACTCTTACGTGATTCTATTAACAAAAGTGAATGCGGATACTTCAATTTCGTTTATTATTGTAACACTGAGTTCATTTAATAAAGTGTCATGAAATAGTTTCATGCCCTAGTGGCTCGATTCTGAAGAAAATCAGTGGTATCAGAATGTTTGTAAAAAGAAAAGTATCTTAAGTTCGCTTGATAATCGCCATTTAAATTGGTAAGAAACTTGGATACAGAGAGTCAACTGCTTACTTATGAACTTTTGCAAAGCAAATGAGAGAGTGACAGTAGAGTTTGGGCATGAGAGTACAGGTTAGTAGGTATATCTGAGTTATACTATATGTTAATAGGTATGTATGTATGTTAGGAGTTATAACTCCTATAGCTGTTAATCGGGCCAGTTTTGGCTGACAACAACTAAGGATAAGGTGTTAGGGGGGTTTCAGCTTTCTTTTCTACCAACCATAAGAGCGCGTTTAAGAACCAGTATATTTTTCGTGCCGTTGCTACGGGTAGACACGACACTTTTGGATACTTACCTGGAATTCCAACCAATAGTCTCTCTATTTCTTCAAATAGATGCTCAGAGCAAAAATATAATTCTGCGGAATATTATTTGGATCATTATGAATGTTTTGCACATTGATGTCCTGCAGTCGCTTGCTTGAGCCGAAAATGAAAGCGATTATGCTTCGTGAAACTCAACCCATGGTTCAACTGTAAAGAGAATGATTATTTGTTTCACCCTGACTGACGTTTGTTCATCAGTAGCCGAGCGGATAAAATCGCTCAATACTCGTAGTTCGAATCGGATTGTTTTTCCGATGATTAAGTTAGCTGCGCTGGTGTTTTCATAGCTTTTTACACGTGTAACATGAATATGAGCCAGTTTCCTTCCGAAAGTTCTCCCTTTAGGCAAATAATCCTTACGTGCCTTGCCATATTCGACGAAACGAAGAGATAGAACGATATAATGTATAACTCCCTTCCTCGAAAATTGTGATTCGTTTCTGAAATTTTTCCCTTCTTGCATTTTTTTTTGTAGTTAATTTGTATTTGAAATGTGAGATAATTAATTCAATATTTGAATAACATGCTAATACAGTTTGCATTCATATATAAAAAATCAAGCTTGCATTGCAAACATTTCTCGTCACTCTGCATCTCCGAATTTCATATGCTTGAATATATTATTTCATTTTATTAGAATGGCTAGTAATATGCTTTTGAATAAGTACGGGTAACAGAAGCTGAAAGAAATATTATAATTTCCGGGTCTCATTCTTTGAATCTCCTCTGTAATTTTGGATTATGAAATGACACTTACGAATGCTTCAACTTGTGAATTAGCTGTTGTTCCTACTTACGTTCGTTACGTAGAAAACTATCTGTAACCAAGTAGATGCTTCTCTGCTGTTTTCTTCCTGCTTTAAATTGAAGTTCCGCTTCGTGGGACTGTGTTATCGAAAACGAAATGCAGATAACGGATGAAACAGTAACTCAGTATTTCCGATGTTAAGCTATAAAATTATCTGGCTTCACTTATCAGGAATTCTTCTATAAAGGTCAAATGTAAAATATTTTATTGCTAGAATTCAGAATCCCTTTCAGAGAATAAGAAATAAAAGCTTAAGAAGTTTCGGAGCTTTCAGTTTTTGAAAACTTTAAACGACAGAATTGATTTCTCTTGCTGAATTAAAGTTAGAATTAAATACGTATAACATAGCTAAAAAAAACTATGCGTTATGATACATGTGTACGATCATGTAATCTAAAATAATAATAGATCTTCCTCCGCGGAACGCTTACGAGTTACTATCACGCCACCATTTATTAAACAGTGTGTCAGCTGTCGTAAATCTAAAATGCCAGAACAGTTTCCTTTATTGTATTACTGCCTCTAAATTACCAGATTAGTTCCCTTTATTGTATTAGTGCCTCTAAATACCAGATCAGTTCCCTTTATTGTATTGCTGCCTCTAAGAGCCAGATCAGTTACCTTTATTGTATTAGTGCATCTAAATACCAGATCAGTTCCCTTTATTGTATTAGTGCATCTAAATACCAGATCAGTTCCCTTTATTGTATTAGTGCCTCTAAATACCAGATCAGTTCCCTTTATTGTATTAGTGCCTCTAAATACCAGATCAGTTCCCTTTATGATTGTGCCTTAACTTTGTTAATGTAATAAAATTATTGTAATTTATAATTGTCTTAGCTTATTGTATAAATTGTTAATGTGATAAAATATTTACATGTAACATGTACACTATTTGAATGAAATAGAATTGTTGAAACGTTACTTAAAAGGGCCATTTTTCCTTTGTTTCACAATATCAAATTTCTGTTTGAAAGTTATAATCGTATATTAACGTTTCGATTAATTGAAATTTTACTGACGTGCAAAAGTTTGCAAAATTACCAACCAGAAATGTCTTCTCTTTTGCTGTGAATTTGGAATACTATTAACTACTGTGTTTTCGAACTTTTTGCGCAGTTATAACAACACCCTTGACACTGGCAACCAAATGCGTATTGATAGTTTGCGATAACGTCACAATTAACTTTCCCTAAACAACAAATTTACTTAGGAAAAGAAACAAGTGGGCAAGGAACATCACCTCGCGCATGGAGGTTAAAAGCTCTTCTCAGAAGAACGTTGCAAAACAAAGAAAATACGCGTTTTATTTGCGTTTTTATTTAATTTCCCAGACACACGAAGTCAACCTACTGCCTTTGACAAAAACGAATTGAAATACCAAACTTCAGAGACCGCCATTTTGGACTCTCTTAACTTTTACTTCTTTGTCAACTCGGTTTATTCGCTTGAAAACAACATCAACGCTTCTCGTAAATCTTGTCACTTTCTATTATATTGCTTTGTTATTACTATTTTGAGGAACAAAGAAATTTTATTAGGTATGTGCTTGAGGATGGAATTTTTTTTAATGTGTTTCTGATCAACGGATATCTTTACTTTCGTGCTCATCTCCTCATTAGTATAACTTGGGGGTTGAGGCAGATATTTTAGTGCAAGACTACAAGAGCTGCAAAGAAAACACCTATTCATAATGTTTCTACTTAAAATGTATGTGCACATAAAAAATGTCAGAGCAACCATCGTCTTTATTTTGAGCATTTCTTCACAGAAATCAACTAATTTGACTGCAAATTAATACAAAGAAGACATCCACACGGCGTAAAGATCTTCCCCGCCTCCCCCGTAATCTTCGGAATCGTAGGAAAGAAAGCGAAGGCTTAGTTTGAAGAGCCTTTTTCAGTTGAGTACTTAGAAAATCTATTCCCAGAGGGCATTGTTATTGCATTTGTTCAATTGGTTATTCACAAAGTAGTCGATAAATTTGATTAGAAGTTTAAAAACCTTTTAGTTGGAGTTAATAGAACTTTGAATATGCAGCGGGCATCATCTTGAATTTCTGTTTCAGATGAACAGCAGTAAACACCAATCAGATAAAATAAAATTAAATATAATAAATAAAATTAATAATAAGAAATAAAATTAATAATAATAAATAAAATAGATAGCGTATTTATTTTAGCAGAAGCCTTAACTTTAGGGCTTATATAATACGAATCTTCTAATTAAAACTGAATTAACATACCCTTATAAAGTATTAATTAAAACTGTGGTTTGAATTATATACATATAACTGTCTGCGCGTAAGTAAATTGCGCGTCTTCATTAACAAGAAATGAGATTTAGTTGATGCTTCCTGATCTAATAAGTGATTCTTCTTTTGCGATAGTAAAGTAGTTAAAGTTATCATTTTACCATGATAACTACAACTCCACAGGTAACATAATATGACAAACCGGAAACTGGTTAGTTCCGCATGAAAGTTGCATTAACTAATCCATTGTTATTTTAAGTCTTTTTGCACAGTGATCGCTTGGAACACTGATGACACTACCATCTTGACTTTTCACAAATAAGAGGTTTCTCTGTCACCAAGTTTTGGCCTTAGGCCAGGTAACACTGCCAAGTACTAACGAAGTCCTTTCACCCAGTCATTACAAATGCAAAGAATTAAGCCTTTACGTAACTTCCAGGTAACTTCATGTACCTGGCATGTAAGGTCTCAATGCTCTTTCTTTTCCCCAGGCAAAGGTTCTGATTTTAACTTTGTCGCAAATTTAGAGGTCGCCAGGACGTAGGCAGGGGGAACATAGAGAAAAAAAACATTTCCGAAAACTGTTTGCACTCCCCTCCCCTCATGTAATAAGTGCATTAGCAAACATCTCTTCCCTAAAATATTTTCGAACTACGCCTTTGGAGGTCGCTGTCGCTCTCACCACGTGTTTCGTTGGAGCGTCCTGAGAACAATAGGACTGCATCTGAATACTCTTGGCAAGAATTCGCATTATTGTACGTATGTGAAGTATATATTCCTGCTTTAGGCGTAAATTGATTGAAGTGCAGTTTACAGCTTAACAACATACATTTAGCGCTCAACCGATTTCAAATGCTATGGCATCTACTGTATTAAGCTCAAAACACGTACTTAGCATAGAATACTGGCTACAGAAATAACACTGTCAGCTGGTCAGTATTGTACACTGATGATTTAACGTAACAAATGGGTACCAAAACATCCCATTCTGCAATTTCGTATTATTATTATTATTCATCCGTGTTAATAGTTTGGTAAGAAATACAAGTTTGTGGGGGTTTCTGTCTAGTTTTAACTTGTTTATTAGCTTTTTCAAAAAGGCCTGCTTAAATCATTCACTATATATGCCGATTTTTACACTTTTCAAAAGTAAAAAATGCTCGTATTATATACGACAACCTCAAGTGGGAGCTCGATATGTCGAAAATGTTCTACAAGAAATATTATTAAATGTGTTAAATATCATATCGTGACGTAGAATCGCATAAAAATGTTTTCTTTTAATGTAAAAGCTAAGATCAGTGATAGATTATCATAGCATTTTTTTTTTAAATATAAGGCTTCGCTGATAAGATAGATATTGTTTTCAAAACTGTATTTTAAGGGAGAATTTTCGACTTTTATTATACGAAATTATACGATATATATCGAATCTAACTACTTTAAATGTTGATCTCTGGATCTGTGAAGACAGTCGGACAATTTATCACCCCATCTTGGTTCATCAGCTTAACAGTTACACAGGCTGTGTAATAACAGGAAAAGTGCAAGAATAACAGAAATAAAGTTTTAAGTAAAATTTAAAGTATTAAAATATGAGATTTCCAAGTCAAAGCTCGCCTGCAAAATTTGGCTCAGGCCTTCAACTTATGGGAGTAATTACGGTATGCAACGCTAAAAACAATTTAAGTACGTACGAAGCTAAGAGAAATAGTAGCTAGACAGACGGTCAGCGGATGCCGCCAAAACATCTCTTAAACTCAAGAACTTGAGCTTAAATACATTAGCTAATTTGCATCCTGGTGAGAACCGATGGAAGTAGAACTAACAGTAAAGGCAAAAATAATACTCTAAAATTTAAAAATAAGGGTAAATTAAACCAAATTAATCACTATTGCGCTAATTTTTTTTTTCTGGTTGTTTATTTTAAATGATAAATATAACGAATCAAGTTACTTGTCGAAGAATTTCCTAATACTTGGCATATAGCAATCTATCCACTTCGTTGGAAAATTAGTCTCATCATTAAATCAGTTCTTTTCCACCAAAATCTGATTTTTATTACCTGCATACGGGTAACCGGGCACGGCCTTGGCTAGGGGTTATTCTATGGAACGGCTGCAAACTATGAAAGGGAAAATGATGGATTGGCGTAGAAAACCGTTAATGACCCAAATTTCTAAAATAATCGCCGAGGTACTAGTAGCAGATCTAATAAGATACTCGTTTCGAGTTTAAAGTATAATTCATTGTTTTGCAAAGGTTGCCTTAAAAGTTGTAATGGACGATTAATTCAGTTTTGAGAGACTAAATTTAGGAAAACGTACTCATAAAGGAATAAATTGAAGCTTTAGAATTAATGTAGGCTTAAAAATATTCTTTTGTTACTAAATAAGGATTCAGGTGTTTTAATATCTACTACAAGCAAGTTTTCTGTCTAAAATCTTTCGATCCTCACAGTTCGTTTACAGAAGTTTTAATCGAATTTTATCCGTCAGTCTCGGTATCTAGAGGAATCGACAGTTAATGCATATGAACTCATTTTTTTTAAAATGTTGTATGCATTGGGAAAAGGAGTGGAGTTGTTTGATCCGATATGTATCTGCTGTTACGGATCCAAGAGCCAAATGACTAGAAGCTATGCAGTTTCAATCGCGCGAACAAATATCATCAGGTATACTTCACTGCAAAGGAAGAATGTAATTTTTTTTTTTAAATCATCCACCTTAACTTACAGATTTGTCGCCTGTGATCTATTTTCTGTTTCCCGAAATGAAATCTCGCATTTTAAGCCTTCATTTTGCGTAGAAATTCAGTAAAAGTGTAAAGAGGAAATTAAAATTTATTCCAACAGCGACTGAGAAGGTGATAGGGCGGTTCTAAGTTCTTAGGTGGTTAATTGTTTAAGGCAACGCCGTCGTGTACTTTGTCTGAATAAATTAATCAGCATAAGAAAGCATTAACAAGCATCCGTGAACACGTTAATAGGTGTGTAACATTAAAAGAAAGAAACAAATATAAAAGACAGCAACCTTTGAATATCATTTGCAGTGCGTATGTTACTATATTTTAAGACGAGAAAGCTCTTTCACTAAAATGATAACCATGAATATTCCCGTTCCAGACTCAGTATTAGAAAGAAAAAAAAAAGAAAAAATAATAATTCTGAACTAATTTGCACCCCCCCTTTTTTCTACTTACTACTTTTGTAACTTCTCGTTGTAAAATGCGACTTTTAGAGAAAATAATATTTGGCACACTCTTATGCAGTACTGTAATGAAAGTTGCTAAGGACTATTTGCTTGTCTATAACCTGTAGGACAGGACAAGGCGTGGAGGGCATCAGGTATTTGCCAATTATGAAAGCCTGCCGTGCTACGGTATTAGGTGCAGTATCTCTTGACAGACTTGCCGAGCCTTGTTAGCTGTTAAGTTCTTCCCTCAATCTTAAGAGAAAACAACCCTGGGGCCGGACCGAGGGTTCTCAGACCTCATCCTCTGCCATCACCCTCTCGAGTGTCTCGAGTCACGCTATACGCTTACAAACATCTATGCCTTCTTCGGGATTCGAGCCTGGGCTCTTCGGAACGGAAGTCAGCGTCACTAACCTCAATGCTAATACAGAGACAAAATTCCTAGGCCCCTGCAAGTGATCTCTGTCAAGAACAAGTCGGTTTCCTGCAGATTTTCTGTGTTTTTGTGTATATAGACCCAACAGTGAAAACACTGATGAGCAATGGTAATGAGATTTGGGTTCGATTTAATGCGAACGGGCTTGCTGCATGGATGTTTTCGTGGTTTTTCTCATGTATAACGTAGGTACGAGCCAATTTTCTGTTTGGTTTATTTATTTTGATTATGGCAAAGCCCTCGAGGGCTATCTGCGAAAGGGAGACGTGCCTTTCTGCAGGACTTTCTAATGGAAACTAGCTGGTATACACGTTACACATCGGAAAAACAACGAAAACCAGTTGCAACCAGTCGTTCACCTGGAGTCGGATCCCGAATCGAACTACTAGTGTTCAACGACTTCACTGCTCGCCCGCTCGTGGGTCTCCAATTCCTCTTAGAAAGTCCTCCACGGAGGTGTCCCTATCCGTAGGCAGATAGCCCTCGCACGCTTTGCCGTAATTTCAAGATATAGTCCCTGTGCTTATATAGTGCGTGAGTTATTTCAAACCTGAGAGCGGAATTTAATTATAAATGGCTGAAACAAACAATTCAGATTACATTAAATTGCGATATGTCCTTTTAGACTGGATATATATTCCCCATTTCATTCTTATAGCTTTGATTATAATTATTTTTTGTGTTGTATGCATTCAATATTTCATTTTTACATGTAAAGCTGCTTTATTTACTAGTTTTATGCAAAATTCTGCATTTTTTTAGTAACTATGTTTTTTAAGCAAAATATAATTCTATACATCTGTTACAACATGAAAGTTGGTGGAAGTGATGGTAATAATAATAAAAAATCTGAAGCAAACAAAATCTGTTTGTATGCACGATAAATACCACGTAATAAATTGAAACATTGGATATATATATATATTTATATATATGTTTTTTTTCTATATTTTGCTATTACAATCAGTAATAATAATAATATGATGATGAGCCACTACGTTTTTTGGAAGGTAAAATATAGATTTTAAATTAACAGCAAATTAGCCTTAATTTAACATTCATTTTGCGTCATTCACAAAATGCCTTTTCATCAGCCGCAATCACCAGTTTGGTGACACCGGTTGATTAAAGTGCGAATTTGAAATGGAACTGATAACGCAAAAATGATTTCTGTTTTCTTTCTTTATGATTAAGTTTAGTGCGAGTTAAGTACAGCTAAAGTTTGTTCTTAATGTGAACCATAAGAACGGTTTTTCAAATATTTGTCGACAGATGATTTATGTGTAAGGTACTGAACAGCTCATAGATGAGAAAATTTTAAAATCTGAACTGTAATATTATTCCGAAAATTGTTTTCATTTGGTTTTTCTTATTTATTTTATTTATCTTTCACGCAGCTGATGACAAATTTCAATCAGGTTTTACCACAATCGCTCATCCATCATTCTGAAACATACAAACCAGATTTTATACTTTTCTTTTTGCTTTATACTTAAAATTACATTCAAAAAAAAAAGGAAAAAAACAGTCTATTTTATAAAATTCCTTTTTCAGGTAAAAAAGTGCTTAAACAAACTTGATGTAAAATATGTATTTAAAAAAAGACATTTTTTTCCAGGCTATGAAAGCATCATTTTGATAAATATACCTTTTTCTGTTTGTTAATCTAGAAAATTCTCGAAATTTTAACATTCAGAAACCTGGAATCGAGAATTTTTACTTTTATTAATCCTTTTTAATGGTTATTTTTTTATTTTTCGAAAGCAGTGAATTGTTTAGCAAAAATATCACGCTCTGTTGAATACGAAAATGTAACGCTCAAAGCTGAAGTTTTTAAAGATTAATATTTTTAGAAATGTTGTCCTTCGCATAATAAATACACGATAAATTTTCAGTAATGCAGTGAAATATACCAACCTACGCCTATTAAAAAGAAATGTAATTCTAAACTTTTTTAACCGTATTTCTTTTTAAATGCTGACTTTTACAAACGGAAGTTTTAGGAGAAAATGTAATCCTTAAGGTTAAGTTTGTAAAGATTAATAATTTAAAAGGTGATTCACTTCTCTCTATAAATAAGTACGAAATGTTCAAAAGTACAATGAAATGTTTATTAGCGTAACCTAAGCGTATTAAAAAGAAATATGGTTTTATATAAATAAAGTTACATGACTTGCATAAAATAGCTAGTTACAGCTTTAAACTCTGTACCAAAATATTGCCTTAGCATTTAAAGAAATTTAAAGGGGTAATTGTTATATCCGCAAAATATGAAGGATGATAAAATTTTGATGATGATAAGTTGATATAATTTTGCAAGTTGGTATTTGCATATGGGTTCAAAGTTATGTATTTTATATCTGCATATATATAACTGCAAAATTACATCAACTGCAATATATATATATATGTAATAACAACTGTAATTTTCACTGCCTAGTTTGAGTGATGCATAGCGAAGGAGAAACTTGTAGATAGACGTAGCTGAATTGAACTTAGTTTTTATTGCTGAACAACGAACTGCAGTTAATATAATTTTGCAACTGATAAAATTGCGGAGCATTTCTTAGAATAAATAAGACCTAGAATTGTTTCCATACAACCCCCAGAACTAGATTTTTTTTTTAACAGTACTTTCGTCTCCGAACGAGAAAGAACGCTCGCAGTTATTCTTCTTTTATTTATTTTTGCTTTTTATTTTATTTATTTTGTTATTCCATTGCATAATAGGTACTGTTTATATTCCCATATAATGGCTTCGGTGAACAATATTCTTATAAACATGCAGAAAAATTTGTTGATTTAGTGAAATTCCTATGTAGGGTAGAGGGATGCATTCGAAAGTAAACAAAATAATGACTTCCGATATGTTTAGATTCACTGATCTATTAACGCATGCAAGCAGTTTCGATAAGCGAACTAGCGGGCATTGAATTATGTATAGGCTTATCATTTTTTTTTGTTGGAAAACGTCCAGATCGCTAACTGGTACGCGTATGTTATCATTAAATTATACATTTTACACTGGAAATGTTAACCAGACAGGAAATTCAGAAATGCACCCTCATGCTAATGGAAAGCAGTATCTCATAGGATGCAAAAACATCGCTCATCAGTTACAATAAAATCACACTTCAGTGTGTGACGGTTTTGATTTGATATCGTACTAGGATGACTGAAATCAGAATCTAGAACAGTAATTGTTCTATGTCGTTGAAATCTCCGCCAGGGAGCAGATGTATCGTATGTGTAATGATCATGTTTTTTGTATCAATTAGGTCATAAACATTATCCCTTTGTTTCATGTCAGTGATAGAAGAAAAGTGATAGAAAATGGCGCGTTTCAAAAATTATGTATTAATCTTAAAATTCCAGCTCTTATAAATTCCATGGTTTTCAGGTTCATTTTGAACTTAACTCCAGTATTTGACTTTATTAAGCGAGTTAACGGCCTCATAAAAGAAAGAATTCACGCAATAGAAATAATTAGAAACTTATTTAAACCACAGCTTTTGGTTAAACTGTACAACATAAAACTTGAAGGTGCCTCTAATTTGAGATGAGCACTAACACGATGAGCCTAAAGCGTCAACAGTTCTCCATTCTAGTTGCTCAATCAATTACACACCTGGAAATCATCTATCATTTAAACTACCACTTACCCTTAATTATGTATGATTGTACTCTCACAGTCACGTTCAATTAGCATTGCAGGTTTCGTTTTGAATTGTTTAATTTATGGCAAAGCACTCGAGGGCTATCTGCCTAAGAGAAGGGATGCCTTCGCGGAGAACTTTCTAATAGGAAATGGCTCGTATACACGTTACACATGGGGAAATAACCATGAAAACACCCATGCAACCAAACCATTCGCCGGGACTTGAACTCCAGACCGAACTACCAGTGCTCAGCAACGTTCGGCCACTGATGGGCTAGCAATGCAGAAACAATTTCCCATCTGCTCCAGTTGTTAACTAAACCTCTAAGACTGAGCATCACGAGTTTGAAATGAGAATTCGCAATATTTAAGCTTAAATTTCGAGTAATTCCTAGGCATGAACTTCCGGATTCTGTGACGGGATGAATTACTGTGACGGATGCTAAGGAGAGATGGGTTAAGGTAAAAATTGAAACCGTAGTTTGTAAGAAATTCATATAATTATCGCAACACAACATTTGCACATATATTTATTCCAGATTCCGATCATGACTCAAATCAAAACAGCCACATTTCAAAGTGCGACGAACTGTATTTTGATTGAAAGTAGCAAGAATGACTCGAATCAAAAACTATCATTTTTTACCTCTGTGATTTCTCTAGGGAAATTCTTGGGAATTAAACGAATCTGAACATTATGGTCTAAATGAGTGTGAGCAATTTCTAATTGCTTAGTGACTTGGACACTTTAGAAGTCATCTGTCAGTGTCAACTTCGACCTACCCCTAAAATCAGGCTCTCACGGTCACGGCCGACCTGCAGGGTAGGAACATTTTTCACATCAACGACGAGCATTTCTGTTGTTGCTGTAACTTACTTCACTTGCCTGACAGTGACATTAGAACAAACCCACGAAATTCATCTTGGCAAGGAATGCAAGATTGCGTTCGTTGGCAAAGCCCTGAGCACCATGCAGGTGACAGTACGACTTCGCTCAGTTCCATCCCCGATTTTGAAGGAAAACACCCTAGGGGGTAGGGGTCCGAGGGTCTCTCACTCCTCTTCCCCTACTATCAACCTCTTGAGAGAACTTTCAGCTCGGCCGTATTTAGAGTGCCCCCCGTGCCACACAGATACTGTTACAAACATCCATGCCTTCTCCGGTATTCGAACTCTGGATCTTCGGTATCGCAGTAAGCTCCCCTAACCACTATACCGTCTGGGCGGCACAAGTATTTCTCCAACAGTTAGCTGATCTGGTTAAGAATTAAGCGGAAGTTGCGACTAAAAACTTACTTAACTATACTCTCGGGTGACTGAAATTTACATAAAGTACTGAAATGAATGAATGATTGTGACAGAAATCAAGGAGAGGTAAAGTGATGTAAAACCTAAAGCCATAACATTAAGAAAATTAAGTTATCACAACACAGCACTCGTAGGCATATTCATTCGAAAGCGGGATGATTGGGTCACAAAATCCAATGAATTATTAAGCAACAAGAACTATACTCAATTCAAAGCACCTCTTCGTTCTTGCGATTGCTTCTTTAGGGAAACAAAATGTATCTGAACGTCTTTGGTTCTAAAGGCCAGAAGACATTTTCGTAAAGGATTATGAGAACAATGTTTAAAAACAAAGAAAACGTTTTTATCACTTCAACATTTTCACGAACTTGAGCAACGTCTTTGCCACGTTTTCTAGCAGACTCCAACTGATTTAAGTCAAGATAAAATTTTTACTTGCGCTTTACTCACGTTCAAAAGATAATGCTACTTATTTCATATTATGCCGTCAAAGAGTTATAATACCTCATTTTGCTATCGCATATTCTCTCTTATTGATTGATTATACTTTCATACATAGACATGTTGCGTAACCCTGAATTCCAAAATTTTTTCATCAAAATTTTAAATAAAAATAATTACATTTACGGATTTATTATTTACATCGTAAAACTTTTGAAGAGCAACTTTTCGGTTTTGTTGCCTAGGCAAAAGATGTCTAAAATGGTTAAATGGAATCTGTGAATTAGTACACATAAGAAATTGCGCTTAATAATAATTCTGTATAATAGACTAGCTATGAATCTCCATCTGAGAGTTATTTCGCGTCCATGCTCAGTAGCAAGAATATGAAGAATTATGAGCATGAGACGTGATTGTCTATGCATCAGTAGTTCTTTGTTTAACTTCATCTTTCATCTAATTTAGATCGAGGTACCCATGGGGAATACTAGGTTTTATACATTTCTTCTTTTACTATCAACCACCCAGCAAGATTTTTGTATCAGTAAATTGTACGTACCTCTACTCAGCGTAGACGCAACAAATCGCTGTCCATCGGCGTCATTCATAGTGTCTAGCAAATTGCCAATTGTGAAAATTGTTTCTTTTTCGTGCTACTGGAGGAGAGATTGACACTTTTCATATAATAAGATCACAATACTTGTAAAACATGAATCATTTTAAAGCAACATGCATACATTCCTTATAATTTTGTCAATCAACGACGTTTATGAAGCTGTATATTATGAAGCGCCAGTACAGAATTTACTCGCTGCGATGGTAAATAGTTTGATTCAAGTTACTTTATCTTTGTTGTTTCTGTGTAGCATATATTTTAGTATTAATGTATTTTGTCTCTAGTTTTTTCTAACAGTAATTACTATTCAGAGTGTAGAACATAAGCGCAAGAATGTGTTTCGCATAATTAATTTCGCTTAAACTCATTGCTTTCTTCACACGCTGCATCTTGTTTTGACACTTTCACAAACTGTGTCCGCATAATCTCAAGTCAGTGAAATCGCTGCTATGCCTGGTTGGTGCCTCATGCTTGAGCAAACAGCGTAGGGAACTTTTAGGGAATATCATAGTCGTTCAATGATTAGGGAAGGGGGCTGAATGATCACCTGGTAAAGCAGTCTCGAAACGGCATTGAATTAGGCCATTGCCTATTTCTGTAC
This sequence comes from Stegodyphus mimosarum, assembly GCA_000611955.2. Classification (NCBI taxonomy): domain Eukaryota; kingdom Metazoa; phylum Arthropoda; class Arachnida; order Araneae; family Eresidae; genus Stegodyphus; species Stegodyphus mimosarum. Next base: position 210,137 of record KK120490.1, on the reverse strand, counting down.
GCACGCACATGCACATTCATGCATTCATACCGGTTTCCTTGTATAGTTTGAGATAAGCACGCGAAGGAAAAAAAAAAGAAGAGAGAAGGGGTATTTTTTATAAAGGTATTTATGCTGGAGAATTATTACACTCCCCCCTCTCTTACTCGCTTTCCGAGCTATTTATTATTACACAAAGAGCATGATGGGAAATGGTGGAAGCCTCAATGTCAAGTTCAAAGTTAAGGAAGAAAGGGGTAATTTTTTTATTATTTTGAGGTTAGCAGGAAAAATTTCTGTTGGTTATGACAGGTGAAGGTCTGTGAGAGCTCAGAGGAGGAAGGGGTTGAGGAAAAGGGGTGGAATGAAAAATGTTTTTTCGATTGTTTTTGTCTTGAGCTTTGGCGCGAGTTTTAGGCTGGCCTGATGGATCAGGTTCTAGCAGCTTTGTTCCACTGTTATTGTTAATCAAGAGCGGATGTCAGCCCTATTGTTTTATTAAACGAAAGAAATGCTGCATATTTAGAGACAACTTTGATGAATCAATTTAATTTCTTTTATCAAAGCAAGTTCATATCCTAAAATACTCAAATACAATTTCTTTTGTTAGTTAGTTAGTTAATTTAATTATTTTTTTAATTAAATTGTATTTTTTATTTCCTTAAATTCGTATTAGTGGACACGTTATATTTTTACATTATTATTTTCGTTTTGTAAAAAATAATTTATCGGTTGCTTGGTGTTGTAGTCTAGCTTCTTTCGCGTTCTTAAATAGCGTGATTTTTGTTATGTGCAACTCGAAGGTAGTTGGCTGGGGTTCGAATTGCGTGGATCGGGTCATGGAAGGAAATTTCTTTCTTTTTTTGGGGGGGGGTAAATATAATGATTCCCCATTCGAATTTACCGCAGCTTGAAAAAAAGTAGCTTGCAAATCTGGGGGGAATAAAAAAATTTAGAGCACCATGAATGTATTAAATGCTTGCAGATACTAATCTGTTGTATGATTGAACTTAATGTAAGCATAGACTTGTTGCAAAAGCTGAAATTTTCCAAAACACACCACACAAACATTTGAAGATTTTGTGTGATGCTAGCTGTGAAAGAACTGGAAACAAATGGGAGGTTTATCGTACCTGGTAATAAAATCAAGTGTATTAAATAATGTGCTATTGTAATAATATTGCAGCTACTTCCTGTTTATTGCCAGCACTGTTGTGAGCTCGAGTATTTTAAGCAGTGCCGTATGCCGTTAAGAGATCTTCATCTCCGCCTAAAGATTCTATCTTCAAAAGTCCATTTCATGCTTTAATCAACTCTTAAGTCTTTTTAAATCAACTATGTATGTGAACCGAGGTTATATGGATGAAAAACCGAGGTTATATCCTTACAAAATTCAACCGTTGCATTAACTCCAACGCCTGGATAAGAAAAGAAATATTACCTAATATATTATAGTGCACACAAAGACCTGATAATAAGCAAAAATTTCTTTAAAATATCCTTTCTCGGATGAGATTACGTTCTATGCAGATGATTGTATAAATTACCGCAATAGCCCAGTTTAGGGCTCGGCTCCGTAAATCTGCATGTAGTACACGAATACATTCAAGACTGCCCCAAGATCAGTGTCTGGCGCCTAATGAATGTAAGATTTTTTTGGCCTTTTTTCTTTGTTGAATCTAATATCAACTAGAAGTGTACTTGGCCATGATACAGACTCTTTGTTCCCTCAAATCGGGCAGACAGAAAGAGAAGAAAGGGAAGATGCTTTTTCAACAAGATGGACAATGCTAGACTGCAGTGCAGTGCTTTGCAGTGCTAGATGAATTTAATCGCAGATTTCTAATAGGGTTGATTATCAAAAAAGGACCCATCCCATGACCCGCAAAATGTCCTTATGTTATCGCAAAGAGCTGATAATCTTGAACACCTCAAAGAGAGAATCACATAGGTAATTGCGAGCGTTATACCAAACAATCTTGCCAGAGCATGGACTGAAACTGAATGCCGCTGTGATATCTGTAGTGCTGTTAATGATGCACTAATTTTGTTAATGATCTTTTTGAGAGACCTAGTTAAATGAAAGAACTTTCAACCCATTTAATATAATTCATATTTTGCAGAGATCTCATGGAATAACCCCATTCATTCTCGGAGGCCGTGACGTTGTTGATCCCTTCTTTTTGTAGAAATGCAACAAACTATGACAGAAATATTAGTTCTTCATTTTTTACAACTATTGTAGGTAATAACAGACAAACACACATTTTTCATCTGTGATGATTCGAGTCCTGATGGATTTTTCTCATGAAACAAATATAACCCAGACAGTCGGAACACACATATTATTTTTCATTTATTGCGAATATCAGAAAGCAAACATATTTTTCACCTAAAAGAGCAGGAATACTGATGCATTTTTGTATCTTAACAAATATAGTCGGGACAGTTTTATCAGACAGTTTGGTTCTTTATTTTTTGCAAGCATTGTTAATATGAACAGATAAACATCTGGAGTAGCGAAGCATTTTGAAGAGAACCGTCTCCGATGAAAATCAGAAGAAACTATGTCTAGTTTACTTATACTCAGAATAGCTTGTAATTTTAGGTTATTTTCTCTTCTTTTAGAGTAATTAGCGTGATTACAAGATAAGGGAAATTGGGAAACACAAATTCGTACATCACACAAATTATAGAACTAAAAATTAGTTATGAAGGAAAAAACTTATAAGGTATTTTCTCCCTCCTTCCAGCATGCCTTTGTAGTATAACATTTAGCACGCTCAGCGCGTATTCGAGAGGTCCAGGTTCGAGTCCCAGCGAGGGCATTGCTAATTTTTCATGTTCCTGCTTCAAAATAAATTTAATGACTCTACAGTGGTGCCCGAAATAAAAGTGGTGAATGATGATTCTTCACCACCAGGATTTGGCGATTGGGTCCCCTAATCCCCAGTCACCCTTTAAAAGGAGATTTCTCCATCCTTCCAGCATGCCTTCGTAGTGTAACGGTTAGCACAGTCGCCACATATTCGAGAGGTCCAAGTTCCTGTCCTACGACGGCATTGCTCATTTTTCATGTTTTCTGCTTCAAAATAACCTAATGTCTCGACAGACTATAGGTGAACAACCATATCACAGTTTCCTCTCTTTCCTATTGATAGAAGCAAAAAATGCTTTTATCTGTATGAATGTTACTATTTATGATAAAAAGAAGCATTACAAGTGTTTTATTTGTAAATTAAGTTTCTACTTTCTTCTCCGAATAATTCCTTTTTTTATATTATAATTCTTTACCTTAAAAAACGAAAGGATTTTGTACCGCGTACGGTGTATATAATGGCATTAGAAGCAGCTTCTATTCATTTAAATAATGCTGCTAAAGTTCATGCAAATTATAAGTTCATTAATTATGCATCAATTGTACATTGTGTTCAAAATTCCATCAATTAATTCAATTACTAAAAAATAAAATAAAAATTTTGATTAATTCAGAAGTGCTTTTATTGCTTTAAAATCGCTCTTTTTTAAGTAGCTACAGGCCGATTAAATTTAAAGGATAAATTTATAATATTATATTTTGCCTAATGACAACATTTCGAGAACTAAGATGAGTTATTCGAAACCTATCTGTCTAAAATATCAACTGTAGTCTTGTGTAGACAATCATGTGACTTAACGTCCCGTCTTATATCTACTAGGAAATAACACAAAGCTCAGAAGAAAGTTTAAATTAATTTTTTTAATTATAACTCAATACTTACACGGATCATGAATTCCCAAAAGTCACTATTTCTACCGGGATTTAAGACAACACAAAATAATCAAGATAAAACTTAAGTAATTTAGGTGGGACTTAATAAGTCATACTGTAAGATATGGCTTCTCGAATCACGGTTAGCAAAACTAGCTCCGATTCAGGTAAATCTAAGAGCTGGGCGAAAATAGTTGAAAATTGTTCAGAGACGGTGAGCAATCGCTTCCGAAAGCTCTCTTAACTTCAAAAACTCTGTTCTTATACGTATGTGTTAACTAATCTGCATTCTATTGGCAGCCGACGGAAGTAGAAGTTACAGTAAAGATAAAAATAATAATGTGTTAATAAACATGAAAGCCGTAAATAATGAGAGGAGTGAAGATAAATTAAAGACATTATGTTTCGCCCAGGGAGTGATTACACCTTCAACGATAGTGGATAATATATACATAGTAATTTTTTAAACCCTTTCTTACCTGAATTTAGGATTTTAAAGCAACGCTTTTAGCTCTGTAATTCTAAAAACCTTAACTAATAATTGATGGTTAACGATCAAGATTGCAAAGTAGTATAGGCATTCTCATTTATTTATTTATTAACCTTTTTAACTTTCGTATTCCTGCTCTCATGTACGTAGGTGTTTTCGTAGGAGTTTTCGTTTCAACAACTCGGATAGCTTGATGTTATTGATGGCTCTTGAGAAACTCTGTATTACGGAGGAAAGTTGATACATATATATAAAAACGGAATTATAAATATATGTTTTATTGTGTTTTGACCTTTTTCTGACTTTCTTGAAACTATGTATCTTAAAACTGTAGAAATGTAATATGTAGGAAGTGTTTTTTATTTATAGTATACATTTCTTACGGAAGAACGGTATTTTTTGTTGTTTGTTAATAAAATGATGTTATACATCATGTTACAGTAGCTTTATAATTACGAAATAAGTTGAACGAAATAAAATGTATAAGGCATTTGCTAAAAATACCATATTTAGCGCCAGGAAACATTATTATTATTATTATTATTAATGTGTTCCGCCCTAAGGCACTACACGGAACGGAGGACTGCCTTCGTGGAGGATTTTTTAAGGGAAAGTAGATCGTATTAACACGTTATACATGGGGAAAATGACAAAAATGCCCATGCAGCCAGCCCGTTCGCGGGATTCGAGCCTCGGGCCGAATTACCAGTGTTCAGGGGCTTTACCGCTTGGCCACTGGTGGGCCGCCAGGCAACGTTCTGCTTATAAATATATTTAACTGGTGTGCTGAATTTGAAACTTAGATATATTTCAAAAATTTTTTTATTGAGGAATGAAAGATAGGAAATGCTACCCATATTTAGCGAAGAAAGCGATCTGAAGAGGTTGCCTTAAAAATAACAAAAACAAAAGTTTGTTTACGTCTGTGGCGTCGGCTGTGTGTTTAACTACATATTTTTTTGGATTTGGGGTTTTTTATATATGCATTTTTTATAAGCCTTTATAAGGTAAAACAGCTGAATGAGAAACAGCGGTTGATACGTTAATGCTTAGGATAAAAAGAAATGATACATTTTGTTTCTCTGTATTTGCATAAGAGGTTAATGTTGTCTTCTGAAAATGTTTCTTTGGTGAACACATGAATTGCCGTAAGAATCTCATTTGTCTCTCAGCGTTTGTATAAATATTAGTGCTTTCCGTAACCGTAGCTTGTGAAAACAGATCTGAATTATACAATACCATACGTTGGAAATTCCAATGCTTTCAATTTTGATGCGATTTGCTATGTTGTATATGTGTATAATAAATTCAGGGATGAATTAAAACAGACAAAGATTAAGAAAAGTGTGAAACTGTGTTTGATACATAAAAAGCGTTACAAGAAGAGGCATACAAGGTTTTGGCTTTTTTGTGAGATGAATGATGACTTGTGAAACGTAATCAAGTATTTGCTGAAAATAATGAAGATATATATATATAAAAAATGTTTAAAGCGCAATTTATAGATATAATTTCCATTTTTCGATTAATAGAGGTTGATTTTCTTTTACTGTGTTGCGCCCGGATATCACTTTCATTTTATACCACAGTATTAAATATGTTCGTTTTAAAATGCATATACTTTAGTTATTGATTAATTTGCGAATCAAAGTTGATACTTAATAAATTCAAATAATATTAATATGTTCAAATAATTATAATTATGTAGTTCATCGACGAATGTCTTTTCTGGAAATAAATCGAAATTGTTAATTTTGGTTATAGTCTGTAATTTTCTTTGCTGCTGTCTTTGTTCAAGTTGATTATGATGAGTTACAGTTTGGCAAAATTTGTGTATCTCATGATAAGCGAAAATTTATAATCAAGGAAAGGCACTGATTTTCGTTGCGTGGATGGGTTTCTTTCATTAAAAATAAAGAAAGAAAGAAGGCAAAGGTAGAAGGTAAAATACTTTTGTAAGAACAGGGCTGTCTTACGTCTTGAATTATCTTTAATTTTGAGTATTTTCCTGAAATACATGATCTAATAATTTTCCTTCCAAGCTTTTGTATTGCTGCTGTTACTTCTGCAGCGTAATTTTTCCCAAGTGCTCGAAACTACCTATTACTGTATTTCCTCATGTATTCCCCCCCTTTTTTTTCGCTAATTTTACTGTCCAAAAATCGATAGGAGAAAATTATGTGAATAACTTAATTTCTGAAGGACGCGGTTACAGTATGAACATAAGAAATGAAAAGTAGTCATGAATAATCTGCAGGTAACTATCATAATATTATTTATGTGAATAACTTAATTTTCGAAGGACGCCGTTGCTGTATGAACATAAGAAATAAAAAGTAGCCATGAATAAACTGCAAGTAACTATAACAGTATTATTTCTTTAACAGAAACCTACATTCCAATAAGAATACATAGTAGTATTAACATTACAATATCTAATAAAATATCTTCATTTCTGCTTCCCTGTAACTTAAATCTTGCCAGTTCTTATTATTGTCTGTATTACTCCTTAGGCCTCAAATCATCCTTAATGGTTAGAAAAGCTGAATATGCAGCTGACTCAGATAAATCGTAGACTGAATGTCATTTCGTGTTTACTCCGCTGTGACTGGTCGATTCTTGTATTAGGCTGACTTAAAGCTTAGCAGTTAGAAGGGAAAAGTTCGACGTAACCTTCGCAGGTAGCTTTCGAGAGTTTCTCTTTGTTATAAGACGTAATCACTACGTGGGCTAGTCCATTTGAAACTTTAGGGGATCTTGTTTTCTGAACGCATTCAGAAAAGTGAAAAGTGCGCAAATATTTTTAAAATTTTCCGAACCCGGCGCTAAATTGCTAGGAGGAAACGCAAGAAAATGCAGTATTTGAGTGATCTGCGATTTTCTTCAACTACCTTTAGTGTCCAGATTTTGCAAACTTGTGTGTTTCTGTCGTATTTTATTAGAATTACTTCCGTACGATTTTTTTATGAAATATGTAACATCTCGTATATGGCTGAAAAGCAAATTACAGCTGTTTTTCTTACTATATGTGCAGCTGATGCAGTTGTAAAAGCTTAAGCGTCATTAATAAATGCATGCTGCTGTTATTTTCATAATTGCCAATACCACGTGGACAAATTTTTAGGTCTTTTAAGCATAAACAAAAAAATTTTAATTTAAAGATTCCCCCCCCTTTTTTGTAACATCCATAATGGATGATGTATTATATTATTCTGGAGGATCAGATATAAATAACTGACATATAATCTGAAGATTATCATGTAATTAATAATGGTGTATAATATTACTGGAAAATTCCAGTCGCCATTGAATACGGAGCTCCACTAACGATGAAATAGCAGATTTTTTATCATGTATTTTTTCTTGACTTCGTAGTGCAATTTTCTTAAACCAGCTTAGACCAAAACAAAATGCTTTAGCTGACAAATCGAAAACCCTTATCGATTTTTATTAAGTGTGGCTTAAGCCACATTCCAGTAACGGAAGTAAGTTTTATAATGGTTCATCATGACTAGCAGTGAAGTGCCTAGAGACCTTGCACAACTTGTCGTAGTCACATTTCAACATTTGTCGTTGAATCTGTAGGCAGCTGCGGAAGAAAGAAGTCGGGAAACTCTTTTGCAACTCTTCAAGCCATCTTCGAATCTGCACGAAATAATTAAACGAACGAATACGTTTCGAAAGGAGCCGTTAGCGCTTAAGACTGCACTCTTCTCTGCATTAAAAAGGAAACAAAGCGCTGTAGATGGAGTTCAAAGCACCGCGTCTGGCGCAAGAACTGTTATATGAGTTTCCGAACAGGTGCCTGCTGTCTCGAAATGCGTTATGTGTTTCGAGGGTATAAGCGTCATGCAGCTGAACTGACGGTGGAATTGCTATTTAGAGGGAAACTCGATTATCCTGTACTGCGTAATAAATCTGAAGCTTTTCCATTGTTTTCTGTTTGCGGAGGTGAAAATTCTCAATTCCTCAACTAACTAAGAAAGGGAATGAAATAAAGGCCTTTTTTCGGTTGATGCTGTTGTTGGGATTAATCTCATTTGTCTGACCTAATCAGAACAAGCCCAGGAGTTTTATTGTGGCAAGAAGTACAAGTTTTGTGTCTCGTTGGCAAGAGCCGTGGACATTATATAGATGACTGTACGATTTTGCCCAGTTCCACGCCAATTTTGAGGGAGGGCACCCCGGGGAACGGTCAGAGACTCTCCCACTCCTCTTCCCCTACCACCAAACCACACGAGTGGACTTTCGGCTCGCAATATATTTAGAGTGCCCCATGCCGCAAAAACAAAATACATTTACAACATCCATGCCTTTCCTGCGATTCGAACCCGGACCCTTCGGTACGGTAATCACACTATGCAGTCGGGCGGAAAAGACTTTTTCTGTTGATAATATATTGTAGCGAATGATGTTCTTTTGGTATGTTTGAATTACTATTGTAACATTTGCTGCAGCTATTACTTTATGCTGTATCCTTATGGCTGTTTCAAACGGGAGAGCGAAGTGCCATCTGATCCTAGGGAAGGCCTTATTTGTATTAATAATAGTGTAGTCTCACTGAAATGCAAAGTATTAAATTTTGAATATAATCTCAAATGAAATAGACAGTGTGTTATGCTAATAATTGGAAATAAAAATTTGCTAGTGGTTTCCTTTCGCTGACCCTTTTGATAAGCTGTTGATCTTGAAATCACCTATAAATCAATGTATTTCTTTTAAAATTCTTTCTAGAAGCTTCCCCGTATCCGTTCTAGTTGCGAGATACTATTTAATATGATATTGTTTTAAATTACAAAATTTTAATATTTTGCTTTGAACTTAATAATTTTATATTATCTGTCATGTCATATTAGTTGAAATATTTCATCGTACACCATTCAGAATTCAATCGGTTGACATTATATTTCGCCTTATAAAGATTGAGCAACGAGAGAAAAAAAAGGAAGCACTGCCCGCCTTTCAAAAAAAGTGTCATGACAGAAATCATTGTTTAAAGTACTGGAATAACGGTTCGTCAGTACTGGTAGAGGTCTGAGGTGCAGCAAGTTCTAATGGCCAAATTCGATATGTCGAAAAAACTGAATTTGCATAAAATGTAGTCAGGTGTAAATTTTTTAGATATTTTTTTATTCGATTTATCTTAATTATAATAACAGAATGATAGACTTTTGGTTGTCTTTGGTTGTTGGTTTGGTTGAAGGTGAACTGTTGCCTTCCTTTTGTAGGGCTTAAAAATTATCTTCATCTGGCCCTGATTATTTATGTATTATCGCTTTATTTCGCTTCGATTCTTGATTAGATTTAAAACAAATATTTTTCAGCTAATTTAGAAATTACTTATGTTTTAAAAGTTTCTGAATTTATTAACATTTTTATGTACTGTTGTTAAGTTTCAAGTGGCTAGCAGCATCATTGTGTTTAAGCAAATGTAATTTCTTCCTTGAAAAATTTTTATTCCATTATTCTAAATGACCTATGCGAAGAAAATTGGATATAGCTTTTTATCATTCAAACGTTCTGCTAAGGAGATAATTAAAGAGCTCAAGAATTATGGGTCATGAGTTGCGGTGCAGCTTTTAAAAAATTTTCTGATGCAGGACCTATATACTGCTCAGGAATGGTATTCAGTTTCAAATTACCTATGCATGCATGGTAATCTATGTTAATTAGTCCCTGACGTTTTAAGAATTTTTAAACTTCTTTTAAATTAGCATATATACTAGCATTTTCCAACCAGGGTTTATTGAGAAAGTTATTTAAATGCTTCTAAAAAGTTCAAAAGCGTTTTCAGAAGCTGTAAATCGCCTCAGATAGGATAATTTATTGTCTGTTTCTGGGTTTGGAAACTGCTTCCAGCTGGGTCAGTTTTTGGTTCTGTGAAAATGGAAGATGAGAAATATTTATTTTTTGAAAATTCATAATTTTCTGGCAATAAAATAGTTATAAAATGATAACTTATTATTATAAAATATGTTAGCAAATGCTAGAAATCAACGCAGTCTTGAAAAGGGTTTAATTACTTATGGGATTTTACGTGATCTGGTGTAATAGCTTATGGTATTTTACTTGATCTGGTAAAAGTTGAATAGTCCAAAACCCGTAATAGACGCGAAGTATCGCTATATCTGAAAGTAAATAAGATCAGATAAAGGTTTAAATAAACACTTTTATTTAAACATAGCTTAAAACATAAATGCACTAACAGAATCAACCGCAGCTCCTAGTGATGCAACTAAGGAGGAACAGTCAAATTAAAATTAAAAACGTAGACTAGTTGTCAAAAACTGCACAGTTTAACTTTCATCTAAGCTGGTCAGTAACTCTAACAATGTTACAAATTCAATTGTCGTCAGCAATAATGCAAAGCCAAATAATTACAAATTATTAGAGTTGGCAGGAACTAACGTAGCCTGCACGCGCAGGTCAGAAACACGCTCTGTCTTACAATCATCCAAAACCCTCACTTTAAATACTAGCTAACTGATTTGCATTCTGGTGAAGAAACGGAAAGAAGAAGTTATAGTACAGTTTGAAATTATAAATTTAAATTACAAATAACTAGTTAATTTAAGTAATAGCCTTATAAACTAATATATATATAAAACTCTGTACAACTAGCTCATAATAACAAATTTTGCTTTGCAGAATATGAAAAATATTGTGTTAAGAATAATTATTTACATGTTTTCATCGAGCTGGAAACAACGGAATTTATGTAACTATTTTTCGCATAAATTTAGATTAATAATATATTTTAATTATAAACTATTAACTTAAATTTTAATCTATCCTTTTTTAGTTAAATATATAATCGTTGAAACTGGATTAGCAAGCCACTGGCTAGTTTAATATTTACACATACGAGCTCAGATAGAATCTTCAACCGTACTTTTTACAAAATGAATTACGGCAAATTAAATAATTTTTGTTATAATAATATTTACTTCTGCTAATAGCGGATTAAATAATAATATCTAGCTTTGAACGTAGAACTAACATATTTTAAAGAAACCACAAAAATTATGCATATTTTTAAAGCTTTTTCTCAGGAAATGATTGCTATCTGCGTTGAATGGTTTGGAGATTTCTCATGATTCATAATGAGTTGAACCACTTCCGATATGGCAACAATAATTAAGAGGCATTGAAAACGTTAGTGATATGCTACGTAGACGGGGGGATACGTACACATACATGACTCTTTCATAAACCACAAGGCTATTGCAGTTACGGTGACATGAAAGCGCATGCGTCACCTCGGGCGGCAATCGTCAATTTCATGTAATTTATCATTACGTTGCAATGACGGTCCTTCCATCTGGGGTGACAAGTATCTTGAATTTCAGTCACTTCTGACGCGATTTCGTAACTGAAGCCTCTTCCGCGTGCTTCCGAGAGCTGGTTATCATTGTGTAGAGGAAACTTATTAAAGACCTTTAAACAATTCACATCATCCAATTGTGCAATATGAGAGCATATGCGGTGCGGTATTTTCTGCAGGCCGTTCAACTCCAGCTTTGATTTAGAATGAGGAATAGCAAACAAGACTCGTCAAAAGCCACGCTGATGAAAATGCAGCTGGCGAAATGAATCTTGCTTCATTTCTAAGGCTGCTGCGAACGCTATTAAAGTCGTTTCCGCTGCACGTGAGGCTACGAAGCAGTGTTATTAAAAGGAAAATGCTTAAAATGGTGGGAAGGGGGAAGAAATGTATTTGCACAAACTTCGCTAGTACATTTGGAATTTTGCTCTTGATTTAAACTGCACTGTGATCGATTCTGACAAGATTTTATTTTTAATTGTTTGTTTTCGTGTGCTGTTCGCGAATCGATTATTTAACATTCCAGAAGCAGCCTTAGTATCCTACCCTAGGCAAGAGCAATGTGATATGTGTGCAAACAGAACCGGGCAAAGCTATTCTAAGCGACAGAGCTGTGTGTAATAAAGGCCCGAATTTACGTTAAATAACAAACTGATGAATTTCGGAAATTAATGAGCTGAAAGCGTCTACTAAATCTATAAGGAGTCTTCGCATTCCGTCGTTAGTGCTTTCGTGGTGTGAGCGTTTGTCATAACCAGTTAGTAAATTGGATTTGGTTGTTCAGATTATGGCAAAGTACGCGAGGGCTATCTGCTTAGGCGTTAGGTGCTATTTGAAAATAACAAAGCACACGATGATTATCTGCCTAAGCAAAAGAATACCTTCTTGAAGGAATTACTAAGGAAGACCCGCTCGTATTCATATAACGCACGAGGTAAATCGCGAAGAACAATCATGCAGCCAGCCCGTTCACCTAGTTCGAACCCCACGAACTACCAGTATTCAGTAGTCTTAACCACTCGCTGACTGGTGGGACCATCTGCCTGGGGCAACGGACGCTTTCATGGAGGACATTTTAAAGGGAACTGTCGCTTATTCACTTAACATGTGGGAAAAACCGTGAAACATGCTGTGCAATCAGTCCATTTTTGAACCTTGGTGGAATTACCATTGTTCAGAGGTTTCATCACTCGGCTGTTGGTGAGCACACTGACGTTGGAAGACCCCATGGTTCGAATTCCGGCGAAGGCATAGTTGTTTCTCATGTTTCCTTCTTCCAAATGCTTAATCTATACAAACTATAGTATTTTATTCACATTTTTTTAATATTTATTGAATTAGCGTTCATATTAAAGTTAACCAGCCTGAATGGGTGGCCCTTTTTAAAATTTAATGCTAGTTGGTCCAAGTTGTTGTAGTTTGTCGATTGATCTGGCGATATGTGAAATTTTTTTCTGATAATCCTAAATTCAGAAGCAACGTTTATTAAAGAATCATTATCTGGGGGATGTTGGTAATTTGAAATCACGTGTACACAGAAAACAAAATAAGAATAAAACCCACCATATAAAAAGTTATTTATTAATTTTTTACTCACCTTTTCTGGTATCACATTAAATCTTTTCACTCGATAAAAAAATCTACCGTTACAATCAGTGGTGGTTCGTAGCTAAAATTAGTGGGGGTGCTGTTACAAAAAATTTTAACTTTTGTTTTAAAATTGTGTAAATGGAAACAAACATGTATAAAAAGAAAATTTATTTTGAAACTTCCATGAAATCTTACAAGAGAAAAATTAAACACTTCTTAATTACTTTAACCTAAATTGTTGCAGTCAAATCTTTATCTGTTCATTTAAAAATGAAATCCATTCTTCTTGTTTTAATTTGCGCGAAAAGATCATTAATTTTCTCCTTAATCTCTGGATGACAATTGAGGAAATTTTTCTCTGTTGAAAGCATTGCAAGCGCATTTAGTCTCTCCGAATTCATATTGCTTCTTAGAAAAGTTTTTATTCTTTTCAGTGTTAAAAAGCAGCGTTCTGCGTCTGATGGAACTGTCAAGAGAATTTTTATCAGTTTCGTAATTTCACTAAGAACATCATCTGGATTATTTTTCTTAAAATAAAAGTTTTGTTAAAATAAAAGAACCGAAAAAATTAATAAAAGAACCGAAAAAAAATGAATCAAATAGAATAGCTGAAAAATAATCTAACCAAGAATATGGTGTATGATTTTTTAATCACAGCACACGCAGAGTAAAAAAAAAAAAGAAACACCTCCAAAACGGCACTCCAGATTCGGCACTGCAAGAACGACAGTGTTCTCTCGGCCTCGTACGCTGCTTCTTAAGTGCGCATGCGCAAAACTACAAAATACCACACGCGCGAAGTAAAAAGTAATCACGTTTTCAGAATTTCGACACTGCAAGAGCGACAGTGCTCTTCTCGCTGGGTGGTTCGAGTGCTGCATTCTGTGTGCGCATGCGCAGATCAACCAAACACTACGCCGTTGGAACTGCGAAGCCCGCAGTTCCATACAAAGACTTTCGTACCTTTTTTATAAACTGGAGGATGGCTACTGACATTAAGTTTAAGGATTATATAATGTAGAAGTATAAAGTAAAAACGGCTCATTATATTAAATATTAAAAATAATAATAAGTGGAAATAGGGGGTGCTGCAGTTCCACAGTGCTTATTACGAGCCGCCACTGGTTACAATGGAATTTGAAAGCCTTTATCTTTGCTATTGTATTAATTCGAAATTCTTTTATCATCTGAATGAATGCTATATTAAATTTTCCTAGATTTTCTTTTTATTATCTGAGGTTTAAGTATCTTTGTAAATCCATTCTTATCTCAACACAAAGTTTTCTTTTCTTTTTCCTGGGATATAGAGACTCTCTATTATTGTTCATACAAGTATATTTGTTCTTCAGTAATATTTTGGTTTGAAACTTAGTGTGGCCTTGACCTGGCAGAAAGAAAAAGGTCGTAATTCCCCTTCAGGTTTCTGTGAAATACACTTTAAGCACGAACGAACTGTTTTCAAACGCTATCGTGCGTCATAGCAAATTGTTTTCAAACTGTACACTTTGTGGAAGAATAAGTTATTTTACTTGGATTTTCTTGTAATAATTTCAGTCTTTGATTGAAATAAATTTTTATTTTGTTCTTTAAACAGTAAATAATAACGTTTTAGAAATATACATTTCTGTTATCTTTGAATACCATTTGGTCATATTATTATATAACAGTTACTTTTCTACTTATGTAGTTAGAAGCTTGCTGTGTGTTTGAATTTAAGTTTAAAAGGGTCGAATCCAGGTTTTTTCTTTTTTTAAAGCCTAAAGAGGCTATTTGCCCAGAAGGGCTATTAATTTCGTTTTGACATTTTACGTTGATTCACTTTTGAAATTGTTGAAAAAAAAAATATCATGTGATCTCTGGTGATCGTGCATTTGCAATAGTCTGATATCCTTTTCCTGGCAGCCCTTGCTATAAATGTTTATGTAAACAAATATTTAGAATGTGGAATGTAACGGTAACACTATTTCCAGTGTTATTAAACTTTTATGATAGCATTATAATAGACTGTAATGCTGGGAATAAATAAACATTAATTTGAATACAATTTCATTTTGAAAGTGCCATCATGTGCGCATATGAAACTGTTTAGAACAAATTAAATGAAATATAAACTGTTGTGTGTGATGCTTGAATACGTATCTAATACTGGATAAACTCTTGCGAAACACATACACGAAAACATATTTCTCTATTTTCGTATGTGTTTGCGTTTGGCCGCTAGAGAAATTATTAAATCATTTACTTAATAGAAAGCTGGCGTACACATTTTATTTTGGAGCAGGAAGTGTAAAATATCAGCAATACTCTCTCCAGGATTCAAACTCCTTACCTCCCGATTACTAGTCGGACTTGCTTTACAGTTATACCACGAAGGCCGCAGTAAGGAGGTAGAAAATACTTTACGTTCTCCCCCACTTAAATGATGACTGGAGAGTAAAGGACCCAATCGCCAAATCCTAGTGGTGATGAATAAACGCTACTATATATTACTATATACTACTATATATTAGTTGAGGCGCTGCTATACAGTCGTATATAGATTTTTTTTGGAGCTGGTAACGGGAAGAATCAGCAAAACCCTCGTAGGGACACTAAAATTCCGTGTCTTTCGACTGCTAGCGGGATGTGCTTTCCAGTTACACCTCGAAAGCTCGCAGTAAAGAGGCAATAAATACCTTACAATATGGAGATTTGAAGAAAAAGATACTTGTATAATTTCTATTTTTCTGCTAATTTAGGTACAATCACATACCAAAGAGGAATTAAATATTGTTAAATGTATAATACATTTGGTTAAGAAGAAGCCATATTTATTTTATTTTTATGTTCATTATCGAAGCAAGTGTATTCAAGCATTATAAATGCTATTACTTCTGTTTATGTGTTCACTGAGAAAACAAACAATAGCGCTTATTTATTTGATCTTTTATGCTCAATATGCAGCTGCTGAACTGTTGAAATAGTTTAAATTAGTTAAATCTCAAACTTTGCTGCCAACTTTTATGACAATTTCTACTTATAGAATGAGTGGAGAAATCATTAATTAGGTCTCAAATTTTACTGCCAAATTTTACTTTATGAAGATTTCCAATAATGACACACGTGAAGAAGTTATTAAGTATTGACTGAAACTGATTAACTTTAAATGAAGCCCTAGAGAGTCTACCAGAGACAGTCCTCTCTAATAGATTTGATTAGATTATTTAATTATGTCAAAGCATTCTAGGGCTTCTTGAAGGAATTTTTAAGAGAAACTAAGCCACACTCTCAGGAATACACACACATACAGGAATATTACGAATACAGGAATATTAATATTCACACACATACAGGAATATTACGAAAAAAATCCCATGCACGTAAACCTTTAATTTGCTGGGAGAACCAGGAGCGAACCGAGGAGGTTACCCTAAATGGAGTAAGTCTCCTTTTATGTGTTCTGTTTAATGAAAGCGAAGCCTTGGAACGTCATGATATGATGTCATGACTTACCATGGCCGCCGTGTCGTAGTCATTGCCGATGCCTCCTCGGCTTTGTTTACATTGTAACTCTTGTTTACATGTCAGTTATTCATCATTGAAGTTTTATAAGTTCCGATTTTCTAATTTGCTATTTAAATTGAAAAATTTTCTATTTAGTACACAGAAAATGAAATGCTAGACATCGGGCATGATAGTCCCGTGGCTTCATTTTCGTGAGATGATATTTTATCCTCCTTAAGAGTGGTCTGTGTTAGAATTTCCCACCTTTAACTATTCGACCACGCGTGTCTTTCTTATAGATTAGCCCTTCAGTTATTAGTTTAAGTTATTATGAGTAATTCTGTCAAAATGCTCCCAAAATATAATTAATTCCAAATTTGTACTGGCTGTGTATAACAAACAGTATTACTGTTGTGAAATCAGCAAAAATTTCTTTTTCAGATAAGTATCGTACAGATTTTACCTTTAAAAAATGGGTTTATTTTGCTAATTATCGAGACTGTTATTTTGAATCCTATAGAATTTATTTATTTTAAATGGAATTTTCTTGCGCGTTTTTGTTTTCTAAGCTAAAAGTTAAATCTTTCATGAGTGTCAGCAATGTAAATCTGTTGATTAATTAGTAGTGCTTGTTTTGAGGTGCGCTGGTTCGACTGTAAACTAAAGACAACTTTACAACAACAACAAACAATTTTATTTTTGGACTGTATATCTAAAATCGAAATCGAAATCGAAATGAATTCCCGACCATACGGGATCAAAAGCATGTATGCTTCACTAGGAGTCCGAATTGAAACTGACTGAAGTTGCGCAGAAACAGTGCGCAGTGCAACATAACTTTCATTGCCGCGTGAGAGGCAACATACCGCCCCACGTTGCAATATCTATGATATGCAAACTAAATCTAAGCATACAATTCAATATCAACTGTTAACAATTCAGCTATCCTTTTTTTAAGCGTTAACAAGACATAAAGTTAGTAAATCATTTACAGAATGTAAATAAACAATTCAAAGAATTTGATGAAGTTTGAACATTTACAGATTTTTTCAATAATTATGGTAAGTATATCAACATTTCAAACAGTAAAAAAATTCAAGTTTTTCCATCAATATTAGTAAAATATAAGTATAATAAAGAATAATGTATACATTTTATTAATAATGAAACTTAATCCTTGTAATTATCATCAATAGGCAATAAACAAATTTTTGATATTGGCCTTTTAATTGGACCGAATTTGGTATTAATGATTGCTACTCGTATCTTACCATCTTTACCAGGAATGGTCTGATCAATTCTTCCTAGTAACCATTTAAATGGAGGTAACTGATCATCTTTAATAATAACCATTGTATTTTTCTTTATATTGTCCTTTGAAAAATACCATTTCTTTCGTTGTTGCAAGTGATTGAGATAGTCAGTTGTCCATCGTTTCCATATAATCTGTATTATTTTAGTTAATTTTTGCCATCTTGATAATCTGCTTTCTGACAGATCTAAAATTTGAGGTTCTACAATTGAGTTTATGGGCCTACCTATTAAAAAGTGACCTGGTGTCAAGGGTTCGTAATCTGATGGTTCAGACGATAAAGGAGAAAGAGGTCTCGAATTTAGTATTCCTTCAATTTGATCAATTACGGTTAAAAATTCTTCATAGTTAAGTTTAGCATCGGAAATAGCTCTTTTAAGATGAAATTTAAAAGATTTGATTCCTGCCTCCCAAATTCCACCAAAATTGGGGGCACGAGGAGGAATGAATTTCCAAGAGATATTTTCAGATGCCAAATACTTACCCAAAACTTCATCAGGGACACTAACTAAAGAAGCAAGTTTCTTTAACTCCTTGTGAGCTCCTACAAAATTAGTTGCATTGTCACTAAATAGACATGAACTTTTACCTCTACGCGAGAAAAATCGTTTTAAACATGCAATAAAGGCTTGAGATGTTAAGTCAAATACTATTTCTAAATGAATCGCTTTTGTAACTAAGCAAACAAAGATTGCTATATAAACTTTATGCAAACTACCTTTCCTTTGATTTCTATATTTGATTAGAAAAGGGCCTGCAAAATCTATTCCCGTGTTATGAAAGGTTAGGTTTGGATTTACACGTTCAGGAGGTAAATCGGCCATTAATTGATCTGAAGTGATAGGTTTATGACGAAAACAAATTAAGCATTCGTGAACTGTTTTTCTAGCTAAGTCCTTGCCACCAATGGGCCAAAACCTTTCCCTAACAAAATGTAACAATGCTTGAGGACCAGCATGAAAATTTTTCAAATGATAGTGAATAAATATTAGCTTAGTAAGCTTATGATTTTTTGGCAATAAAATTTGATGTTTAGAATCATAATTAATTGCGGCATGAGTTAAGCGACCGCCCACGCGTAATATACTTTTTCCATCTAAAAATGGATTTAAAGTTTTTACCTGACTCTTGATTACTCTCTGATCTTGAAGTGATTTAATCTCCTCTGAAAACTCAACTATCTGAACCATTTTTATCAAGTGAATTTCCGCACATTGAAACTCAGTGCTACTAATGGGACCTGTTTGCTTCACTGGACCTTTCAGATTGGACAGAAACCTGAAAATAAGACTTAAGATTCTAATTAGTTTAACATAATTATTTGTTGATTCAAAAAAGGTATTCCAAAACAAGTTTAAATTGCAGTTTAAATTAATGTCTAAAGGTTTTTTAAGTTCATCCTGATAGGCAGGAGAATCTATGAGAATCTTGTCAAGTTCACATAAAGAAGCATCACTATGTTTTATCTGTTCAGGACCATTCCACCACAAGGAAGATGTCACAAGTTCATGAGGATAAGCACCACGGGAAATCAGATCTGCCGGATTATTTGCTGAAGATACGTGCTTCCAGTGTCGAGGCTCTACTAGTCTTTGGATTTTGGAGACTCTATTTGCAACAAAGGTCTTCAAAAGATGAGGTGAAGTCTTCAACCATGACAGTGCTATCGTTGAATCAGTGCACAGAATGATGTCATCTACATGCATCTTTAATGAGTTGCTAACTTTCGAGATCAGATGAGCCAATAACAAGCATGCACAAAGTTCCAGTCTTGGAATAGATAAGGTTTTCAATGGAGCCACACGAGATTTGCTAGCCAGTAGATGAGATGACGAGCTGTGATCTTCATCGACACAATTCAAATAGACAACTGCACCATAAGCGGCTTCCGAAGCATCTGCATATCCAATGAGTGAAATCTTGCTTGGATGATTCGAGAGGATGCAACGATTAATTTTTATGTTTTCCACAGTCTTTAAATTTGAAACTATTTGTTGCCATTCGTGAGCAATAGTTGCAAACAGTGGTTCATCCCAACTCAGTTTTTGAACCCATAATTTCTGGAGAAATATCTTCGCTTTGGTGACTACTGGACCAATCAATCCTAAGGGATCATAAAGTCTGGCAATTGTCGATAAAATGTCTCTTTTGGTATATGATGATTTTTCCTTGATTGAGACTTTAAAGCTGAATTCATCCTTCTGAGAATTCCATGTAATACCTAAAGCTTTAACCACATTATCATTTTTGGAGGAGAATGAAAGCTCAGAGCTTGCAGAAGGGTTATCCAACAGTTCAGGAGAATTAGAGTTCCACTTATGCAAAGTCATTCCACAACTATGGAAAAGCTGTATAAGCTGATTTTTCAATTCCCGCGCTGAGTCTAAGTTTGATGAACCAGAGATGACATCATCAACATAACAGTCTGATAAGACAGCTTTGGCAGCTTCAGGATATTTATGCATTTCGTCATATGCAACCTGCTTTATGCATCTAATGGCTAAAAATGGAGCACTTTTAGTACCATAAGTCACCGTTTTGAGTCTATATGTCACAGGAATGTCACTAATGTTTCTCTTCCATAAGATTCGAAGTAAGTCTCTTTGGGATTCATCAACCAGAATTTGCCGGTACATTTTTTGTATATCCACAATAACTGCAACTTGATGTTTTCTAAATCTCACAAGAATATCAAAAGTATCTTCTTGGACTGCTCCCGCTAAAAGTAAATCATTCAGACTTAACCCATTTGAGCTTGGGGCACTAGCATTGAACACAACTCTTAATTTTGTACTCGATTTCTCTGGTCTATAGACTCCATGATGGGGGAGGTAATATTCAAGTTTCGGTTTTGAATCATCATCGACCTTTTCCATATGGCCCAAATTTTCATATTCTGTTATGAAATCTTGATATAAATGTTGCAATGTAGCGTTTTTACTAAGACACTTAACTAACTGATTGAGTCTAATATTGGCTAAGTGCTTTGAATTTCCTAATTGTTCGTCTTTCATAGGCATTTTTACGACAAATCTACCATCTTCATTTCGTCTGTGAGTGTCTTTGAAATGTTGTTCACAGAACTCTTCTTCTTCACTAAGAATTGGCTTTTCTTCACCAATACTTTCCACTAACCAAAATTTTTCTAACAAGTTATCAACATTATCAAAATTACCGAGAAGCCCACAATAATTCTGACAATTTTCAAGGGATGTTTTCAAAGAACCAGTCGCTATGTAACCAAACACAGAATTTCTAAAAACGAGCGATTTAGTAGAAGATTTAAATTGTCCATTAATAAAAATGTCATAAAATATTTCTGCTCCTAAAAGCATATCTATGCTAGATGGAGTTACAAATTCTGGATCAGCCAAACTTGATGTATCAGGAATGTCTATATTTTCAATATTTAATTTTGTAGAAGGTACTAAATCTGTGATTTTATTTACAACTAAAAACTTTAATGAAGCGGAGAACGACTGATTTCCATTAAAAATAGAAGCAAAAGTACGAGATTTAATGTTTAAAACTTGCCCATCTAAACTAGAAACAGGAATATTTATTCTTTCCTTTTTTAAATTTGCACGCTCACAGAATTCATTTGTGGCAAAATTCGACTGCGATCCGGAATCCAGAAGAGCTCTTGCTTTAATGAATTGGCCATAAATATTTCTAACCCAAACAACCGCCGTTGAAAGGAGAACCGTTTTATTTTTCGAAAAAAGACACGCGGATAACGCTTTTTCTGTTGATTCATCATTGCTATTCAAAACAACTTCGGTTTTGCGGTTTTCTGGGGAGGGCATGGCTCCACTTTGCTTTCCCCCACTTGTTGAAGACGACATGGCAGTTTCATTCCGATGAAGAAGTGAATTATGTTTCGATTTGCACACCGAGCACAAGTGTCTAGACTGACAGGAAGCTACTTTATGATTTGAGTGTAAACAATTAATGCACAAAGAAAGCTTTTTAATCATTTCGTATCGTTCCATTGGTTTTAATGCTAAAAACGTTTCACATTTAAAAATTGGATGATTTTCTTTGCAAACCGGACACATAAATTTATCATTAATCGTTTTTGTCACTAACGATCGAACTTTATTCTGAGGAATGTTTTGTTTTGGTTTTGCAAATACAGTTTTGCTTTGCATATTTTCTAACATCTGGCATCGCTTTTGAAGAGAGGTCATGAAAGATTCCCATTCACATAAATCATTACTAGTTAATGACATTTCAAATTGCTTACGTGACTCTTTATCTATTTTATTGAGAATAATATTAATCAGCAAAGCTTCGCTTAATTTATCCATATTTAATTCCATAACTTTTAATGCTCTTAAATGTTTCTGAACTTTATCAATTAATGAGCGTAAATCTTTAGGATTTTCATAAACTATTTTTTCAATAGAAAGTAATTCATTGATATGAGAATTTACAACCAGTCTCTTATTATTATATCTTTCTTCAAGTGCCTTAAATAAGGAAGAAAATGTATCATCTATCGTCTGCATCTGCTTCGCATTACCAGTCAAACAAGACTGTAAATAAAACAGCTTCTGAGAATCTGTTAATTGTTTATTAGATGAAATTAAAGCTACAAATTGGTTTTTAAATAAATTCCAATCTTCGAAATTACCAGAAAATTTAGGCAATGTTATTTCAGGCAATTTATAATTCAATGAATTACTTCTTGTTTCTAGGACACTATTATTTGCATATTCACTATTATTCTTACTACATAATGAATTATAAAGATATTTTAGGCTTACCTCAACATTGGTAATATCCGTCTCGATTTCTTCAAAATTAGCTTCGATGTCTGATATTTCTTCATCTTTGCACACTTTGTAATAATCCAAGCGAAGTTCATCAATTTGTTTGTTCAACTTGCTCACTTTTTCTTGAAATACTTCTATTTGTTCTAAACCAAAATCATCCTGTTTTCCACTAATAGATGACTTTAATTTGGTTATTTGCGCTTTAATACCGCCACGTTTTCTATTCAACGTAGTAATGTCTTCATTAGCCATTTTTTTTCTTAATTCTAATTAACTGCGGCCGATCGTGACCAAAATGTTTTGAGGTGCGCTGGTTCGACTGTAAACTAAAGACAACTTTACAACAACAACAAACAATTTTATTTTTGGACTGTATATCTAAAATCGAAATCGAAATGAATTCCCGACCATACGGGATCAAAAGCATGTATGCTTCGCTAGGAGTCCGAATTGAAACTGACTGAAGTTGCGCAGAAACAGTGCGCAGTGCAACATAACTTTCATTGCCGCGTAGGAGGCAACAGTGCTGTTAATATTCTTTATGGAATAATTTAAATGTAACTTTATCAGATTTATTGTGATGGGGTTTTTTATACATATAATAATAATAATGTGCAAATTTCAAAGCATCTGCTCTTAATCGAATCCGTATAATATTCTGCAATTGGTTTGTAAACGAACATGACATATCGGGTTCTTACCAAGAGTAAAATATTTTTTCTATTTCATATTCCTAGAACAAAGAAAATTTCCTTTTAAATAGGGACTGTAGACGTAATAAGACAAGTTGTTGCACGTTGTTAGGATTTTTCTTTTTAAAAAAATTTCTGAAATTTTCTCTAACATGTCATTTTCAATACATAGTAATTTTGCAGAATTAACTGAACTACCGCAAATCATGCAACTATTTTAGAAGGACACTAAAGAGGAGTTATTAGGCGTCTTCAAGATTTTCTAATTTTTTCCCGTTTCCGAAAAGTTTCAGATTATTTCTACCCAGCGACAATTCTGCGCCAGTTTCCTGCGCGATTAGTAAAATTTTTTTTATTATTTATTTTTAATGGAAATCGTTCCCATCGGCGATTATCTCTGTGATCAAATAACTGTATCGGTCATTTCTCTAGAGCAAAGTTATCTTCTATGCACATGTTTTCTCGTGTCAAAATCGCTAATCATATTTTTAAAACCTTATTTAAGCTTTCAATGGCACCAAATATGTAACTGAACAAATAGCCCTTTATAATGAGGGCATAACAGAAACGAGGGCAAGATACAAATGAAGTGCTATAAAAATTCCAACTGTGTTGTCGGATCAAATCGAAAACGTAATTCCGTGAGTAATTAAATTATTTTATCTTCAACAAGTGTGTTATTTTTGTATAAGATAGTACCGATACTTTTTCTGCGAATATGCATACTGTGCAGAAAAAGACGGAGCGAAAAATATTCCTGAACTTTTCAAAAATACTATTTTTGTGGCTTAGTTCGAAACAGAAGAACTTTTCTGGGCTCTAATATCTGCTTTCGTAGAATTTCACAGCATCGCTTTGCTCTTTCTTTCTAACGCCTGTTTTGGAGCTCCTTTGACAAAGCGTTTTTGTTGAAGGAGATGCGAGACGAAAATGGCCAAAAGAGAAATTGAAAGCGGCGATGTGAAAATGGTTATGAAAACAAGTTTTTGAGTCTTCTCTTTTGCGAAAATCTAATTCAAGACAGAACTGTAAAAAAAAATAACAACGTGCAAAATCAGAACTGGAAAGAAACAACAACGTACAAAATCCCCTCCCCTCCGCATTTGTATTGCGAAGGGAAGAATTTCTGTTATACCAACAGACTTTAAAAAATATGCAAATTAGAGTGCACGTGCGTAAACATTTATGAAGCGGACGTTTAAATTATGGAGCTTTAAACGTGAATAAAATAGCTTTTTAAACAGGTATCATGGGTACAATAAGAGCCAGAAAATTTGCAATTAAGCAGCTCATATTTTATTCCGCTAGACAAGTTTTATTTTTTTCCCTAGTAAAAGCCTTCCTGAAAAAGTTTCTCGTGATGAGGATTAGAATTTATTTACTAAACTGGGCTATTAATTGAGAAATAAAATTCTAGATGTAAGATGGGCTTTAGCCTATCGTTGATATCGTAATTGCAATAATTACTAATAAGTGGGGTCCAAGTCAAAGTCCTTTCAAAGTTTTAAACCATCTTGCGTAATGCGAAAACTATTAGTCTTCTAAATTTCTCAGTGTTTTTAGGCTGAGAATGTAAACTGAGATTCTAAATTTGCTATAACTGGGGTGAGTTGAGTAATGCCTTATAACATTTTATGACTTAAATCATTTAATAACATTTAACTTTTGCGCGTTTTGATCTTCTGATTTTATATTATTTCTGTTAAGGATCTGGTGTGTGTTTCCATTTTCTTTTTTAAGTAATTAATAAATGCGTAAAGCTCAGGGACTGTCAAATTATCAATCTGCATTCGAATCTTAGGCAAATATAATTCGTGTCTTCTGACAGCGTTCAAGAAGCGTTCATTTTTTTTTTCTTTTTAGCTTTCGAGTAAGAAATCTGCGAAATAAAATATTCATTAAAAAAAAAGGAAGTTTCAGATTTTTTATGGGTTTTGGGGCTGTTTATAATGTCATTGGTCGAAAGGGGGCCAAAGGTAGCTTAATCATTGCCAGTTGCTTACTACAAGATTAGTAGGTACTAACTTAAGTAAATAAATATCAGATACACATTCAAATGCAAGGCAGCTGTGCGAGTAATTAGTTACGAAGGCATCCGCCAATATTATTCCGCCAGTAGCTATCGTAGAAGTAATATAAATGGCTTAACTGCGAATATCACGACATCGAGACTACTTAATGTAAATGCCAATCATCCCAGATACGTGATGAGCAGCTCAATTTCCAACTTGTTGTGACACATCCGGACGCTTTATTTACAGGAAATAGTCTGATATCGAGAGGCTTAGAGTAACTCGTTTGTTAAAGTGGTGCCGTTTAAAATAAAAGTTTTAACTCAGAAATAAACAATATTGGATGAGTATTCGTATTCCTTTTCGATGCTAATGATTTTCTATTTCTCAATTAGTTATTACTTCAGGAGAAAAATGAGTAAAATTGTTTCCAGTTTTTAGCCGGCTTGACGGGAAAGTGGTTAGCGACTCTGACTGCTATACCTAATGGCCTGGATTCGAATCCAGGAAAAGGCATGAATATAATTTGTCTTGTTTGAATATTTATTCCTTCATAAAATTATACCTGTGCTAAACGACATAGGGTAAATTACATGATAGGTCTTGTTTTGGGACTATTTATATTAATGATATTTCTAGCTTATGATACGGGTACTTTTATGGTTCTATTACCGATTTTCATAGCCCTCTCGTGCTGTCCTCGAATAAACGAAAATTTCTTTTACCTTCTAAATTATATAAGGAGAAGTGTAAATAAAAGTATCATAAATTCGAAACATCACCATTAAAGTATTGTCGTTTCATGTGATGCATATGTTTTATAAATTTATAGTTTGGTTATTAACTTTTAAATATTCCTATGCAAAATTCTGAACATTTAAATATTTTATTTTATCTTTGAAGATAAACTTTATTTTCTGTAATTTAAAATGAATCTAACGGCCATCGAGTTTACATATGCATCCTAAAGTTTGCCTTGAAATAGCTTGCAGAGTTATTAGGATTTTTCTGAAGCAGGAGTTGTGAAAAATGAGCAGTGCCCTCGCCGGGACGTGAACCACGGACCTCTCGAATACGCGTCGAGCGTGCTGACCACTACACCACGAAGGCATGCGAAGAAGGCGGGAGAAATGTCTTATAATCTTAACGTAACTCTGATCTATCAGCTGCATTAAATGTCTAATTATTCCCTAATAATTTCAAGCTAAAATTAAGCTATTACCATGCTAATAAATTTGTAACAAAGTAAACAATGTAATTTGGTAATGTTTGAGTGTTTGAATATAAAAAATAATAATAAATATAAATTACTATAAATATTGCACTGTAAAAAGAAATTTCACTTCAGTTTTTCCTGTTTTCGGATGTTAATTATACATATCATGATTTGAGAAGTACGTTCAATAGGAACCACATTTCCAAGCGCTCCTTCCTCCTGGATCTTAGAAATCATAGTTTCAAGTATGTAAGCAATTATTCATACAAATTACTCATATTTTTACTTTAAGATGTAATGCGCTCAATATTTCACTGTAGACAATGAAGACACTGAGAACTTGCGATACTCCCCAAATAAATAAAATTATCATTAGGTAAAACGTGATGCTTGCGTCCCTGGAATCCATACTGTACTAGTTAAAGGAAAGTAATGAAGTGTTAAAGAAACAAATATGCAAAGTAATTAATTCTTCCGGCTTCTCCAGCTGGGAGTGAAGCTATTATCCCTTTGGCCTTCCATTCAGGAGATTCTTAGCTGAAGTCCTGGTTACTGCTTAGTTTGCTGGCGCTTATTCATTCTTTTTTATGGTTCAATGTAATTAACTTACATGTATAGAAAATTGTCATTAAACTGCAAGAAAATTACCATTTACTACCACAAACTAAATTAAGCAGTTTTGGGTGGGTATACTAAAACTGCTGTACTTATACAACGCGTTTTTGTATTTCGTTTATTAAAATAATAATAGCACATTAGGGTAGGTAATTCGTACATTATTATCCATATTTATTTAATGCGGAAATGTTCGTGAACGCATTGCATAGGGATTGAGTATTTATTCCTCTAAAAGAGTTTTTCATAAATGGTGCGTCGCAAAGCCCACAAGGTGTACCGCGACTTTTTAAAATTCGAATATGCATTATATGGCATTCGTAAAAGCTCTGTAAAAAAGTATATATAAGTTATGTTTATACTGAAGAGATTAATGCTTTATACTTTCTCGATAAATGCTTCTGGCTTGTACCAAACTATGAATCCTTGCAAAAATACTTAGCGTACTCTTTCGTCTAGCCAATAACTGCAGTGATTCGAAGCAATCAACAACTGCCACAATATTTAATATAATTTGCGTTTTCTTTCTAACGACAAATCGAGTGATTCTTAACATACAAACAAAATTTTTACGCCCTCCTGAATGGAGAACCCAGCATACGGAAATATTCACAATGTGTTGTGTTTCACTCTTGCAATTAGGGAAATAAAAACTTTGCTTCCGTTTACAATATTATACTTGGACAAGCCACCGTTTCCTAAATGAGAAAATATTGAAATCTGGAAAGAGGAAGAAACGTGTCAATGAAGCTGTTCTTCCAAACTTAAGATTTCAACTCGATAGATTCTCAAACTTCATATTAACAGTTAAGAGTTAATAAAATATCCACATTAAAAAAATTCATATTCCAAATCACCGTGTTTTAAAATCATGGTCTTCAGTTAAGTTTGTCGGTAATAAAAAATAAATAAATAAATAAATAGAAAATTAAAAAAAAACTGTTGGGAATCATTGCTCTAAAGCTTGCTTCGTAATGCTTGGGAAGAATTACTTTTTATTGGATCGAAATGAGGAAGTGCAAGCACTAAGTGAGTAATAAGAAGTACTTGGCTAAAATAAGCACTCGACCTCGTCCACGGATAGGAGTGTAGGTTTGGTTTCAAGGCCTAGCTTCTTATGTTGGAAGAATAACATAAAAATTTAGCCAAAGATGACAGAATTTAAGTTCTGTACTGTAATAAACGCGAAAACAAGCATTTTTTAATATGTATAATAAACAGACATTCTTCTTGCTAATTGTTGGTAGTCCAGTAGTGTATGAACAACCATGGATTGCAGAATGGGCGTGTTCAGTCACTAGACAGAAACTTGGCATCAATTTTGGCCAAACTTCCATCTAAGCGGCGCGACTTTTCACTTATTTTTCTCAAGTTTTGCTGGATCTCTTATTTACCTCCATGTATGCAATGAACTTCATGATATCAGCAATCAGCATGCAAAAAATTTATGAGATAATTATAAGAAAAATTGAAGAGGCAACATCGTTATTGACAGTATGACTTTTGCAAAACTCCATGCCAATTAATTGTGAGTAACATTTTGTACTCCTTTTGTCACTCACGAGTCTCTGGAGAAGAATTTCAAACCAACACAACGAATTTTGTGTATAATCCCCTCCTCTCTCCGCGGAATCTGCTTCCTTTAATCAACATGACTGTATTTTGGAGAAATAAAGTGAAATAAAACAGCTCCAAGAAACTTATAAATGAGGATATTAATGTTCGGGACATAATTTTCTCGATTTTGCTAATTATTGTTGCACAAGTTGAAGATAAAAAAGGATATCAAAATATTGCCTTTTACAAAAGCATCTCAGAAACGAGGGAAGGAAATATTTAAACCATGCCTTATTTCTCCTCCCCCCATGCCTATCTTCCAGTTATACTCATGTAAAATGCTTGGAAATGGAATTTTATTTTTTACCCTTAACCTTTTTACAGTATCTAACTCCTAGGAAGTTATGAATCTAGTAATAAAAATAAAAGTCTAAAGATTTGGAATTCGTGTTAAATTATCCTCTTTGAATTCCGCCATTTTTATCTGCTTTCATATTACTATTTATGGGAAGTCTTTTTTGCATTCTGTTTTCATGTTTTTCAGTAAGTTTTAATTAATAATTGGATGCAATGCAAGAACAATAGATACAAAACCATTTATGTCTTTTCAGTTAATACCTACAGATAACATTTAAAAGACATCTAATATATTGTAATGTTGAATGGTAAAGGGGTGTTGAGCTGGAAAAAAAAGACGGGAAACTATTCAATAAAGCATGCTTATTCCTTAAAAGTTTTTCTTTTAAAAATGAAGGGGACTTACTACTTTTCTTTCTTCCTTCTTCAGTTTCCCTTATATGTCTTTCTTGTAAGAGTCAGGGAAAGAAGCTTGAAATGCTTCAAAATGAATACCAATCATTGCATTATATGGAATTAATGAAATTCTTCTTTTTCTTTTCAGATTTCTTTCCTTACTTGTCATATTAAGAAAAATATTATGTCAGAAATTTTAATCGGTTGCTATCTTTATTAGAAAATGTGACATCGAAATTCACTTTTGTTTTCCACAAGTCGAAGATTTGCAAGGTTATCACAGTAAAATAATCATATGCAAAGCAATGTTCCCTTTCTGAAATAATATTTCCCTTTTATTCTGTAAAGATCTTCCCTTCCTCCAATTATTCCCTCTCATTTCGTGTATTTTCTTGGGCACAACTGTCGATACCAAATGCAGTTGCATCGCTTCCATGCACTAATTGATAAATGTTTTTAAAGATACTTTCTCCTCTTAGCTATAATTTTAGACTTCTTTGGACATGAGTTTTCTTAAAATTGACAAAACAAATTAGTTTAAACTTCTTAGACTGGAATAGCAAACAACGTTTGTTCCAAGCTGACAATATATATGTTTGTCCAAGCAATATATGTAAATATATATATATATATTTAGTAA
>KK120490.1:134356-179933 GCA_000611955.2 Stegodyphus mimosarum | reverse complement strand
ATATATATATATATATATATATTTAGTAATAAGTTATAATAATACAGCATATTTAGTAATATATAATATATTTAGTAATAAGACTTTTTTCGGGTCTTTGTAAAAGTTTAATTAGGGCAATGGAAGGTGAACATTTTCTGGGTTGAAAATGCCGAAGTGTACTTTTTCAAAATTAATTAGACTAGTTTCAATTCTGAAGTATGTCAGTAATTTTAAAATGAATTTTAAGGGACACAAAATATTTATGAATTTCTGGGAAAAAATGGCGTACTTTTTAATTAAATATATTAATTATTTACATGTGCTGGTGTTTTGCTATTAGAAGCATGGCATCTCTAGACGTTTTTATTTTACTTTTGATTCCAAACCTGAATCATCATTTGTATAAGGACGATAGTGATTTCAGTATATTGCAAATTAGTAGTTCTTGGAAAAGTTAAACCTCGTTTGGAAAGAAATTTCAAATAAGAAGTTTAAAATTAGGCTCCCAGTATGATTTGGGTGAAATATTAAGAAATATTAGCTGATTTTAGATTTATGAGTGTTGATTTCATATATATGAAGGCATTTATGAGATGTTATACAACACTTAAAGAATTTCAGGATTGCAACTCAGGTTTCCTATAATAGTGTACCATAAGCATCTGACAGTTACGCCATCTATTGTGGTCTCTTCATACTACCGTCGGCCAGCTAGAAAGCTTTTAATAAAAATAACAAAGCCTCCATTGAAGATATGAATCCGCTCTGAAGCAACACCGTTTATTGTGGTATTGCTTTTCCTGAAGGTAGATGGATAAATACGAGTATTTTTAGACACGGTTTTGTGTTTGCGCTGTGGGGGGAGTCTATTGCCACGTCTCCCGCACATGTACAGGCTAAAGACATCTTTTCGATTCTAAGCTTCCAAATATTTTTGTCAATACTTGGTGTTTTCGATTCCAGAAGTCTAAATATTTTTTCCAGAACTGAGATAAATTTACTTTTGTCATAATTATAGCTTAGATTTTCCCGTTTTGTGATTTGTCTTGTTATATATAAGAATGGACAGAAGTATGATTGTAGATTTGAAATAAATATAGGGTGTTACTTTATATTATAGAGGGACGTAATGAAGGGAATATTATATCTGATTTTTTGATGGCGAATAAGCATCACGTGCCTTATCTCACGACATAAGCTAAGATTGCACTTAGCATAGCACGTTAATGCTGCAAAGCTAAGCATAGTAAGTTAAAGCTGCATCATGGGCGATTGTACAAAAGAATGATCGTGAAACTGACAAAATGCGATTTTAATGTAGTGTTATTGGCTTTGACAATTGGAAAGAGGAGAAAATTATTGCCTACAAAGAAAAGCATCCGGAGAAGAAAACTTCGAAGGAATAGCAGTAGGCACCGTTGCAGCAACTTCGATAATGATTGTGGAAGAGTTCGCTAATATTCCACGGAAAAGGCCATTTAAGTGAGTTTGTCGGTATTGTTGTCCCTTGTTCCTAAATTTGAAGAACAGATTTTCTAGTCTTTCACTGTGTATTCGAAAGAATAACATTAAAACTTCAGAAAATAGACATTAAAAGGAAAAAAGAGTGTTGAGTGTCGTTGGAAATGTTGAATTAGCTTATTATTGTATTGCCAGATTTAGCTTTGATCATCTGCAATGGACCCACCTGCGGCCAAGTGCGAAATACTGGTAGTTCAACCCTGCACTCTGTTTTTGATGGCTGAACAATGCGGCTGCAGGGCTTTTCGCATTTAGTGCAACTATAGTTCTTGGGTTTTTACGTACAGAAAAGTTTCAGTTGTGATTATTATTATTCGTGATATAAAATTACTGCTGAATTTTGTAAAAAGAATTATTTAATCTTTTGTTCCCATTAAACTGTATGATACATTATTTTTCTCCTTTTGGTTCAATAATTATTTTACAGTTTTAAATAAAAGCTTATTTTATAAAAACGTTTCAATTTATTTATTTTTTATTTAATAGACACGTTAATATATAGAGAAGCATAGTTTGTTTGACTCTACCTTTTTTACTTTTCGAAAATGAATATTGCCGCGTTTTTTTCTTAAGTAAGCAATGTCTAGACGCATTCGAAGGCTTACCCTAAGCTAACTAATTCCTTTTCTTATTTACGAGAATTTTGCTTAAGACAAGGCAATAACGTAATTCATTTTCTAAAACTTGGATTTCTAGAAAGCTACAGGGGGCTTGACCTTCCATACTTTCATTTTTGCCGCCCTTTTTCTCAGCATCCCTTTCGCTCGCCTTGAAAAATTCGGAACTTGATCTCGCAATGACTCTTAGAGCCAGTTTGTCACCAGCTGTCCCTAATGAGTTAAAAGCTAAGTATGCAGCTTTCTTTCTTCGTTTTGTATTCGAACTTGCTTTCATTTGAAATTTTGATATACATAACATTATGATGCAGCATTTTTTCTGCATTTCTAAGGGCGCTTCTATCTGTGTCATGTACACATTTTTAGAGAAGGCATTTTCTTTTTAAAATTTTAACGTATAAACATACTTTAAGACCTCTAAGGCTTTGGGTCTCTATGCGACCAGATACCTTGCACATTCCTGTTTAGCCACTACCATTTGGTGGTTTCTCCCTATCTGTAATGCAAATACCAACCATTTTACGTTTAAAACTTCCTTCCGAATGTTCCATTTCTTTAGGTACATTGCTTTCGAAGACTTTGCTGTAACTTAGCAATGCAGTCCAATCATCTGTTGTGGCACGTTAAAGAATTCTTCTTTAGATATGGATCCTAGTTGATTTTCTGCCATCCTTTTAATGAGTGTAATATTTAAACTGTATAATAAGCTGGTCTATTAATGTTAAGTTTTCTTATATTTTGGCTTCATCGCTAAATGTTCTGGTTCTTTTAGGAAGTTCAAGTTGTCTCTTCATTTTACCAAAATAACAAAAGAACAACTTCATCCTTCGGCATTCTTAGATAAATCGCATAATCCGTAAGAAAGCTTACATTTGAATCCCTACCTAGACGAGTATTTTGTGATAGCTGCCGTGAAATCTGATCATTGTCAAACATCTGCATCAATTTATAATGTGTCAAACTTTCTTAATGGAACGTAAGTTTGTGAAAAGGTGCATTGCTCAGACTGCTTAGGCAAACGCGCTAGTCATACAGATCGCGCTGTGAAGGTCGGAACCTCCAAAAAAAAAAGTACTCGACGCCATCAACATATAGCTCCGAGCAGCTGAACTGGCAAGTGAAAGCAACCTGTCCACAGAAAAGTCCTAGGTTCGAACCTCAACAGAAGTCCGAACCTTTATAATTAACCAGAGGAAATCAGAGGTTGGAAGAGCAGAATATTACAGAATTGAGAGCGCTGTTGATGTCCTTGGTCAAACAAAGGGCCTTCAGATAACTGGTTTGATTTGTTGACCTTTTATTTTTTTACTGCAAGAGAGGACAGGAGGAATGGCTTATTCCTTGCAAACTGAAATATCTTGTGGTCTGTAACAACCATAAAGTAAGCTGAAAGAGAAAGTGCTTTCTGCGTTCTAATGAATATCTTGAAATGTATATAAACAGGACAGAAATAACTTGAAGTATGACATTTTACGTAAGGGTCGCAATACAACCCAGCCCCAAACTGAATATAAGGTTTACAGATCTCTGAAGAAAAGGAAATGCAGATCTTTGTGACCTCCAGCATTATGTATTTCTGTAATGGTAAATAAGCCATCAAAATTAGGAAAATCATTTATTATAGACCATGAGCGAAAACACGCGTGCACCATTCGGACAGATTTGTTCATGAAAGAGGGAGGATGAACATGAATCATATAGAAGGGATATTTTCCGTTCTTATTTTTTCCCTGTTTATTTTCGCAGCATTTAAAAAGCTCAGAATTAAAGCAAAAATTACTTTTAAATATTCTAAGCTGAAATATGGTTATCATTTGTAATTAACTGTTTCATTACATTGTGTTTAATTTTGTGCGTTTATTTATTTATATTAATAGTAAAAATACGAGCATTTTCAAACTTAGTTTTGCTATACATACATGTATGATTTAACGAAAAATTGTAAAAATAATTGCTATTATATAACAGTTTTTATAATTGTTATATTTTATTGTATAATTTTCATTATATTATTAGTACAATGAATTCTAATAATACTGTTATTATAATTGATAATAATAATTTTACGATAGTAAATAATTATGTATATTTTTTATCTTTGAGCTTAAATGTGAGCAAAATGTATTACAATCTGAAAAAACTACAGTGTATCGAAAACCCAGTGTGAATATCGCCGCCTTAGCACATAAAAGTCGAATTCGCTGTTTCAAGGAACAGTACAATGCATTCTCTTTTCGGGCTGACAAAAACAGATCGTTTACATTTTAACAACTCGTAAGGTTGCAAAAAAAAAGGCAAACATTTCCCGCAATTATTGCATCCGTGCCGAACTATGTAATGCATTGCCTTGAACGGTCCTAGTCACGGCATCTTACTAAGCATGCGCAGCGGAAGTTCAAAACGAGAACGGATGCTCTGGAATCGATAATTTTATTAGGTCAAGAGAAAGTGGTCTTAGGCGCGAAATAAATGTTTTATCTTCTTTAACCTAATTTTCGACATTTATTTTTCTTCTCCATCTTTTGCCATGTATTGTGGTAATTCGTTTATTTTGATATTTTTTCTATTTAAGATATTTATATAATTTTCTTCCGTTGTAACAATGTCGATCTTAACAGACTTAGTTAGCTCCGATTCTAACAACCCATTAGCGCATATGAAGAATCCGAACTGTCCATAGGTATTTGTTTTGTTTGTTAGTTTCGTTTTTTCCCCTTCTTCCATTTTTCTCTAAAAAAAAAAAGAGAGAGAGAAGAAGAACTTACGAAACCTATTAAGCTTTCCCATGGAAGATTAATGGATCTGTGGAGACAAACTCGTGAAAGAGATAATAAAATTGTTTGTTGATTTTTTTAACTCCATTTACTTTATTTTCTTATACTTTTGTTTAATAAAACTGAATTTCGTAAGGAGTGTAGGAAGAAAACTACCATTAAAATAAGAGGCAAGGACTTTCGAAAACCGGGGCTTAACAGTAGGCTTCCGAAAGATTAGGTCTTATTCTGCGTCAGTAAACTTACAGCGAAGGGGGAACGAAGGAATAGCCTTGGAACTTGGATAAAAAC
Organism: Stegodyphus mimosarum; assembly: GCA_000611955.2. Taxonomy (NCBI): domain Eukaryota; kingdom Metazoa; phylum Arthropoda; class Arachnida; order Araneae; family Eresidae; genus Stegodyphus; species Stegodyphus mimosarum. The sequence continues at coordinate 174,748 of KK120490.1, read as the reverse complement.
TGTGTACCACAAACAAGAATGAATTGACCTCTAAAACCTGATTCTACGAACAAAAAAAAAAAAAAAATGGACATCCTGCTATTAATTGCACAAACGATAATTTTGATACGTACAGCCCAACAACTTAAAAAATGATGGGCGTGGAAAGCCGATTTTTAGAAGGACCACTTCATTTAGCAGTTTTAGGGTTACCAGATTATGTAAGCAGACTGTTGACTGATTTTTCATTTCGCAGAAATTTAGCCTTGTCAACAAGTAAACAAATAATCGTAGAAATATGTTCACCTAAGGAGGAAGTGTCGAATGAATGTTTACGAGCGAAACGAACTTATTTTCAGATGCACCTAAGCAGAGTACAATCCTTTCATATAAGAAAAGAAAATGAGAAATCTTATGTGAGTCATTAAGTTTATTTCGCAGGAAGAAATTTTTTTCCGGGCCCCCCAATTGCTAATCGAAGGAGTTTTCAATTACACCGCGAAGGCACGCTGTAAGGAGGGAGAAAGTACCTTACAGTCTTCCCGACATAAAGGGCGAGTGGGAAGGAGGGGACTCTGTTTCCGAATTTAGGTCGTGATAAATTATCGTATACTACATTTTAGTTCGGACGCCTCTTGTTGAGTTTTCTAAAACTTTTTGTTGCAGGAGACGTGATGTATCTGCAGTGCTCTCACCGGGTTTCGAACTCCAGACCTTCCGATTGTTAGGCAATGCTTCCAGTTACATCCCGACGGGAAGACAGGAGAAAATTCCTTACTGCTTCATCCTCGCTCAGATCATTTAATGTATTTAAAGTGCGCATAAATTTAAGCCCTTTTCTCAGTTGTTGGATGATAAAATTTTTTAGCAACAAACGAATGAAAGCCATAGACAAACGGCAGCTCGCACCAGATGCTATTTCTGGATTCCCTCTCCCCCTCAATATAACTTGAATGCTAACCAAATTTCCTTAAAATGTTCTCCTTGCAGGCATCCATTCTCGCAAATCGATCAGTTAATCAACTAAATAACAAAGACGAGAATATCTTATTCAGTTTATAGATAAGCTAAAATAATTGTCCACCATCTCGTAACATAAAGCAAGTAGTATTCATGCCCTTCTTCAGTACACGGATATTAATGGAAAAACGGAAGAACTGTTAAAGAATTTATAATTATACATAAATGTGTGATATAAATATACTAAACTGAAATGAAATCGCAAAACTGAAATGGAAATCATTAAGCATATAGCGGAAGATTTGTGAACAATTCCAGTTTAAGATTAATTTATAAATTATAAATGTTTATATCTAAATAAAAGTTTTCCCTGTTCTTAAAAGTTGAATTTCCAAAAAAAATTTGGTGTTTGTTTCGAAATTCATAACTAAAGAGTATTCACTTTCTAAGCCAACAAAATCTAAGAAATCTAAATATTCTTGCTGTCTTCATCCTCAAATTTTACTGAGAAAAAAGAAAGGAAAACGAGAGTGACGAGTTGTGCCCACTTATCCTCTTGCCTCAGAGCTGCAAGAGAGGAAGCTGAAGGTAGATTAAATGGTTTGTGTTTACCAACTTCTTTCTCGATTCTCCACTTGAACATGTCGGTCAATATTTTAACTTACATGAGTGCAAGTAAGAGATGAGTCATTTGCTTAAGAAAGTTAAAAGTTCAATATTCTTATCTTCCTGTGGTAGCTTATTTCAAACAATTAGAGAACAGACATTTTAAAAGTGCCTAAATTATAACTTCTTTTGCAGTTAAAGGACTAAATGTAAAGCATTGAAAAAAAAACTTTATTTTTTTTATTTGGAGAATCTTAGATTCATTTTCAATAAGTTCATTCGATTTAAAGGCATTGTTTCCTGAACTTTTTAACCTAGCCAGTGGCTGAGTGGGTAAAGCCACTGAACGCTGGTAATTCGACCGTGGTTGTGATCCCAGAGAATGGGCTGACTGCATGAGTGGTTTTTGTGCTTTTCTTAATATGCGGCGTATAGTTGAACCTATTTCCTTTAGAATGTCCTTCTCGACGGCATCCATCCCTTTCGCTATATACTACTGTGCCATAACCATTTAACCTAATGCCAAGCTTTTAAACATCACGACCCACATGTATACAGTCGCTCTGAAAAAAATGAGAGAAATAAAGGTGATGCCTTGAAGAAAATATTTATAAAAATGTGGGATTAACTACACGTATATAACTGTTAACATTTAACTGATAACTTTATTTACAATTACAGGTAAATATGTATAATTACACAATAAAAAAGTTCTTCAAAACTTTTCTTGACCCAACGAAAATTGTCTCCTCACCCAACCTTTTAGAACTACTTAATTAAAGCATTATTGATATAATATCGCGCCTTTTACATAATAAGAAAATAATGCATTTAAGAATACGTACTTTCATTTCTTCAATAGTTCAAAGCTTAATTCTTGTGATTATACTGAACATAACGAGGAAATGTTTCTGATAGTATGATATCTACTTTAACGTATACCATCAATTTTACACCAGATAAAGGTTTTCTCCGTGGAAATCTCTCCTTTCATGTATAATAGCTTATTTGATGTAGGATTTTTTAAGCTTGAAAGCATATCTACGGTCTTCCCTTTTCTTAGCTGTTTTAAAATGTTTCGCTCCAATTCGTTTACTAATGCTTTTAAATCAGGTTAGTGACTAAATATGAAAATGCAGTTTTGAATAACAAAACGCGACGAATATTTTCATTATATTTTCTCTATTCTTTCATAATGAACTCCAATTTCTTATGCCGAATATTGTTTCTAAATATAAGCGCTTTGCATAAGTCAGAACTGCGTCTACAATAAAATATTTTGGCTTTTAAAGACCTTTTGTGCCCCAAGCCCTTTAATGCTCATCTTAGCTCGAAAAAAACGCTCCAGAATTATTATTATTATTATTATTCTAAGATAATTAAAACTTTAATATTTCTTTGTAAAAAAACGGTCAACTGTCATTTTTTAAATTAAGGATAGTTAAAATTTAAAATCGAAAATCTGAATATTTCTAGCTGCTGCAAATTTAACAGTTTAGAAAAATATTTAATAGGTCTCTGAGCTGGTCTATATATATTTTAATAGTACAGATTTTAAAGTCACTCGAGTCATACGGTATGAGAACTAAGAAATTATATCATTTCGTTTTCTATAATGGTTTTGTTAATCACCTAAGTTGATCAACATATTAGTCTCTTGAAGTATCGTGGTCTCTTTAATTAAAAACATTAGAATTTTGAAATTTACCTTAATAGGTTTATTTGCAGGGCAAATTATGAGCTGAAGTATATTTATACAGAAACACGCGCTTGTGCTCTAGAAGCAAAAAATCTTTTTATCACTCTCTTCCTATCATGTACTTCTTAGAATCCTCGCCACAGCTGTATTTGATTGGAAATTGAGACGTCATGTCGGTGTTCTTCAGAGAAAAAACTGGCGTAAGTGGTAAAGTGATTTAAAAAGAGGAGAAAAATAGCTGTAAAAGGCTGCCCTTTCCTGCGGAAATTAAAACTGTATTGGTAATGAACACTTTTTGAAAACTGTTTTCACTTTCCTTATATCTTATTATTCATAATAAGCTGTTTCAGTCTTGGGAGAGATAATTATAGCAGTGAATATTGCATTAAAAAGAGGTCTTTGCTTCTAATTGTTTTCCCTTTTGGGAATTTTTATTGCAGAGGGTCGCCGTAGGTGTGTGACTGAAATCCAATCCCAAGTGTCCATATCCGCCTATCGGAGTACAAACTGACAAAATCACGCTATTCCCGTGATTCATAATATTCATTTTCAGCACATTACTAAAGTGGGTTCTTTATTAAACAATAAATGGTAATTCTAAATGAAATTTTTGCTTTTTCGCAAGCGTGTTATGCGAGGTCATTCCGTTAACTCGTCGTAGGCGTATGAATACACTGAACAACGATTGATGCTTTATTTTTGTTGTCGCCAATGGATTTTGGTCCTCACCCCTATTAAGCAATGCTTGAAATGGATAATGACCTAGAATCACGCGTCTTGTTATGCTGCAAAATTCGGAGTTCTTCAGGCTACAATATGTTGTACGGTATACAAGGGGTTTTCTGTCCTTTACCATATTTTTTGTTCGTAAAATTTTGACAGATCGACAACACTAATAAATGAAATGCATTTTATTAATGCAAATAGGTATGGTATTCCTTCTTCCTGTCCTATTGAGTACTTGTCAGAATACTGGAATTATAATTAAGTTGTGGAGCAGTAGCTTGCTTTAAAAGTCAGTAATTAATCAGTCTTAAATTAGCAAGGCATGCCGGTTTCCTGGGGTTTTTGTTCTTCCCCTTCTGATTTTAAAAAAGCAATGCTTGTGAGTCACTAACCTACTTAACATTCCAAATTTTATGTCTTTGTAAGTTCTGGCCATTAATAAACTATGACTGATTATTTAAAATGCATTAATTAATTACTTTTAAAAAAGCACATTTTAAGTAAATCTGCATCAATAAAATCTTCCATGGCCACATTTTTTCTTCTATCTAGACTGCTCTAACTCACTTTCACAGCCTTTGTTGATATCAGATGCTTTGTTATTAGAATATTGATGTAATTGAGATCAAACATTAGAGCCGTGCCTAGATATTTTTTTCACTTGAGAGAAAAAAGGTGACTGAGTACCCTTATGTGCAATCAAATCAGCTAATTTGTACGTTTTTATATTAAATAAATGTAATCTCATTAAATCAAACTATCACAACTCTTACAGCATAATTATAATGTAGTACTGTTTTTTAAATCGTAGGTTTATATTTTGGATGAATAATACATTTAATAATTTATAATTTTTAAATCAAAATGTTAATTCATGGTCTCTAGAAAATATAGCCGTGTTTGTGTTTTTTTAATTTAGACTAGATTTTGCATATATTTTTATTAATTTAAGTTTGCTGACTTTTTTTAACCTTAATAACAATAACTGAGACGAACGAAATTTCTGAATTCGCGTATTTTTCAACTACTCTGTATTCCTGAATCATCCCTAAAAAGTCTAATTTAGATATAATTTTTCCCTTAGCGACCAAAATTATTGCGACAACGTAGTTTTTAAAACCAAATATTTCTGACAAGTTTTTGGAACATTTCCATCACTGTTATATTTAAAGGTTAAATTATAAGCTGCTGATTTTGAATTATTAAAATCTAGTGTGATGAAATTTTAACGAGTCATATATTAAAATTTTTCATGACTGCATTTAAGTTACGAGATAAAAATAAATACCACTTCTTTTATTTCTATTATGAAAAAACCATTTCTGAAAAATTAGCTATTTTATCGGTTGTTTATTGACACTATAATTTACTAATCTTTCTTTTTCAGTCTTGTTTTCAATTTTAAAGCTAAATTTTCACATATATGAAGAATATTTTCTCTGATTTTCTGTAAAGAAAGAGATAATTGTTCCATTATGTTTGCCTAATTGAGTTTGGCAAAGTATATGAGGATTATTTGCTTAATGGAAGGGATGTCTTCGTAGAGGACGTTTTAAGAAAAAACTGTTTCGTATTCGTGTCAAACGGGAAAAATTCATTAAAATGTTCATTCACTCACGCACTCGCTGAAATATGAACCGTATACGAACTGCCAGTGCTCCGCAGCCTTATCTACTCAGCTCCTTGGTATTCTAACTTTAATTTTTACTACAGTTGCTTTTCAGAAAAGCTAAGTTATGTCTTACCTCATCTCTTAACAATTCAGTTTTGACAAAAAAATTAAACTAGGGTATCTATTCGCTTAATCGTCCAGTAGTAGTTGTGACTCTTCCATGAATGACAGTAAATGAGACCAAATGTACAATTCTGAGGGAGTTTAAATCTAACAGGTCAAAAATTTGAACTATACATCTCATTTAATAGCACACTTTATATTAATAAATAGACCAAGACAGTTTTATGCGAAATATGGATTAAGAAACTGGTAATATGGTATATTTTGTTTTCAGACATACTTGCTTAATTTCTTGATGCCATTTCGATACATGTTTGTTCGTTAGGTCTACCTAAACAACCGCCTCGTCTTCTGTTCAATTCATGGTTTTTGAAAAGATTGACGGAATATGGTGAAACTGAACCAATATAAATTGAAATGGGATTTCCTGGAGTGGAAACTACAGTTAAAACTGCAATTCAGACTGTACAAAATCACGGCTGCCGGCGGCAATCCATTGCCATAAATGTAAATCAACGTCAAACATTAGTTCCAAAAATAAAGTCTGAAAACTGCATATACAGTTCTATGAACCCGTAGGACTTCTAAGAGTAAATTATTGTCATTAATGTGTCTGTAGATTCAGCTGAATATTCATAACAACAATAATAATAATTTATCTCTTATCTTTGAAATAATGGAAAGCGTGCAATGAAAAATGCGAACTAAAAAGGCTTCATTGCAGGAGAGTAATAAACTAAATCGGTTAATTCCTATTTAAACAATTTTGCTGCTTATTATGTTGCACTAGAATGTTCCAAACATAAACTAAGAGAAGTCTTTGGCCCAGAAGCAATCTGCGAAAAACGCTTAATGGGAGTCGGTCAATTATATAGCACAGAGAATGAAAGCAATATTAAGAATGCAATACTTTTATACGTTTTCAAAATTAATGCCAACGAAGTTTTATCGCTGTAAGTATATTTTGAAACAATGCTTCTTGATTTGTTTCAAAGTTAATAATAATTTTTCAATGAGTTTCTAACATTTCATAGCCAATTTTAAGGCCCTTCTTGTTGTTTATCCTTGAATCCGTTCTGTCAAGCAGGACAAACTATGGTAAGAAAACACAGAATTTGATTTTGGTTTGTTTTATCTTTTCAAATTTCTTTATAATGTTAGTATATAAATTAAGTGAGATTCAGTTCGAGCCTATCATGTTATGTGCGTTTAAAATATTGGCGAAAATAAATTAATTATTAAATATTATTTCTTAATGCGCTGTTATTACAGGTTTTAATTTCAGAAAAGTGACAAGTCTTTATGTTTTTATCATCAACCTGTCTTATAACTGTGTTTCGTCGAACTGTTTTGTAACTTTGACAAAAACTTAGACTTTGACGTAGGAAAAGACGTGCTTAAGATACTGAACACCGCCACAGGAACGTATTTTTTGCCCTGCTTGTATATTATCCTTATGAGAAGAATCTTATCGCTAGAAGAAAAACGAAATTCGCAAGGTACGTAGCAAAACTTCGCAAGATTTATACTAACAATTTAGCGGCTTAGAAATTTATATTGGCATTTTGAAAGGAGGGGTTATACCAGAGACGAAGTAATAAGGCAGCTAAATAATATATAGTTAAGTAAAAGTTCTGTTATGCTTTTCATTTAATTTAAATTTACATTTATAAATCAATAGAATTCTGGGAACGTATTCATTATCACTATTTTAGATAGACTTCTGTTTAGTTAGAATGCGTCTTTATGCATTATGTATTGCACACGGAGATTTTCTTCATTAATTAGCTCGTTTTTATTAAGATATAGTTCCGCATGGCAAAGCACAAGAGGGTTATCTGCCCAAGAGGAGAGATACCCTCGTGGAGAACTTTCTAAGGAAAACTAGCTCGTATTCTTCATACACTGGGGAAAAGCAACGAAAACTAAACATACGATCAACCTGTTTGCCTAGGCTCTAAATCAGGTCAAACTATTAGTATTCAGCGGTCTTAACCACTCGGCCACTGGTGGGACCACACTACTTTGAGAAATGTTTTCCCCCTCACATTTCAGAACTCCAACAAAACTTCGCATAGTTCAGAATTTATTCTTCTAGTTTGAATTTTGGGGTAGGTTTACTTTTCAATGTATTTTTTGAAAAATTCTAGCAAAAGTAGATTAAAAATTATTTACATGCAAGCAATGTTCTAACAATTATAATAATTTTTAAAAAGGAAAATCCAAAATTTACGGATTTATTCCATACGTTCGCAGAAAAAATTGATATTCGTGAAATCTCAAAAAACATTCTCTAAAATTCGCAGAAATTCGCTCTGAGGTAAAATTATTGCCTGTGTTATACTTAACATTCATCTGTACGTGACGAGAGCACTTGAGTGCAAAACTCTGATGCCTAAAAGTATGTAAAATATCCACTTTCTTGGAAGACTGGATTAATATGCATATTTACGCAATAATTAGAACAGTGATCCGTATTAAACATAAAATGAGAGGAACAAGTTTACACGCCAGATAAGGCTTAATCTTCTGTGAAACATATTACGAAAGGATAACGCTTTCAGAACTGTAATCGACATCCGTAATTGTAAACGTCATTGTTATCTTTATTAAGAAACGATATTCTTTCTGCATTAGAAACTCGCAGTCAGTTTGTGTTGTTATTCCAATGCATTACAGGATTACCAACGCATTTGTAACGTTATTTGGAAATTATGTCTTACGGTCTTCGCTGAATTGTTGCTCTTTTTAACTTCGTTCTGTCTTTCCTGAAAGCTTTCCTTTTGCGTATTGAAACTCGAAAAATTAAAAAAAAAAAAAAATCCACGGCGGCTTGCGGCGTGAAAACTTGACTTCAAACATGCTTTGTTTTTCTCTTACTCCGTTGAAACTTCTCTTCAAACAGTCGGCAACGTTCATAGGAGCGGGACGAAAAAAAGACCTTTTCAAAACAACACATGCATGCCTCCATCTGGATGTGAACAAGGGAAAAATTTTTTTTTCTGAAGGAATAATTTCAAGCAAGAAATAATAATAATTAAAAAAAAATGAAGTTTCGAACAGATTTTTCCTCTTTTAATATTGAAGTTCTACTAAAAGGCCTATTTCTTCAACAATTCCAATATTTTTTTTCGTTTCATGTAACTTCTCAGTTTTGAACTCATAAATAATTGTTTAATTTATTCTCTTCAAAGTTATAATATCTACGCGGATAAACCTTTTATCCTGACGTAAACTTTCACTTTAAATTGGTATAACTTCACGAGGATACCAATTCATTGAATCTAGTTGAAGACTGAAATCTTAATTTTATTTGTAAGTGGAGGATATTTCAAACAGAAAGGACAGATTTCACTTCTTGTTTATCTGTAGTACTTTTGACGAATCTCCGTGCAAAGAAAAGGGCCACACGTTACTAGACCTGAAGACCTCACGGGCTTATTTCCATTATGTAATGTGATTCGTATTACTGCAGTCGAAATCATAAACATTTGATAACATGTTCTGATTCTGTGTAAAGGATACAAGTCTACTTTAAGCTTTCAATATAGAATTTATAAGTGATTTCGACACAAAAAATTTACAGTTCTATAATCGTATTAAAATCATATACACATTTACCTTGAGCACTTTAATTTATTCCTCGTCGACCCGAGTGCAGATACCGACAAACGATTTCCTATACAAGAATTTTCGTGGTTTTTGGAGCGTCAGTACGAGCTAATTTCCCTGAGAAAATCCTCCTAAAAGGCATCTTTTTTCCTTAGGCGGATAGCTCACGCGTGATTTGCCGTAGTCGACTAAATAAACTGTAAAAAATAATAAATATTCGTAAGTCAGGAACCATGAAAAACTAGTCATGCTGTCGCCGAGATTCAAACTACGGGTCTTCCAGTTGCTAACTGAATTACTTACATCATGAAAGCACGTACGGGAAAATGTGGTCATTTCTTACAGAATAACAAACATTTAAAATGAAAAGTAGTTAGAACTGGGAGCTTCGACTTAGGTCAGCGAATAGTTTTCTGAACACGCATTCTTTCTTGAATAAAGTGGTCTTGTAAAATTGCTATATTGTCATACATAAAATGGTTATCATTTCTCTGGTATCTTCTCAATATCTGGTATAGCAATCAGGTAAGTTTTGTTATTATTAGAAAAAGGAGAAATAAAAGTCTTCTTGCTTCTGCAAGTTCAAGGAGTCAACTTGCTTTCTCAAGTTGTTGTGAAAACAGGAATATAAAATTATTCACTATATCATTATTATAACGGGAGAAAAAAGCCACTCACCTGCTGAAATTATCTGTGAAACTTCTATGACAATATTTTTCAGTCGAAGCCACAGGGAATCGGACGTAGATGTTTAACACGAAATTGTGATCTTTCCTCTATTCATATGTAATTTTATGTACAGTCACATAAAATGTTTGTATAAGGCTTTCCTGAGACATAAAATTCCTTGAGACACTCCTTTCATAGGAAATGTCTCCAGTTTAAGGACATTTGAAGAATTTTCGCAAAAGTATATGCAGCTTTAGATTTTTTGAACACTAAAACAGTATAAGTATACTGTATATGATACTGCATGGATGCATTATAGGGGAAATGTCAAATGGATTCAGAAAAAGTTTAAAATATCTTCTTCTTATTACTCCTATTTCGAAATTGAGTAATGATTTACGTTCTCAGGGAGAAAACATAAAATCGGAGTTTCAGATTAAGTCTCCAAATGCTCTTAAAATTTTCTTTTGTTTTTAGATGTTAGGTGTGGGCGCTGAAAATTGTACGATAGGATGTTATTTTTTTTTTCTTATAAGATTAAGATATCAGTGCCTTTAAAGGTAACCTAAGACTTCAAGAAATGCTCTAAATTCTGTATAAACGGTACAAATCTACTTTAAGCTACTTTCGTACATAATTTAGAAGTGATTTTGACACATAAAATTTACAGACCTTTGATCGTATTAAAATTGCATACTTGTTATTGCATTGAAATGAAACGGTGCGTATTGATATCATGGCATTAAGCGCAAACGCTCCGCCTCATATTCGTTTAATGATAGTCATAAATTTGCATGTCATATAACATAATAATAAATTTCTAAAAATAATGGATGACATTGCATGCCTGCTAACTGTCATATTTTACCCTTCCTGCCATGCACAGTTATCTTGTTTGAGTGGTGTACATGGTGTTATCGGAAGTTTTGCTGATAATATTAGATCTAATTTGGCCAAGGTTACAAAGGAAACATTTTTTTGTTCCTAGATATAGGCCAGTAGAGTAATGCAAATCTTTTTGATGATAACATTTTAACCTAAAAACAGTGCTTAAATGGAATTGAGAATTGTTCAGATTTTCCGGAACATAATTTCATCATGAAGTTTCTTACTGAACTGATGACGGATCAAATATAATAGGTTATAATAAAAACATAAAATACAAAAATTAGCGGCAAAACATTTATGTCCTACTTGCCGTAAGAGTGCCAAACTTGCCATCAAGGAGCTATTTTATCTTCTAAAGGCCATGAGATTTCAAACAAGATCAAATTAAAGATATTGTCTTTTGTTGGTAGGAGAGAAATATTTTATCCCAGTTCTTCAAAATCTCCTAAGATAGCCATTTATCTCAGTTTTTCCCATGCGATACATAATAATTTAGGACCAAACCTTTCCATACTTAGAGCCAAAAGATTTATGGACCCAATATCTCAACTCTGGTACGTTAAGTTTGTCTTGAAGTCGTAAATTTCATTAAGTTGGGGAATTATTATTTGAAATACCTTCAAACAAAAAACAAAATTCCTATTTTCAATAAATTAATACCCTGCTGTTTCTAGTATTATATTGTGTTAAGTTCAAAATCATAAATTTCTTCTATAAAAGTTTTTTAAATGAAAGTGGTCTGGAAAAATCGTAAATGATGGCAGATTAAATTCTTTTGATCTTCATAAATAGAAATAACGCCAGTCTTGAGTATCAAAAGACTGTCTCACTCATGCAATGAACTACTGTAGCAGGCACATCTTCATTATCATATTGTTGGTGGCATTTGACAGTCTTCACGTCATATAAAGGGCGTTCTACTGTCATGACCACACTTCTCTCCAAACAGTCGGCAACGTTTGGTATTGTCCAAAGTAGCACTTGAACGTTAACAGGCACTTGCTGTCTATGTTATGCTTTTAATACGATTTCGTTGCAATGAAAAGGTTCTATACTTATTGAGAAATATTGGGGACTTTGGCTTTCAACATTATTTGCCTAGTCTAGCACAAGACTCTTTTGGCTATATGTGTAAATTCGTCTGCAAGCAGATTCAGTAGATACGTGCTACTTGTCTTTTCATTTTGGTAGCTGAATGGAAGTCGAAATATAATGCAGTCTTCGGATGCTAGCTCTTGTTAATCAACATCGAACCTGTGAATCAGATAAAACCACGAGGTATTGGTACGAGGATTAAGCTGTAGATGTTTTCATATTGGCCTTTCGATTTCTAGAAATTAGCTTTTAGCCTGTTTGTTGTGAATTATTTATTTTCGCCGTCAGAAATAAATCAAGATATCCAGATGTTGATGGTACAATACCGAAGCGCAAAGAAGAAATTCAGAAGCCGTTTGATTCTTTATTTTTATATTAACCCTTTGACGTACAATGACGTCAGGGAGACGTCATTGGTTTCATGTGCCATTGTAGACTTTGACGTCTCCGAAACGTCAAGAACTGTCTTCGGCGAACGCCGCGCAATATATTATTATATAGCAAATGTAAATTTGAAAATAAAACGCTGTGTTTCTATAATAAATGAAACGCTGTGTGACATGAGTGTCCAAATTAAATGGTATTCTTGGGACACGTATTTTATTGGTATGTCAAGGGGTTAATTTACGAATACATCAAAAGCCCTTAAATGATGCTTAAGTCATTCAAGTCACGCATTTAGTCACTCAAGTAACATTAAATATAACGTTAATAAATTCTAAACAGTCGATGTTTAAGAAAATTGTTAGGGGAAGTAAGTTTGAACTATAACATTTCTGATCATGCGCTTGATTATAATCAGTGTTCTGATATTAATGCATTACTGCAGCAATATCTAAACATTATTTTAATTCGTGATCATTTGATATTTATAAGATACTTTAAGGCACTGACTAAGACATTGTTGATTCAGAATGCTTTAAATCTCTAGTAATTAATAAAAAAATTACTGGCCATTCTGATAGATTCGGGGTGAAGAAGCTCATCCTTATGCAAGTGTCGTCTTACATCTAATCTGTAGGAAACCATGGATGTCTGTAACATACCTTAATCTTCTAAAGAAATTATCGCCTTCCCCCCATGCTTGCTGTCGTGGTTAGCATGTCCAGCTAGCAAGTGGAAGATTTATGGTTCGAATCCCGGCGAGGTTGTAGTTGATTTTTCACGTATTCTACTCTAAAAAACTTAAAACACAGTAACACCCAAACTAAAATGTAGTTTACGATAACTTTCCACCACCTGGATTTGTTGGCTGGATCTCGTGCGTCTTCTTGTCGCCCTTTTAAGTGCGTGAGATTGTAAGGAATCATAGTGTTTTTCCGAACGTGCTCTCTTGGTATAAGTGGATAGCACGTCCATCTGACAAGCAGAAGATTCGTGGCTCGAATGCTGGCTAGGCCACAGTTGATTTTTCACGTGTCCTGCTCCGATAAACCTAATAATCATCACGACCTTACGGCACTTCTGGAGTATTAAGCGCAGTTACTATAGATGTGACCTCTCGTTTATAGTATCTGTTAGAAAGGATTATTCCATTAGATCTTAAAAGTGGTTCCGAATCTTCACTTTCACATAAATATCCCACTCATATTGTTTAACAAAATAAATTCCGTTTATGCATCTACACATATATACATACATTTCGGTACAAAATTAAGGAGAAAACGTTTTTTTATTTTTATGCTTTCTTCGTAATATTAATTAATTTTTTTAAAACTTTAACGATGAAAATGCTTCGCTTAAACGTAACATGACACTCCTTCGAATTCTTTTCCTTTATAATAGATATGAATTAAGTAAAAGAGAGAGATAATACATATATAGAGAGAAAGAGAGTATAGTCAACTTCCATTATTCTCCCTTTTACTTGATTACATTACTCTCTGCTATTTTTTTCTCTTATTTCTGGCGCAAAAGTATGTTGCTTAAAATATTCCTTTGTTTGAGACTTCATGGCGTTATTTTGCAACATACGGCTTAAAAGTTTATTTTCAAAAGCTATGAAAAACTTAGTAATCTAAAGAATGATATCAGTTTCCCGTAAAAATGTCGTACTTCATGAAGAGTATAGAATTATCGAGCTTTCAAAAGAAATTTTCTGCTGTTAAAACTTTATTTCTACATAATCTTCTTGGTTTTGAAATTCAAGATTTTCATGATGCCTTTTAAATTCCTGATCGAGTCTTTCTCGAAAGAAGGATCTTGCATTAGAACAACAATAAATTTCTCGACGTTGCTTGTTTTTTGCGTATGGATATAGAAAAATATGTATACCTATATGATAACCCTTAAAGCGACTGTTTTCGCTGCAACTCGAGCCCAAGGCCTCTTCATCTGAAGACAAAAATATTACTACTTTGTCACAGAAGCTGTGTGTAATGACTACCACTGTGTCACAAAAACCATGTGTCAAAAAACACTTCATCACGACTGCATTTTTGAAATGCAGTAGCTTGCAAAAGAAATTTTCTTCTGTTAAAACTTTATTTCTACGTAATCTTAGTTTTGAAATCCAAAATTTTCATGGTGCCTTTTAAATTCCTCCGGACCTCAAAAAAAAAAATAATAATAAATAAATAAAAAAAATAAAATAAAATAAAATAAAAATAAATTCAAAAGGCACCTCATTGTGCCTTCTTTTGAATTCCAAATATCCGGATTAACTAGGACCACAACTTTTCTGTATATTCGAAAAGTCCGGTTAAGTTGTTGTTTTCTTTATGTCAAATATGTATTTAATGCAAATGGAAGAATTCTATTCCTTGTAAAGGGAGAAAAATTAATGCAACGTCAGCGCGTTTGTTTAACGTGTTTATGAAAAGGGTTGTATTTGTTATGTCTAAGTTGTTATTAACGAAATAAATAAAGTAGGCCTTAATTACTTTTTCTTTAATATTTATAGGCTACATAGTTGCTGAATATTGCAGAACAATACATGTGCGTTCACGCTTATCAAAATTGCTTTACTAGCTTATTAAAAATACATACTATCAAAACCTTGCCTAGATATTTTTTCATCAGAGGCAAAGAAGTAAACGCTGGCCTCTATATTCAATCAAATTACTGTAGTGAAACCTTTGTGGTAACCACCTCCTCTAGCCATGCCTCTGTGAAAGTGATCAGTATTTCTGAGAACTAAGTAAACATTGATACTGAATATCACCATTTTGAAGCAACCACATCTAGAGATGAACACAGTCATCTGGAACCATGGATGATAATCTTGGAGGAGATCCACAGAAACTGAATACGTTTTATGTTACACAAAGGTACTAATAAATATATCAAATAATATATCTTAGTTTAAATCATAGCTGTTGTAATTTTAACCGCAGCTCTATGTATTCATAAAAAGGATTTATTATAGTTTTCAAAGTAAAAAACGTTAAAAAATACATTTTTTGATGAACGATATTGAAATGATTCGGGAATAGCTGAAATGGATTGGCGATGGTTCTTTGCTTTGTGATAACTTGTAGAAGCTTTATTGCGTAGTTATCTGAGCTGCATAACGAAGAAAACTAGTTGTCGTGATTGAAAGTAACAAGACACAGTTTGTATCTCGACACGCAGTTCTTGTTTACACATTCTCAATCGCACATCATTTTAGGTGCGAGTACACGCCACAGTTTTGTATACGTTATATATCTTGAAACAATGGATAAAGAAGAGCGAAAAGCACACGTTAGCAAGCAAGCGAAGCGGAGAAAAAAGGGCTGCACATTAGTAGCAGCGATATTTTTAGTAAAATTTTCTTTAATCTGATTTGATGAGAATCATCGGCTTGCAGCATGCTTGCATAAGAAACAGGAAACTGATTAATTTGAGAAAATACAGTACAGAAAAAAGATTATAAGCAATTTAAAACAGAAAGGGGAGATAGCCAAATTAAAATGAGGAATTAAAAGGTCTATTGCTAAATTAAAATTAGTTGTTTTCTTTGATACTTTATATCTTACACACACAGACATGTATATATATATATATATATATATATATATATGTTTAAACTGGAAAAATATGTAAGAATGCTGCTAAGATATAATTTTTTAATAGTAAGATGATAAAAGAAGACTCCTAATTTCTTGATTGCTACAACATTAGAGGTGCTATACGAGCTCTACAATTTTATATACGCAAATTACATTGTTATCATAGATGAAAAATTGCTAAGCGGTTAATTGCATGCTTACGAGCCGACAGCAGGCGAGAAAATGGAGGCGTATTAAGCAGCAGGGCCTATAAATAGGTTCGGCTCTTTTGTTTTCATCCTGAACAACGATTGGGCAAGAATTTACAGCAGTGCGGATATTGTAAGAAAATTAGTGACGCAAATAGAGGTGTATTGAAAAGGGTCGAATAAGTGTTCCACATTTTGCTGATTAATATAAAAAACAGTCAACAGATGCATTAAGATGAGAATCCTGCAAAAGTTCAGCTTATATGAGTTTTCCACTTCTTAAATACGCAGCTGTGTATACATAAATGAAGTGGCACGTATTTTAAACTCACAAAAATTTAATATACAAAAAATTAAATCAGATACCTTTTGATTTTCATTTCTTTACGAGTGAAATATTAATTTCATTAAGCTCAGGCAGTTTAAAAGAAGAAGCTTGAAACTTACCATTAAAATACTCAAATATATAAATGCTGCAAAGTTTTTATCAGAAATGTCTAGCTTTAAACGCTAGTTATTTTAAAATAGCAAAGTTGCTTCAAGTTTAAATGTTTCAGAGAAACTCACGAATAAAGTCTGGTTAAATCACATCGGAATTTGAAAGTCACGTTAAGAATATTTAACGTTGACTGTTACTAGTAGTGAGGAAACGTCAACAATTTAAGATATTAAGCATTATTTAAGATCTTCATTTCTTCACGAAAAACATTTAAATGTACGTATTCTGTCTTTAGTGCACGAGTTAAATAATCAAGTTGTAGAGACATTAGGCTATTTACGAAGCAGGAGACATGAAAAATATGCAATTCCTTCGCCGGGAATCGAACCACGGACCTCTGAAATACCGGCTCAGTGTGCTGACCATTACACCACGAAGGCACGCTAAGAATGTGGGAGATATACCTTATATACTCCCCTTTTTAAAGGGCGACTAGGGTTTTAGGGGACCTAGTCGCCAAATCCTGGGTGTGGAGAGTCATCATCCACAACCCTTTTAGTTCGGGCGCCAGTGTAGAGACATTAGGTTTATTTCGAAGCAGGAGTCATGAAAAATATGCACTGCCTTCGCCGGAGATCGAACCGCGGACCTCTGAAATACCGGCTCAGTGTGCTGACCATTACACCACGAAGGCACGCTAAGAATGTGGGAGATATACCTTATAAAGTAGGTTCTGAAAAAAATTACTGAATGTTTTGCTTGTATAAAAGAAAGAAGAAGAAAATTACAAACATTTCTTTAAAATTAATGCAGTTCATTTTAACATTAACTGATTATTATTTATACTGTATTGGTGCTGTTTGGTATTTATTCAAATGTACCATTTTGTTAAATTTAGAAAACTGCAATTAAAATATTAAAGGTTTAGAGTATTATGATTTAAAATAGTTACCTTTGATGAATACAAATATTTATAAACATAATTAATTTGATTGTATATATAACGTGCATTTACTTCGTTGCCTCGAGTGAAAAAGTATCTAGATACTCCTATGGCACCATGGCAAGCCGCTTTCAGCCAAACAAAAACGAAAAATTTTTCTTAATATTGTAGCAATCATAAGGACAAGTTTTTCTTGATATCGTAACATATTTTGCACAATGTGTACAGTCGTAATTTGTGGGGCCGCCACCACAAGGCTTTATTTTAATTCTTCCACAATAACACTCGCAATTTTAAACCATGTTTTTTTTCTTTTATATTAGACAATTAATTTCGCTGTCTCACTGTAAACAGTAGAAAGCTCATAAAAAGAGAATCATGCCTTACCTGTTCTATTTACTCTCCACTCTTCCAAGAAAATAAAAATGAGAGCCGATTTGCTTAACTTATCTAGCAATAATTGTAGCTATTCGAGAAGTAACAATAAATGAAACCAAGTGCGCTGTTCAGAGAAAAATTAAATATGCGTACAAGAGTATAAAAACTCCCAAGAATATATCCCGTTCAACTGCAGACTCCATATTTGAAACCAAGGGCGCAGTTCTGATAGACATTAAATATGCGTACAAGAGGATGAAAACTCGAAGAATATGTCTCGTTCAATGCATAACAAAAACAAAAGTCGATCAAGAAACTGCTAATGAAATAGGTTTCATTTTCATAAAACCTTGTTTTATCTCCTGATGCAATTCCAGTGGATTTCAATGTATTAGGATCTTGCTAAACTCAAAGCGAGCTTCATGTCATTGCAAGTTCAACTCGTGTTCTTTGGAAAGCATGTTGTGGCAACGTTGCATCAATTTAATGGGAATTTCTTATAGCGGAAACTGCAGCAAAAGCTGCGACATAGAAGTACTGGTGTGGGCGGTATAGCATTTCTTAGGCAAGTCCAGTCTGTGATATTCATTAAACATAAATCAATGTTAATACTTTAGTTCCGGTTATAAATTTTAATATTAGGAAATAGATATACAGATCTATAAAAACACATCACTTTTGAGAATAAATTAACGTTACCAATTCTTCTTTAAAACTTCAGCTGAATTATTTATAACATAAAATTTTCATGATCTGTTGCGCTGAATTAATGGAAACCATGGAATAAAAAATATGTATTATAGAAACCAGCTTGCAGGAAAGTAAAGTAATTTAATGTATAAAGAACTTTAATGCTTATTTCATTGATACTATGCCTCGTTAAATAAGCTGAGAGGCGCTATTCTGACCGAGAAAGATGACTGCGAAAAATGAGTACAGGAAATCAGACAATCGGTTACACAGCACTGACAATAATTGCAACATCGAGGATGTAATGTAATGCTTTTCAGTTATCGTAAATAATGTTTTTTTTATTTAAAGTATAATATTTTAAAGCGGTGCTTCGTAATGTGTTTCAAAGATGAATGTTACGAATCATAATTTTTTTAATGAATTTCTTATGTTTTGTAGCTAATTTGACAACATTTCTAGTAATTCACTTGAATTAAGTGCCTCACCCTTACACTGGTTCTGCGTAATATACTGTGCTTCCTATTTATGTTATATTTAAATCAACCCAAGAAATTAAAGATAAGGAAAAGGAACGATTCAGGTAATTGGAGCTTTGTATTTTTAAGTTTAAAAAATCAAGTTTATCCTCACATGTGAAAGTGAAATACATTTTTTTCTCCTCAAGCGTGATTTTCAGTGTCTACGTTTCAGAAATTATTCCTGAACTCATGATCGAGTTTTGTAACATTTCTTATAACGTATTCTGTAAAAAGCCATTTGAAATATGCAATGAAAAATTAAGCAATTAAACTGGGCAAAAATGACCTTTTCACCAAGCAACCCGATTGGAACCGGAAAACCGGTTCACTTACCTTCACTTCACTCTACGAAAAACTGATTCCCAATTATCTCCAGTTTCCGTCCATTGCCATTATCATATCCGGAACAACTGGGGCTTTCTGCTAGTCTATCTGTCTTTACATTACATCAGGTTTAATATTACGACACGTTATAAATTAAACAGGCTGACACATTTTTAGCTTTCTCCGTAGAAGGTTAAAACATCAAAAGGATCCGCCCATCTCAGCTACACACTACCCTTGACATTTGAACGAAAATGAAACAGTTAGGATAACTTTTGCCAACTTGCCCTACTTCCGCGGTTAACTTTTGGCCTCATTATGGCTTTATGCTCTTCGAACTATTTGTTTACCACTTAGCTCTTCTATAATCTGCCTGCACCCACCCTAAAGCGTTACGTTTCTCCAGTTTATATTTGTTTATATTCCGTTGTATAAATGTTAAGATAATCTCTAAGTGCTGAGTAAGAGATTTGCATATTATTTCAGTATCTTGTTTTGCTTGCGATTTACTATGCACGTTCTTTTCCTGTGGCTTGTTTTGAATGCTCTAACTCTTAATATATGTGTAATAATCAAACAAAAAATTATGTGTACTTCTTAACACTGCTCTTTTCATTTTGTTTGTTTTTTAGAAAGCGAATATGTATCCGAGTTTCCGCTTCATTTTCCTAGCCAAAATCAGTACCTAAATGTAAAAGACTCCTAAATATCGATGCTCTTCATACCAATTTCGCTGCATGAGTTTTTACTTAATTTATTCTAGTATAAGCCAGTACCTCTAAAAAATTACTTTGCGAAGGCACTATCTGAAGGTAAGCTATCAGTTGCAAAGATTTCGCTCTGGCGCCTTATTTTATCAAGTAGCGGGAAAAACTAAAATACACATCAGAACTCGTGTACTTATAATGATTTGGCGGTAACAGCGTAAAATTTCCATGCGTTATAATTTCCTTCTCTTAAATGAATACTTTTTTCCCAAATCTATGCGCATATCGCATTTTTACTTTAGAATTCATTTTTCAGCTAATATTCGCCAATCAATGTTGAAACAATCCTTGTATTTATATTTTAAGCATGAACTGTAAATTCTTAATCTGTAATTGTGAATGAAATGCAATTGCCATGATTTGCTAGCTTTTACTGCGCATTAATTTATACACACCAATGTTTAAGTTGCTTGCTAATCAACGACAAAGCAATGTCCGTTTTTAGTTTTGAGGAAGAATTTTTTCCCTTATTTCATAATTTCGCACACCTACGTGTAAATTTCTTGATCTATTCCTTTCATTCCTGTTTATTATTTAAGTCCACTTGCTCATGTTTATATTCATATTAACTTTCCATTCATTTGTGTGTATATTTTCAAGTCATTAAATAACAACTATGTTTTTTGAAGTTAACTTCTGTAGCATAAGTGTCTTCTCTGTTAAGAAGTTTTAAGTCACTGTATGCATTATTCTTTTGTAAGAATTTTATATAACTCTTCAAAAAATATTCGCCAAATCAAATCGCTGGGAAAATACTTTTACTTATTTATTATAAGAAAAATATAACTTAAGCGAGGATTTTATATTTTCTAACAATCTAAGAAAATAACTTATTTTAATGGTTGTTAAAATAAGTTTGGTCTTTAACAAAAAGTTTTTGAAATATAATATTTAAGTTGTTTTGAAACATATATCAAATATCTGAACAACTGAATGTTTTCAGCAAATCTGATACAGTGAACTATGCTGATAAAAAAATAAGCAACCATATTCTCTTTCTACAAAATTTCTTTGTCTCAAAGAATTAAAAAAGAAATATTTTTTTATTTTACAATCGTTTACCCGCAGACAAAATTATCTCTACTTTAAAAGTCGATGGTCAAATTTCGTATCGATTAATACTTTAGGTGCTTTAGTAAACCTTGGAATCTGCAATTGTTAGCTATTCATAAGCAATTATTCGAAACTGCTTTCAATGTAGCAATAAATAATCAAACCCGCCGGTTTCGGTATTAATTCTCTGTGATTCGCACGTGCACGAGAGAGTCGACCGACAATTTACTCGCGTTGCTATGGTGATGACATAGTTTCATTGTAACAACGTGACGCGCATTTTGGGGTCGGACTCTCAATTTCCGCTACTTTTCACTTGGAGCACCTAAAAAGAAAAAAAGAAAAAGTTTTTTTTTGTTCCAAGATTATTAATTTTTGCATTTACGCTTTTTAACGATCGATTGTTTAGCTGTATCTTACTTAAAACCTAGTAATACGAAGCTGAGAGCGTTGCTTATGTTGCCATTTCTGATGCATGCATTTTAGTTCAGGCACTGGCAACGTGATCGAAATCAAATTCATGTTTCAGAGCAAGACTTCCATTGAAAGCTTTAGAACTCATAATTCGGTTATTTTGATAACTGGTTTTCTGCATTTTGCTCTAGCCAGTACGTTACGCATTGCACTAGGCACTGGCTATTTGTTTTCAGGTTATAATTAGTTAAGACTAATTTAAAGTTGATTTAGAAAAAAAACTTGATGCGTTGTAATCGTATTCTACAAGAAAAATTTCTAGCTGCGGAACATATAGGCATTTACTAAGAATTGGCCATTAGGCTTATTCATTTGCTAAGCATTATCCATGTAGCTAAACATTTGTATTTAATGTGGATTTAAAGCCAGTCATCAGTAAGGTGCCGCGTGATCATTTTACATATTTCAAAACAAAAAACAAAGCTGTAGTTTTTAACCAGATATTAATAAAATTTAAATCATATTTCTTTTTAATACTCTGTACCGGACATCTTCAGCTTAGAAAAGAATGATTTTTAAGAGTGTGAACATATATGTTAGGTTATGTGTGTAGAGTGTGAGGAAAAATGTATGTGTAGTGTAGTAGATATATGTGTAATGCGTGTGAATGAAGCAAATTGTTTAGGTTGCTATTTCTCATATATATAAATTAACTATAAGGGATTTAGTTAGACTAAAATGTTTTTGCCATTTGATCAGACCTTTGTTTTACTCACTCTGACTTTATATCAAACAAAAAATCAATTTGCATTGTTTGTTTGGAGAAGTTATCATAGTTATGATACCAGTTAAAATAATTCTTCAAGTAAAGGAAAGATTAATGTGAAACGATTTTGAGAAAAGTATCAAAAATAAGTCTAAGAAATAGAACGACAGGTTTTATATTTTCTAGTGTTATAATATTTTTAATTTTCTTTTTTATGTGTTAAGTTTACTTTTAAACTGAAATTTATGCAATCATATTTCGCAAATGTTGTATGTTTAAAACTCCAACTTATTTAAAAATAAAAGTAGAAGTTGTATTCTTTAATTTCCACATCTCAAATAACGAGCAATAATAAGAAATCTTATAAAACCAGAGCTTATACAGAAGGGAAAAAGAAATCAAAATAATGGGAAGTAATTCTAGAAATGCTTCAGCTTGAATAGTGTTCAAGGTTAAAATTTTAAATGAATAGTGTGCAGGAGAAATTAACCCGAAATTTCTTCAGTGAAATAGCTTCTTCCAATGTTCGCATACACGTAGCTTGAACATATCAATATTTGAAAACGGGATGCGCTTGCTCAATAATATCCCTGCTTGGAAACGCTTTACGCAATTACCCGAAGCTTTGATCGCTTCGTTGTTATTTAGTCTGCTGTTTGAACCATCTTAGTAACAGCGGACTAGTACGAAGATGACTCGCGTAAGATATTAAGAAATGAATCTAAAGAAAAAGTGTCGGCTAGTTAAACTGGGAAGAACAGAGTATAGCGTTAATTAATGAAAAAGATCTTGAAAATATCACAATTTTTCTCACTTATTTTTACTTAAAAAAATTGCTTTTCAGTTTTTGTCAGTATGGTCGGGAGTACAACCTTTTAAAAATACAATAAACTGATACATTGTGAATTAATCTGGAAAAGTGATTGCGCATTAAGTTCAGAAACTAGCAATTACATATGAAACATTATAAAGTTAGCTCCTCTTTCTTGCCATAGCGTCGCGTTTATATTTTATGCTTCAGTAGCATTTCTAGTGGTGTAGCTGTTTAGTTAAATTTGGTGTATTTCCTGTTATTTTAAATTCCATATCTTGAAAAATGTTCGGTGCAAATAATGTGCCATAAGTGCTGCGATCTCACTTTGATCTATTCACTGATATGATGTAGCTTTTCCATATTCATTTCAGTCACAATGGCCAGTTGGATGTGATTTGGAGAACTATCTAAGATCCTAAAAATCGAAAGTATATTCGCTATGATGCTTCTCTGTTCTGAAAAAAAAAAAAAAGAAAATCGTTGAGAAAAATTTTTTTGCACTTAATATTTTTTTTTCATTCCTAATATATGTTTTCTTATTTGCCCATCTCAAAAACTGCAAGAATATACGTTTAATTTCTAAGGTTATTTTAAGCAGTCTCTTTATTTGCTGTTTTGCATTCGCCGACAATACATATGTAGTATAAGTGCCGTATAACCTTTAAAAATATAAAAAATAGTGATAATTAAAAAAAAGGGAAAACCGAGGCTGAACTTAATGAAAAAACTTTTTTCTCTTCTCGCTAATTTTGTGTCTTTTTCAAATTTATGTAAAGAGTGAATTTATTTTTTACTTGAATTTAAATGCCATGGAATTATTTTTTATGTCTTCAATGTATACGAATAAAATCCCTTTCATATTAATCATTAGAAATGCCTGTCTTTAATTATTGATTTTGAAAAATAAAATACCGCATTTAAAACGTGCGATTAAATGCTGATCATTTTTTAATGTGTTTTCAAACTGACGATTCGTTCACCATGTGTTTTAGCAAAGAATACCATCTTCATGAAGCCCAGTTATAATGCCTTTTGTTCTTATATTAGATATTTTTGCTTCTCGGTCACCCAAACTCTAACTCTTTCATGTTTCGCTTGCATGCTCATAGCTGTTTATAAAATAAACAACTCCACTGTGACTTTATAAAATAATGACTTTTTCAGATTGATTATTTGAATATTCAGTATTTGTATTCGCAATCCACGATTGGCCTCATAAGCAATGCCGAGGTTACGTTACGTTAGATTAACTGATTAAAGCAAAGAAACTCGAGGGTTATCTGCGTATGGGAAACGATGACTTCCTGGAGGACCTTTTAAGGCAAACTGGCTCGTATCCATGTTTACATGGCGAAAAACCAACTATGCAGCCTGCTCGTTCGCCGGCCTTTTATCCCAGGTCTAACTGCCAGTGTTCAGTGATCGGCCAGCAATACTGAGGTATTGTGTATTATACTGTAATAGATGTAATACTCTGATTCATGCGTAATATAGTACATTTGAGTCGCATAGTTGAGTGCAAGGCTTCCATAAAGTAGTGGGATTATTTTCATTAATTATAATTAAAATTTATTGAATTAAAATTTTAAACTGTTATTAAAAACCTGATTGATGAAAACCTGACTATACCTGTATACTTCGGTTTACGAACGCTCTTCTGGCTCTCAAAATGTCTACTCTTCAATTATGTATTTGTTTATGTCGTAGCTTAATTAATTAAAATATATACGTCAAATACGCATTTTTACTATTTGCTTATGTCATGATTTCTTGAACTGTGATTTTATAATAATAAAGAATAATAGTGTGTATTTCTTTAAATAATTGGCGAGGTATAATTAATGGGTATTTTTATGATATGTAAAAGTAATTCGACCTGGGGGTACTTTATTATCTGGGTTTTAAGCTGGTTAATATAACCTCTGTTTTGACTTTTTGATAATACACATTGTAATTCCATGCTTATCTGTAGCATTATCTCAAATTTTGTTCACTTCTCTTAATTTTGATTTTAAAATTGCAAGATTTTCCGTTTATGTATTAAGGGTAAGATTTTGTTTGTTTGGAAAGTTTTTATTAAATGATTTAAGGAACAAGATTCAGGTTACTGTCATTTACATTTCGAAGATTTGCTTAATGGTAAATGAATTGCTTTTTCTTTACTTGACAAAATGGCCATAGTGAATATATGAGCATTTTGCCAAAATGCAGTTTCAGTAGGATATTCTTTATTTGAGACATTTAACAAGAGAAATCTTCGTTTTTTAACTTTTCTTTTCCGTTGCTTTCGGCGCTATTCAATGAGTAATATTCCATCTAATCAGTTTTTGGTAAATAAATTCTGATGGTATGATATCAGATGATATGTCTACACTTGCCGCTGAATGGTAGATATGTAAGCTGTCAAGATTTGACAGATCCTAAAGTAGACGCATTTGAGTAAATGGCCTCGGAAGTTCTAATTTCGTTGTCAATAAATGCAGCACGCAAGATTAGAAAACGTACCACTTGTGTGAGAGAAACTAGACCGGAAATGGTAATAAAAAGAATTTTGAAAAACTGACGGAAAATCGTAGAGCCTTTTGCTCGTTCATTTCTACATCATCTAGAGCTAAGTAATACCTATATATATATAAAAAAAGACTTGCTATTTGAAGACTTGAGATTACAGTCTAATACTTCGAAGAGCAGTTTACAAATGAAAATAAAAAAATTAAAAGATTAAAGATAAAAAGTGAAAAAATATAGAAAAATGTAATATATGAAATGAATGTTTTTAAATAAGTGCTACTGTGTTGGGTACGTATCATACGGTGTTAGAAACATTTTTACTAATGGTCACGAAGCTGAAAATGTTCATAAAAATCATCAATCATGTTATTGTAAATGAAGGGTATTTTAATGCACACCAATTTTAACACATATCAATATTTAATACAATTCATTATTTAATGTATATCAATAATTTTAATATACATCAATATTTACTATATAGTAGATAAATTATTGAAAGTGTAAAATAAATATTCGGATATTTAAAAGTACATTTATTGCTGTTAAATTACGCAGTTTGTTAACAGATCTTTCAAATTTAATAACAGATTCAATGGGAGCACTCAATTGGTCGTAGAATTGGTTATGTCCAAGGACTCGTGGAAGATATATTGAGGCTCTTGTGTTTCGCACCTTTGCAGCACTTGCCGAGGGTTGCTTCTACATTATTTCCATTTTACTCATCCACCAGTTTCCGAGGCATGATATCGTGTCTATAAAGTTTATTGTGCCAGGATATAATTTCATTTATTGCCAGAACAGGATTTTATTTATGATTACCCCACATTTAGGCAGGGAAGACTCATTATTAGCTGAAAATAGTATACTTTCATCGAAAGGGGAAAAATGGAGAAAAGTAAATTTTAGAGCAAGGCAAAGTAGGTTTTAAATGTTATTTTTAATTAAAGGAAAATACTTAAGGGCAACAGGTTTCAATAACCCCTTTACACTCGTTTGTTATCTGGGAACAAATTATTTTTTGCAAATGTAGTATTATAAATTAAGTAATGAATAATCTGACAGTTATTTCACATGACTGAATAAAGAAGATAGTTAAGTTTTGAACAAAGATTCTTCGAGGTTCTAATTTATGTGGTCGTAGTAATTCTGATTATGCACCTGAAAATGTTAAAATATTTGTTGTAAACAGTCATCCTCCCCCCTCCGTCTGAATGTAGCCACTTTATGTAAGTGAGCTTAAAAAAGCCGTTTTCTGTTTCAGAGATCTTAATGGTGTAAGTTGATCAAGCCAGCATAGTTGCCAAACACAGAAACTTACTCGAACTACTCAGGTTGCTCTTCAAATGGCTTTTGATTAAGTCCTATAGGACTGGTTTATAGGACTGAATTTATAAATATAATCTGCTGTAGCAATGCACAGTAAATTTCTTTTCTTCTAACTTTAGCCCTCTTTACGTATTTTGCTTCTTTTCTAGATGTAGGAATTGATACTGAGTTTTTATTAAGTTTCACTGAAAAATTACATGCTCGATAATTGTGACACTGATTTATTTGTTTTTCGTATTATATTAAATAAAAATCAATTTCAATACATACTTTTAATTCGTTTTTCAGACAATTTAGTTATGTAGGGATTTAAGTAAAACTTATTCACAGGAGTTGAACATTTCGGTTTAGCAATAATAATAATAATAATAATAATAATAATAATGAATAGAGATTAACGATGTTCTAAAAGTTACGCTTTCCCTTTCTTAATAACTATGGTATCTATGCCGCTTTTCTTTCTGGTATTCGGATACGAAGTTGTATTTATTACCACTCTGTTGCTATTGTTTACTTTTTTGTGCATCATCTATAACACGTGTAGAGGAAACTCTGCCGATAAAACCACAAAAGACTGCTTGGAATCGAAACCAAGCCAATACCCTTCGGGCTATCTTTAGCCTTCAACAAACGAAAAACCCTTCACGTCAAAATAAAAAGCGAGACAACAAAAACACCCGATGAGGAAATCTGTAGCAAGTACTGCGCCGTTCCATTTTCTATGTCAGAGAAGATGCTTTTCCTGGTCAGAAAACAGGTCAAGTCCGCTCCATCTTAAGCACGTCATATTAAGTTACCAAAAGCGTAACATTTGTTAAGATTATTTCAAACAACTTGATGGTTATGCTCTGTGGAGACAATCCATCCTGCCGCTTCATTTGCTCTTCAGCCTCATTTAACTGCAACTAGATGAATCGCGCGTTCAGCTGGCAAAAATTAGCTTTTACATTCATAAATGTGTTCATCCTTCTTTCTGCCATCTTCAGAATCTGCGTAAAAATGGAGTAAGATAGATCTATAGTTGTCACTAGCTGTACTGTTTTAAACCATATATATCGGCTTCTTACTGATATTGCTTACAATGATTGTTTCAAAATAACTGGCTACATGATATTTATGTACCTTCATATATCTAATGTAACAAACGTAAAGTAGAATTTCTCTAAAGCAATCAAGTTGTAGGCTTTCCCGCATGTAAAGTAGATAAAGTTGTAAAATAACATGTACAGTAATAATGACCTTATTATTTGTGTCTACATTTAACGTGCAGCTATCGCATTATAATCTTAAAGCGCCTAATGTTTCTGTTTGCGTAAAGCAAGATATTTTCATTTCCAGAATAGCCAATCTTGGTTGCCTATTTGTTTTCGTTTAAAAAAAAAATTCACAATTTTTATTTTAATCTTTGCTATATTTCAATAATTTGACGCTCGTTTTAGTTTAAGTTTCTGTAATATTCATCAAGAGAGGAATTTTACTTAGAAACTTTTTCTCATTACCAACACATTTTTAATGCTAAACTCACGAATGGTAATAATGAATATGGAGGTTTTCGCATGCTTTTTTAAGCACATTAAGTCAGTGCAGTAAAACATTGATTCCTAGCTTCAGTTGTGGATTTGTTTCTGTTACATTACATTACAGAAGGCGACGGGGGATAAATAAAATATATGCGCTTTGACGTCATTCGTTAATCATTAGTATGAAATTATCGGAAATATGAAAATGTATCTGTAACTTCATTACTCTTCGCCCGTTTCCAGCATCACGTATGTAAATTGCATAGAAAGTAATACGAATCTCTGTCACCTAACAGTAATTTACGACTGTAAAGGAGATACACCTGGTGACTAATTACAATATTATCAGTCATTAATAGAAGCTGTCAAGACTTCCTTTCGTAATTTTGCCTCAACGATGATTCTTGCAACGAATTCCCTTGAAAATATTATGCACGGGATCCGAAACATATTATTAAAAGAAATGTTTTTAAGCATCCTTACGTCCAGGATGCGATGCTTATATTCATTACATTTTATGATGATTTGTTATTCAAATTTACCATTCATCTTCATTTTGCAGCTATGATAACTAAGTGATTGCAAAATAATTTTTTTTCCAAGTAATTTTCCCACTTTTCTTTATGATTTTAGTTATGATAAGGGAAATGCAAGGAAAGTGAAAATATTTTCATTTACAAAAGTAATATGGAGATGAGTTAAAGCTTTCGTGCATTAAATTGCCTTTGTTCTCCGTTTTATGCGATATTCAAGTATTGCTGGTTATTTCCTGCATTAAAAAACGGTTGCAGCTTAAGAATGAGTTCTTTCAGGAACTGGATGCGAATTGCGTTGAAGAACAAGGCTCATATATGCAAGGAAAGTAATTCCTTTCATAGTTTTCAGATTCACGGTAGTTTCGCTTAACTGCTTTTTTGCATAATCAACGGAGTGAGTAAATTGTAATAATAATTTCAGGATTTTTTTTAACTCCAGGGTCTTTCTACATTTAAGGAAATAATACGTAAATAGTTTTTTATGACTTCGTGCGTACAAGTCTTTCCAGCTTAAGGAAAAGCGCCGAGACAACGCGCAAGAGGAAAACAATAAGGTGGATGTTTTTTATCATCCTGAGCTCCTAACAATAGACCTTCGCTTGTTATTATTGTATTACCACCACGGTGGCTTTTACTGGGATTGAACTTGTTTTTTTCGATGTCTCTAAATCTGGAATAAATTTGTAACTGATATCAGGGCGTCAGCTTTTTCGTTAAATTCGTTAACGAAAAAGCTCGATTCTCCGATTCACTTCTTTTGAGCATATTTACTTCGGTTTGTAATTGAGGTAATGTGTGCTTTATTTTTAGGAAAATATATTACCTATATTGATTTTTTCGCGATTTCAAATACTTAACATAATATATTAGACCAGCGTTTCACAATTTTTTTTTTTTAAGTGAGGACCACGTACATAAATAAGTATAATCTTCGGACCACCTTATTCTGGTTCCCTTCGAAAGCCATTTTTAGCATATATTACTACCATTATTCTTACATGAAACTCATTTAATTTACATCGGTGTTATATAATTAAGTTGGTAGAATAAAATTTATATTTGTTTTTAATAATTCAAAGCAATTTAATTCAAAGCAACTCTTTATCTTACTAACTAAAAATTAAATAAACGTTGGTGCTCACATTAATGAGATGAATGAACATGCGGATTCTTGCTAAGCTGTTTTATGTTTGAATGTATATAAGACAGAGTGGGAACTCTATGCGTAGGATAACCGATAAAAAATTTCATAAAATATCTGTCTTGGGGGGAAAAGTGATAGACCATTGCCATGTAAAATTTCCGAACTCTGAGATTCTCAGCTATGGTGTAGTATACACAGTTAATCTGAATTTTGGTTTTTGGAAAAGGAGGAGGACCACAGATTTAAAAACGCTGAAATAGACAATAGAAATGTATTTGAAATTCGGGGAATAGAAAATGGTGCAATATCGTATTTATTATTTATAATCAGTACTAAGACTAAAACCTGTATAATGACACAATTATCAAAATTCACCTGATTGGTGTTTCAGCACCATCAACAGGATTGCACTATGAACTTAACAAATTAAAAGACATTCATAAGTTTCTTTGAAACAAATAACCAGAAGAGAAATTATGAAAAGCAGCAAAGTTCTCTGGTTTTCATTAAATACCTAAAAATTGTAACCAAACATCTTCCTTCATACTGCGTTTTGTATTCTTAAAGCTATGTTTTTGATTCATTTTATCTGCATTGTGGCGTCAGTTAAATAGCCACTGCACAGCGCGGAATATCGCACAAACTACATTATTTCGAGACTGCACGCACGCTAGATACAAATCTTATAAACCGTTTCAACTGAGTCGATACCGGTGACAATCCAGATGAGTATCCCGAATAGGTTTATTTTTATCCCCCCCTTTTTTTTTATGTCTGTGTATGTGTTGATATATTCTAAATCTGTTTATTTTCGTAGAAAAAATTGCGTTAACTTTGAATATGCAGCACGAAACTCTAAAAGTGATTATCAAAATTAGCTGTAAAATTCTATTACTCCACCAATTTCCTTTTGTGAAAATTTCAAGTTAAAATATTTAAACTAAAAATGCAATCTGATCTAGTGAATAATTCTTTAATGTATAATTTGCAAAGTTTTACTTTACACTTACATTTACTTCATACCTCAGAACGAAATTACTTTACAACAAAATTTTGATATGAATGAAGAATTACGAAATAACAGACGGTTGAACTAAACCTACGTATGCTATTCAATGTTCCTTTTGTGTGTAAAGCCTGAGTGATCAAAATCTGTCCAAAGTTGATGGAAATTAACGGCGAAGTGCTGTGAATTTTCTTATAAATTTATAGGAAAAAAATCCGTCTTTGGAAACCTAAAATGAAAGATTTCGAAAGGAAATAATAATAAATAAATTTAAAGGACTAATTTAAAAAATGGATTCATACTCCATTAAGGAGATTTAGTTTAAAAAAGAAGATTTAGTTTAAAAAAGAAGATTTGAATTTCGGCCACTTCGTCTATCTCTATTAATTTAGAGCACTGAAAAAGGACACTTGTAAAGGAGAAATATACAGGACTTTTTTTTTTCTTTTGACGCTTCGATTTTTCCATCTATGTGTCATTTGGCCTCGTTATCCACCAGAAGGTGAGTTAACATGTCTGCCTGAGTGGACAATTGCAATTCTTTTCAAAGCATAGAATCTGGACCGCAGAAGTTTGCAGAATGAGAGTCTGAATGACACTAGGTCCTATTCGAATCGCTTAAAGTGGTTTTATTTTTATTACTTTAAAGGAAGAGGAAAGCATGCTTCGCATGTGTGGAGGGCTGATGTGGATCGGAAACGAATGTTTTTCACCATATGAAGTAGTCATATAGCGATTAGCTACTAGTTCCTCGAAATTTTTACTTATGTTTACATCTTTTGAAAGGCATTTTACGATACAGATGGTCCCTGCATTTCATATGAGACATGTCTTCCTGAAACTCTCTCTTAATTGTACTCTAATTTCCATCTAGGAATAAATTTAAAATTATTCTATGCTGTACCGAAGTGCTTAAATTTGTACTGACTGTAATGAATTTTTTCAAAAATATTTTCAATACTATTAAAATAATATAAATAAAAAAAAACATCAAACGTTACTATGAATTTTCCAGAAGCTCCGATGTCAGCGCAGGCAATTTTGTCACTTATTTTAAAATTACCACGCAGTTCAGTGTATTTAAAACTCAATTTTAAATCTGGATAGTTTAAGGTAACATTTCTTTTATCCTTGTCATAGTTTTTAAATTATTGAAAGCAGTTTATGCGTATCTGAAGTGTAAAACACAGCTTGATTTTTTTTCATAACTTTAGAGCAATGTTGCAATCTTTATATGTTCCCGTGCTTGTAACGTACTTTTCCGGTTGAACAGTGCACCTTCTCTGTGAAATTTGATTTTGGGGTTGTGCTTATATTTCGCTCAAATCGTATGCTAAATTCGCGTATGCTTTCGCTCAAACTGATGCCATCGTAATCGTGAGTGATTATTCGTAATATATTTCATTGCATCTATATCTGGCCTTTAACTGCTGATTGTTTGTTTAGTCGAATACGGCAAAACACGGGAGGTCTGTTTGCCGAAGGGGTTGGGGTGTTTTCGTTAGCCGTAAAGTTTTCGTGAATTTAATATCAAGCCAAAGAGCAGAACTAAATGACGACAGTGTAATAAGGATACTTCTGATTCCTTTTCCCTTAAAGTAATCAAAATCCTCTAGGAGCCTAGCATGTGACAGTTCTTGTGTATCTACGTCACTATAAAACTGAAATTGTAAATTTTGAATCTAGTAGAAGTCGAATATGTATACAGATGAATTTGGGTGAAACGGAACTTAAAGTAATTGGAAAGAAGTTTCCAGTAATCGGAAGTTCGAGTTATCGAGCCTTTCGACAAATAACGCTTGAAATACGCTCAGGATTATATGTAAATATGGATAATATTATATTCAACAAAGCAAGATGAAGGCTGTTGCTTACAACAATAACAATTATCAACGTGGGGTTATTAAAATGTGCATCTGTAAAGATAATCAATTAATTAATGAAATTGACAGTACATAAAAATCAAAGAAGAAGTAGTCTAATTTTTAATTATGCATATGTAAACTTTAGAAAATAACCATCTTTTAGAAAATAACTGCGTTGAATCTCTTGAAATTATATGGTTCTGATGGAGAGCTCGACGACATAAACTTGCTTGAAAGTGATGACGAAAGTTAATAAAATATTTTTCTTTGCTGCTAAGAATTATTACTTCTTTTTTAACTGTTCAAGAATATTACTTCAGAACTTTAATCTAAATACTGTAGCAAAAAATAACATTTTAAAAACTAACTTTAATTTCGATAAAAATTGTAGAATATCAGACAGCTGAATTTTTCTTTTTTCCAAGGGAAAACATGAATAGCAATTCTGAAGTAGGTTTCTGTAAAATACATTATTAAACATTTAAAACAAACTGTTTGTAAAGGTCAATAAATGTCCCGGAAAATAATGGGAGTGCAACTTCACATATGATATTTTTACAAAGGAGTTGTAAGCGATGGTCTCCATGATATGATTTGAGGATAATACTGGACTTCGGCTTATCTATACAGAAATGAAAGAAAATAATTTCTGCGTCATTCGAAGAAATTTTAAAATTTCGATTTATTGTTAAATGTTACCATTAATTATCAGTACTCATCCTCGGAATCTCATGGCTATTCAGTTCGACTTAACAAACATCTTTGAATAATACAAGTTGGAATAATCGAATTTCTACTATAAGAAATTATCTTACTTTATTCCTTTTATTTGTCAGTAGAACTTATCGAAATTAATGTGAACGAAATGACCGGCAGAAATATAGAAATTAGATTATGTAATTTGTAAATTATGGTAAAGCACACTAAGATTATCTGCCTTGGAGGGGGTGTCTTCATTAAGGATATTTTGAAGGAAACTTCTTATGTTCACTTTACACATGAGAAAAACTGCGAAAACACCTATGCAGCCAGCGCATTCACAAGAATTCGAACTCGGCTTGAACTGCCCGTGTTCAGCGATTGTACCCACTCGGGCACCGGCAGACAATTGCAAAAATGTATTTAGTTCCACGAATGATCTTACTGTCACATATAGACCTGGCCTGATAATAATTTTACTGTCACATATAGACCTGGCCTATAAGATTAGATATGCTTCAAGTGTTTTATTTAGCAAGAAAATACAAAAGTTATTCTTTTGTTCGAATTTTAAAACTTTAAACGAAAAAAAAATTACAAGTGTAGTGTCGTAAATTTTGAGTTCAAAAAGTATCTGTTGCAAAGACGAAAAAAAGTCTTGAAGTCTTCTAGTGGAAGATTATACCTGTTCTATTTGGCATAGAAATTTTATTTATTTATTCATTTATTTCATTTTTTTTTCTCCTGCTTCCTTCTTAACAAATGTTTCTCCGTCTGTTCCCAAAAAACTGAAAAAAGTTTTTGCGACTTAAAATCGAAAACAATTGGTTCTACAAGCTCGAACAAAAATTTCTTCATTTCAAAAGCACTGGAACTTTTTTTTTTTTTAAAAAAAACTCTAGGACCTTGAAGCTTTCTTCTTTTATCTCTGATTGGCCAGTCTCATCAATATGCGTGATAACCAGTCATGCATTCTGAAGCTGAAATATATATTTTTGCAAATTTTCAGCTCTTTGTAGAAATTCAAATTTTAAGGCCAATAACAAAAATATCACTTGCCGGGGCAGTTTTAAAAATATTTAATGCCCCCTCCTTCAAATTCACACATATCGAAAAAATTTTCATTCTGATTTTCTCCCGCCTCTTTGCCCTGAATATCTCTGTCTTTTCTTCAAAGGACTTAATTCCCAGACATTGAGCCTCTGAATTTCATTACACTGGAACCACATTATATATGGAGACATAGCTCTTAGATTCCTATTAGATGTCATCTAACTGAAGCTCTTCTGACAATTAACTCAATTACACAGAGACCGTTTAACAGCTATAGCTGCTAGGGTAGCGTATAGCTGTTGGCTGTATTTAAGCGATTTCTCAGTACCTTGTGACCGCTTAAGTATTTAAAGGTATCCCTCGGTGAATAAATGAACTTTCCCGAATTGAGGTGTTAGAAAGCGATTTTGTCAGAAAGTGTGAGTCGTGACTGAGCAATTTTTGGAAAAACAGTTATTGGTAAGGCGCTATAAAGTTTTGAAACTACTTTTGTCTTTTTGTATAATTATATATAGGATGACTTGAATATAGTAAGGCACATTAGGGGTTACCTGCCTAAAGGGAGGTCGCATTTGTGAAGAATTTTCTAAAGGATTGTATTAGTTATTAATATGTAGGGCTTCTATAGTAACTGGAAGCTAGAGGCCGTAGTAGACTAATAGCGAATTATCGCTACGTCTTAAACAGCTCACAGCATGCTAAAGAATTTAGAATAACCTTTTTGTTTAGTCTTAATGTAGCAGAGCAAGCACAATTTGTGCTATAGACTAAGATTCCATTACTTGCGGATATTTAAATTAACATAACGAAGTTAAATCTAAACGTAGAAACGCAGAATACATACACAGAAAATACACTAATTTAAACTCACTCAGATATTTTACCGGCACATATTTTAAAACCTCAGCTAGCGAGATGCTAAAGCTGGACTGTAAGTTTTAAGCAGAGCTGGCGCGGACGCGGTTGCCAGAAGCTGTAATCTAAAGACTCGAAACCCTCAGCTTAAATACACACAAACGTAATTACAGAAAGGAGAAGTTATGGTAAAAACTTGAATCATAGTAACTGGTTAATTAACATAAAGTACCTTACAAATAATTATATATCTATTTTATTATTCAATTTATCGCTAATCGTAGAACTGTTAGGTTTAGAGCATGAAATCTTGAAAAATCAACCACGTCGTAGTCTAGAATCGAACCCTATACCGTTCAACTGCTAGCAGGATATACTGACCACTAAAGCACAAGGACACATAGAAGGAATGCCTTGAATTCCTTATATAGTTACCAATAAATATTTCATTACTTTTGCTAATCTGTGGAAGTACTTATTCAATTTTGAATTTTGAGATCTGTAATGATGAACGCTCGATGATGCGGTGAGAGGATAGCCAGAGAAAAAAACAAAGTTAAAAGACAGGATTTGTAGTTTGACTTCATAATTAGACAGCGAATTAGTAGAAAATTAATGTCTTTAACTGAGATTATTATGAGACGTGCAAGGTAAAAATATCTGTAGTGTGACAAAGAAAGTCTGTAACTTTCTTTATATTTAAAGATCCGTCAACTTCATCTCGGTTGTTTATCTTAACCAATTTCAAAGAAGGAAATGTTAAAATTTGTAGCTCTTCTCGGACATCCTGTATTCAGCCTGCAAATGAATTCTCCGAGGCTCAGTTCCTGGCGAAGTCGAAAGGTAGCCAACCTTACCATTTGCGCCAGAAAGAGGAACGGGATTTTCACATGAGTTATTGAATGTTAAGCCAACAATTTATGTGGGAAAGATAATTCACAGATGGAAGGGGGGAAAAGAAGTGGACTTTATATTAAAAATAATAAGAAAAATGACAGCCTTGGTGTGAAGCTTTCCTACAAATTCTTTTCTTGGAATGCCTCAATCCCAAGAAAAAAGTATTAGGTTAAACAACGTTCTTAGATCTCAGAGATCTCTGAGACTACCAGCCAAAGAACAAAGATTAGATTACATGAACACTAAATTCTGGTTCAGAATTGTTGGTAGGATTGTTATACACAGTTTTCCTCCTTTGATTGACTTTTCAAATGAAAAAAGAAATTGTTCTAAAAGAACCTAATTAGTGTTTCGTTTTATTGAAATGTTGTGTATATAAATACAACATTCACACACATATAGACATATATATATACACATACATACGTAATGAAAGCAACAAACTTAGATGTAATGAATGCAAACTTAGAAGTATTGATGGCATAGAAACGTAGATAACATAGAACTTAGAATATTGAATCCTTAATGAACAGCAAACTGCCAGCAGAGGTAGATTAAAGCTTCGTTTTTATTTCAGTAAACATGTTGCGGCCACGAACAACTTTGCATACTACTTGTACCTGTTTCAAGGTGGTTACATTTTTGATAGATCTGCAATAAGAAGAGAGTAGCAAGCAGCAGTTCAGTTAGGGTGAAGGGTAGAAAGCAAGTGCCTTGCGTTCAAGATGAAATCTTAATTCAGACTGACTTAGTTTTGGTTCTCAGTGCATTTTGATTGGAATACTGCTGTAAAATTGTTATTGGCTGTTTGAGTTTTAATTCCATTTACATCAGTATTATGTAAGAGTCAAATGACATGTATTAGCCTCAATGGCACAGTCCAGAAAAAGGCATTACCATTTTTGGAATAGAGAGAGGAAATTAAGCATTAAGAGACTATCGCTAATTAAAGTTATAATTTATCTTTGACATAATTAAAGTAAATTAAATTTTTATCGTAAAAGATAAAAATGTATATATATATATATATAGCTTTATAGAAATGATTACGTCCGTTATTAACTATGAGTTTTTTAACGCTTTAATGGCTGAGTTTATTTTCTAATTAATTTGAGGTTTAAATATAAATCATTTTCGAAAACGGTGCACTTCACGACAGGAGTGCTTGGCATGTTACTACCACGGAAAGTGAGAAAGGGGAAGCGGAAAATATCGGAAAGGTCGTCAAAGGGTAATTTGAAAGAGAGGAGGGGGTTTAAAGGGTAAATTCTGAAAAGAGATACAGGAGGTAGGGGAAAAAAGTACTCCCTTCCTCCCAAAAAAAGAGGGCTCTCGCTATTCAATAAATAGAGTTGGGGGTCCTTGAATTGTCATCTGCGCATACTTCCGGAGGTGATGTTAACCTCCGCGTTTCATGGTGTGACATCCCCCCTTTCTCTATGCCTCCTCCTCCCTCTTAGTCCACTTGAGCAGTGGATATAGCGGAATCTTTAGTGTAGCCGTTCTCTTTCTGATAGACTGATTCTTCTGGTCAGTTCTGTAACTAAACCGCAGACAGACCTGTCTCTTGATTCCACTCCAATGAAAAAGGAACCAGGAAACCTAGTCTATTCATATTTCAAGTATTGCCTTAATCTTTCTTCTGCGTCTCAAAACTCCTATCTTACTATCATGGACTTAAAAAAGGAAAAATTATAGCTGTCTTTTAATTTGACTAATTATATATATATTAATATTTTTAACTGCATATAACTTAAAATGACAACAATTGTTTGCAGTCAGTTGACAGTTTTCACTCGAGATATTGATTTTATCAAAAAGAAATACTGTCAAATCTGTAGTTTGATTCTGTTTTACAATTAAAGGAGTCATTTAAAATTCCAATCTGAAATTTGAAGTGTAATTACTTTCCCTGCGGAAATCAGAATGGAAGGCCCTTTCTTAAGAAGATTATTGTAAAGTTAAAAATATATGTAATTAAATTAAATCAGTCGGAGGATAATGCGATGCATTAATTTTAATAAAAAATCTAATATTTTAAACAGAGCTTTGACTTTACATTTTAAGTATGTTTTTCGGTTCCGACTGAAAAAAGACATTAAAAATTTTGATTCTGAAAGCCATTATTGTACAAAGCCCATTCAAAAATCCATTCTGTAAAGGCCAAGTTCTATAAAGGAAATAAGGTATCAAAATTTCGAATAGTTGGAAATTAACTGATAGTTCATTGTTGAATCTCTCGTGAATCACATTATCGTTTATTAATATTACCTCAATATTTTGAAACATCCGTATTTTTGTATGTAAGTTTGCAATAGTTGTTTGTTTTGAAATTTCCATGCCTTTGATTTATTACAGTTATTCAAATTTCAGAAACATGAAAGATATCAAATTTTAGAACTCACATAGTGAAATATATAGACTATTACATGAACGTGAAATATTTTTTGTTGCTATTTCATTTGTAACAATTTTTGCAATGTGTTTATAGCCTTAAACGTCCGAGGGGGG
This sequence comes from Stegodyphus mimosarum, assembly GCA_000611955.2. NCBI lineage: Eukaryota > Metazoa > Arthropoda > Arachnida > Araneae > Eresidae > Stegodyphus > Stegodyphus mimosarum. Next base: position 135,564 of record KK120490.1, on the reverse strand, counting down.
TTAGTCGTAAGAAGTGAATTTACAATAATACTGCATTAGTACAATATTGGATTCTTTTAGTATTGCGAAAAAAATATATTACTTTACACTTTTCTTTATACTGCATACCGTCACGAGTCTTTCTCAATTCTTTCAAAACATTTGCGAATAAATTCTAATTTTCAGAAAAGGAGAATATCCACTCTAGAACAGTGACATTCATTCATTTAAGAAAGTTTGATTCAAAGATGCAATTCCTTACTACTTTTAAGTATTTTGCAGTTTTTTAACGCAAGCCAATTTATTCATTTTTTCTAAACTAAGAATTTATGGATGACAAAAATATTAAAACATTATACTTCTATGTTTGTTTACCTTTTTTATATACATAAAGAATTGTTTGCAATCTTTTTTTTTTCTTCCCCCACTTTCTTTCATTCTCTCTCTTTTTGTTTTCCTTTTATTTTTAAATGTTGTTTTTGGTTTTTCAATCTGGAATGCTTCGTTTCGCGTTTTTCCCTTTAAGTTTTTCTACATGGTATTTTTGCCTCATTATAGCAGGATTTAGGATGAATGTGAAGTGCTCTCTGTCCTGTTATTTTGCATCTCTCTCTCTCTCTCTGTCTCTACGAATATAAACAAGTAAAGAGAAAAGAAAGGTGGGAGAAAAAGATATTATCGGATCTGCAAATTGTATCTCTGAGGCTCTAGATCGCCATATTAGGCAAAAAAAAAAAAAAAAAAAAAATCAGACAACAGAGGAGAAAGTAAAATTCAACTCTTTCAGCTGTGGGTCAATCTATGGTGCTGCTTTCAGTTCAACATCTGACGGATTCTTGAGTTTTCCTCTTTCCCGATATTCACCAAATTCCCTATAAAAATCCCTTACTCGCTTGGCACGCAGACAACAATGTAGGCCAATGCTTGGGGAGGGGAATCAACGGGGGATGTAACAATCACGCCATCTGAAGTGCGGAAAGGCTTGAAACCGGAGGGGGGCATAACAGAAGGCTAGAACCCTCTAAACCCCTCTCACCTGCCAGATCGACGAACGGGCATACGGACGGACTGAAGTTCAAGGGCAGTCAACGGAAAGGAAAGAGCTTTTGGAACAGCAAAATGCTGTTGTCCAATGGGGACTCTCATGAAATTTTGACTTACCTTGAACTTGTAGCTGGCGCCTGCGTTTTTGAGCAGATAACACGTTATGTGAATTAATTGATGTAGGG
>KK120490.1:107186-123265 GCA_000611955.2 Stegodyphus mimosarum | reverse complement strand
TTTTTTTTTTTTTTTTTTTTCTGTTGATGTTTAGTTTGCTTCATATTTTCTTGTTTCAAAAGGGAAATTTGTTAAGCAAACCTAAAATACCGTAAAACTCCTTTTTTAATCCATTGTTACTTTTTTTTGTCCGTTTTTAAATATCCACAGTCTCCTCGAGTCGCTTTTCATGTCTTTTGTCTCATATAAAATGTTAGTTGTCTAATTACCGTTTAACTACTTACAAGAATGTACTGTACAAGTAAGGAATATACTAAAGTCACTATTAATTTTGAAAATCACTGTTCAAGATATTCATTTCATCAAAAATGTATATTATTGGCGAAAAACTGAACAGAAGCGGATCATCATTGCAGCTGATAACTGGATGCAAGACGTTTTCTTTAACTGCTAAATGAATACGAGCCACCGAAATTTATGATGCAGACGAAACTGGACTGCATTAGAGAACATTACCAGAATGCATATTAATATTTAAATGGGAAACAGCAATCAGTTTAAGAAATGGGAGGAATAAGTTGCTATAATATTAACTTGAAATATGGACCCAACAATCAAGAAAACAGCACTGGTTAGTCAAAGCAAAAAACAAAAGCAAAGATCATCGATGTCTGAAAGGAGTCAAGAATTTACTTTTAACTTATCAACCATAGCAAAAAGAACTTACGGATAACAAATAGTGTTTTTGCTGATTTTCCTTTTCAAATGGAATAGCGAACTGAAAAAGGAAAAAATGACTTTACTAATTAGATAACTGTTCAACACACACACAACTGATTTTTTTTTCTGGAAAATGTTGCTGTTTACATTATAATTAAAATCGATTGAAATTTGCTTTGATTTATTTAATTAAGGCAAAGCAGGCGAGGGTTATCTACCTAAGACGAGATATACCTTCGTGGAGAACTTTTAAAAGTAACTAGCCCGCATCCACGTTATACATGGTAATTCTGACCTGGGTTCGATTCCAGGCAAACGGGCTGGCTGCATGAGCGTTTTCGTAGTTTTCCCCATGTGTAGCGCGTATACGAGCTAGTTTCCCTTAGAAAGTCCTCCACGAAGACATCCCTTTCCTTAAGTAGGTAGCCTCGTGTGCTTTGCCATAATCAGATAACCAAACCTAATATTCCACCATTAGCAATGTCTATTAATTGTTTCCTTCCATCGTTGCGAACATGAACTTTCTATTCTTAGATACTTGCTGACTTTTGCCTTTCGTTTGTATTTCGCTCCAAAGCTCGCTTTCTTGTCTTAAATCAATAAATCTCGATCTACTTTTTTACTTGAAACCGATGCTGGGGAGTTTATTATTGTTAATTGCTTACCGTCCTCAACACAAAGCAACACTTATGTCTGAAGTACACGTGCTCACCAAAAGCAATATCCTTTTTTTAATGTATAATATAGTTTGTTGTTCATAGAAGCTCTTTCATAATTATACCGCTCCCTCTCGTTAGTATACCAATCATTCATCATGAGAAGCTGTACAAACAGAATCGCCCGTCTTTTAACATTTATCTTCTGCTATTTCAAGCTTTAGCTTCTGCTTAGTATTAGCGGTATTTTATCTAAATCTTGCCCGTCTGTGAACTTTCCCCAAATATTACGTGTGAATAATTTCTTTTTCGGCGGAAATGGGGGGTTTCAAATGCGTGAAAAATTTTGCAAATTTTGTTTATATTTCTCACAGTTACAGATAACGCTGCTAAAATAGGGGGGGGGGAACTCTTACTTTTGAAAATGAAAAAAATCTTTTCCTGTATTAATTTTTGTTGAACTTAACAAGAATTATTTTTTTCAGTATTCTTTAATTCTTTTATCTAGAGAGATTGATTACTAAATACAAAATCTCCTGCCGTGCACAGAAATGTGCAGCTCTAAGCATTTTGTTCATGACTTTAATTGTATACTTAATTTATAATTCATGAGTTTTATTTTAATGAACGGTATATATATATATGTGTGTGTGTGTTCAGTTTCTTAAATTAGAAACATCTGTAGTTTATCTCTCCATCTGCCTAAATTGCATAATAAGCTGCATAATACGAATTCTCAGAAGTGAGCCATTCTGCATACTCCTTGTTGTGAAATCTAAAATTATACATTGCCTTAAATAACTCAGGCGATTTGCATTTTTTAGTAATAGTATTTCTAGTTGTATTCTCAAGTTTGTAGTCTATTTTCATAATAATGTCTCTAGCCTCTAGTCTATATTCATAATAGTACCTCTAGTTGTTATAATTTATATTACATCTAATTTATGTGATTTATAGTACACCTAATTGATAGATTTTTATAAATATTTCACCCTTATTATAATTAAAAAAAAAGATGCATCTAACGCTGTGTATTATGCACTTCGGTATGGAATATTTTTCTCACTTGCGCGTAAAAATGAGTTTTTAACATGTACCTGTTTTACAGAATCAGTTTTGATTATTCAATGATTCATTTTTGTTAAAATAATATATCATTGATATTCTAGGACTCACCAATAGCCGAGTGAGCATTATTTTCTGAACACTGATAATTCGATCAGGACTCAAATCGCGGTGAACAGGTTAGCTGCATGGACGTTTTCGTGGGGCGCTTGTGTAGAATCTCTTGAATACGAGCCTTTAGAAAGCCTCTACGAAGTTATCTTTTCCTTTAAGGCTGATAGCCCTTTCGTGCTTTGCTATAATGAAATGAAAAAACAAATAGTTTCTGTTGTTGTTCTTACTCATGCTCACTTGTCTGGCAGAATCAACCCAAGCCCACGAGAATTCTCGTGTCAAGGAGCGCAAGATTATGCCTGTCGTTGGCAACAGCCTTGAGCACCTAACAGGTGACAGTGCGATTTGGCTCAGTTACGCACCCCAATTTTGATGGAGAGCACCCCTGGGGGGACGGGTCCGAGGGTCTCCCACCCCTCTCCCCTTCCACCAAACCACATGAGAGGACTTTCGGCTCGCCGCATATTTAAAGTGCCGCCATGCCGCACCGACACTATACATTTATAAGGTATGTCTCCCACATTCTTAGCGTGCCTTCGTGGTGTAATGGTCAGCACACTGAGCCGGTAATTCAGAGGTCCGTGGTTCGATCCCCGGCGAGGGCAATGCATATTTTTCACCTCTCCTGTTTGTAATTAACCTAATGTCTCTACACATTTACAAACATCCATGCCTTCTCCGGGATTCGAGCCCGAGCCCTTCGGCGTGGCAGTCAGCGAGGCTAACCACTATACCGGTTGGGCGGCAAACATTTTCTAAGTTTCTGTACTTCCACATATTATTTGCCTTAATTTTTATCTTCAGTGAGATATCAAGGCCTTCTTGACTGCTGGGGTGTTGTCTTAGTTTCGTATTTCATTAACACTAATCAGTTTCCATTAGAAATTTCTCTGTGACAGCATCTTTCTATGTCAAACAGCTTCTGTGTCCGTTACTGTAACAAATTAGTTAGCTTGACCTTGCAGATTTACCATGCAGTCATATTATTAGAAATTTGACTACCAAATATTTCAACTTCATTGTGTCCACATTTTAAAAAGAAGTAATAAAACAAAACGAAACAGAATCTGCAATGTTTATAGTGAAACTGATGTTCATATATATATTCAGCTACATAAAGCGTCTAAAATACCGTTTTCATCTCGCATTTTTATCTTTGATCTACGCAAAATGTATAATTTGGTTTTTAATTTCTCTTTGCAAAACAAAAATGAGTATTCTACAAGTAAGCTTCTTCTGCTGATCATAAATAATATGATCTAATTTCTGATAGGAATTTAATACTCGCGTAGAGGGCTAAAATAAACCTCCGTAAAATCAACTTCAGAAAATAAAGAAATAAACTTTGCGGCACGAAGTGAAAAAGGATAATAACTAAATTTAATCTCTGTGCCACCTTAAAACGCTTTTCCCGTATTTTTCGAATGGAAAATAAAATCTAAAGCAGGTATAGTCGGCAATTCCATTCGCAAGAAATCTGATCTATAAGTGATAGAAGTCAACTCATCATGACATGCCTCAAATAACATTATTTACGATAGCTTTGCGTCAGTGTGCAAAATTTAGGATTGGAAAGACCTTCGCCGGGGTGGCAAGAATCGTGTTTGTAAGCTTTAGGACAGTGCTCCCACCTCAAACAATGAAGTTCAGAATAATACAAACATGAAATATGTAATCGTCCTTTTTGGATTGGCTCACCAAGTTCAAGAGCCGTTAATAACGACAATGACGTCACTCGTCTTTTGTCTTGCAGGATGATTTCTCTTTTTGGAAGCTTTTCTACCCCTTGTTTATTACTTGTCCTCTAGGACAGCGCTGCACATATAGAAGAGGGACTGTTTCGCAACAAATGAGAGTATGAGCACTATGGAGGTAACATATCATCACGAAATTTCGAAAGAAGGGAACCTTTCTTCTTTTTTATTGGTTGTAACTGGCTTCCATAACACTTCCTCTGTATTCTTTTAAATAATCACAATGAATTTCACTACCACGGTACTGTGTATGTGTCTCGATGTGCCTTGTTCCATTAACTTTCAAAGTACTTAGCTTGTTGTACATTCAATGCAATTACTTGCATTACTTGAACTGTTTTGGTACTGGTGTTCCCTTGGTAGTAATTCTTGCTTATGTGTATAAATATATCATGTTTGGAAATACCAGTAACTGTTACTTACTTGATAGAGCATAATGCTACATTAAGTACTAATACTAATGCAATATATATAGAGATACAAATCTTTGTAAATACTGATAGTAAATACATCCATAGTACGCGTCATTATGCTTTTCTAAGCTCTTAGCCCTTGGTCTAGAAACTATGTGCCATAGTTCACTGTGACAACAGTGAATAATTATAGCCGTGACAACAGCTGTAAGTATTCACGATATATCGTAATAAGAAAAGATCATTCTGTGTTACCCATATCTTTTTGCACAATTACTTCAAGTATTTCATCTGCAATTATTTTATTCCTGTTACACGGTTGAATTGATTGATTATTTATTATGTCAAAGAATTCTAGAAGGATGTATTCTTGGGAAACTTTCTAAGAAAAACCTTGCACGTATTCACATTACACATGGCGAAAACCACTCAAATCTATGCAGACAACTCTAGCTTCAAGAACCGAATCTCTGGTTAACTGGCAGCGTTTTCTAGCTTTATCCACTTGACCGCTTATGAATTTCACGGCTTAAGATTAAAAACTTGTTATATGCATGCGTGCATTATCAATCAAAATCTGAATTAATATAGTTAGTAAAAACTTACAAATTAATATAAATTAGTCAGGTCATACAAATTAATGTACTAAAAGTTAATGAGTTCATAGTAATACTTTATAAACACATGTTGCATTTATGAACGCATGTTCCCCTCCCCTTCAAAAACCAAAGTATGGCATTTCTCCGATGAAAATGTTTCGAGTTACCTTGTCTTCATTCTCTTCCATCAAAAAACATAAAAAAAATCTTTTTATGTGTAACATATGGCGAAAATCACTCAAATCTACGCAGACAACTCCTTCAGCCCCAGGAACGAGTGCTGCGAAAATAGCATAATAAAGTATAGAACTACGAAAGTAATTCGCAGTTTTTTGTTCTCATGAAAGTTTTTCATATTCGTTATATTGTTACATGTCGACTTCGTTATTGATATTCGTGGCACTAAGTGCAATTCGAGTTTTTCAATGAGAAACTGATGCTTTTATCCTCAAAAGTGTGTTGGCGTTGTCTTGAATGAAGCAGTAGTGATATTTTCTTGCGGGATTTATTTTCTGTTTGAAATTTCTTCAAAATTGTCAGTACTGCTACGAAGTTTCTCATTATAGATAAAAAAAAATGATAAAACTCATAGTTAGTACCAGGCCCAATGTTGAGGAAAAACTTAAATGTGAATCACTGTCATTTGACTGTGTCCATATCCATGTTTAAAAAAATGCAACAAGTGACAAACTGAATATAAGAAAATCACCCTTGATCCGAACCTTTGCATAATCATGTAAAACTTTGCTTTCTTGCTTGATACCTGAAAATTTTTGATATCACCTTCACTTGAAATTACGGAAGCAATTGTCAAATATGATATTCTGTTTATTGTAAACAGGTGTCTTAACAAGCATCATGAGTTGAGTAAGTATCAGGAATCTGTAAGCCTGGATTATCTCTCAAGCTGAAGTCTTCTTCATTGAAAGACGAAACTGAATTAAAATATATAACGGCAAATTTGATTTTTTCGTAATTATGGAGACAAAAAGTACAACATAATGGAAGGTTTTGGTGTGCGTTTGGAATATATTAGTTGTGAGATAGTGCAGTGCTATTTGAGATTTTTTTTCAATGTTGAGGCAGTAGCGGACAGCTGACGTGCTTTTTTATTATAGCATACTTAACAATTCTTGAATCCTTGGCTTCGTCTGTGAAAATGACATAGTATTTATTTAAAACTCTGTATTGAACAGATGCATTTTTTTTGTGCTCACAATTTAAATCTCCGCAGCAGCTTGTTAGAATTCAGATAACAGAAATGTGAAGTCAAAATAACTTGATGCTGGAGATTATAATGCAAAAGCCTAACAAGCGTTGGTTCGCATTTACCGAAACGTCCCATCGAATTTGAGTTGTAAAATGACTAATATCGAATAATGTAAGTCATAAATCTGGAGGAGACAATAATACTGCTGCAGTCACCGACACTACCAAATGTTTCAGTAGTGTAGAAATAGGAGTTTTGTAAGAGAGGATCAGAAGGTGTGGCTAGTAGCATCATCAGCAGTGTTAGAAGTGGAGGTGAGTTTCTGCAAGCTGCCGGTTGAGGGTTGGTGTATTGTTCCTGTTGCTTTTCGTCTCCGTTCAACAATTGAATTCAAAATTAATAACGGATAGATGACCAAAAGGATTTTTGCTGCTCGCGCAAATTAGTTTGGGGGGAATACGGTATGAAATGGTCATGGTGACTTCTATTGACCAAAAAGGATAATTATATATTTTGGACTTTGAATTTTTATAAATCTGTCATTTAAATCGTTGAGAGCGCGTCTCTGCGTCTCTGAAAACTTTGTATCTTACCAGAAAATAAATAAATAAAAGCAACTTACTTATAAAGACGATTCTGCATCAGAAAATGGGAGTATCTTCTCTCTTTCTTAGTAAGGAAATATTTCTTAAAATCATGCTTTTTTTTTTTTCATCTAATGAAAAAAGAATTTATGATGGTTATTGAAAAAAAATGGAAGACAAAATTTCTGATGCATTTTTTTGTTGTTGTTGTCAAAAAATTCAATTTTGTATTTCATTTAATTTTTAATTTATGTGAAAATATGGATCTGGAATGCTGCCTTTTTAAAATCAAATTAACTTACTTCGAAAAAAAAAGCAAGAATATTTAGGATTTTTTTATTTTTAACTCTGAATGGTTATTGAAAAAAAATGGAAGACAAAATTTCTGATGCATTTTTTTGTTGTTGTTGTCAAAAAATTCAATTTTGTATTTCATTTAATTTTTAATTTATGTGAAAATATGGATCTGGAATGCTGCCTTTTTAAAATCAAATTAACTTACTTCGAAAAAAAAAGCAAGAATATTTAGGATTTTTTTATTTTTAACTCTGAATAAATTACTATTAAATGATTTGTTTATTTGCCTGTGTTATGCAGGGGTTTTATTCATAGTTTGCTCTAAAAATTACTGGGTAAAATTCTGATAGTCGTTCTGTGGCTGATGGGAACTTTAAACTAACTTATAGTATGTGTGAATTTCTTATAAATTTGAATGTTTTAACTATATGTTTACGTTTAAAGTTATGTCAGGTTATGTTAGGTTATGCTTACATTAATATCCACCATGTTTTCCTAAGATTTTCAATTCGAATCACCAGTTCTAGTCGAATATTTTGCGTTTTCTCTTGAAAGTTGAAAAGTTCTCTAAAGTTGAAAAACAAAGTTCATTTTAGATTATTTATATCGATATAATGTTTTTAATTTCGTTTATATATTTCACCATATTTTTCTGAACATCATCTTCGAGCTTCGACGTATTTTGATTAACTAAGAAACTAGAACATTCATACGCCAAATCCACTAAGTTCTTAAGTATTTTTTTCCACTTTCCGAAAACATCATTTTGCCTCCGCAACAACACGCGCGAGAAAAGGAGGGAAAAAAAGTTAAAAAAAAAAAAAAAGAGTCGTGAAAAGAAGAAAGTAATCTTTCAGTGCGGTGATGAAGAGAAAAGTCGAGAGAGAGCTGTAGTACGTCGGATCTGTAAGAGATGGCGCTAGTGTAGCCACTCTTTGTTGGGCGCTCCAATCTCCTTGACAACCATGCCAAAGCTACCAACTCAAAAAATCAGCGTTTCATTCAGTGACTGAGTTTCAGTCCTCGCCGTGGATACGCTGATCATCCTCTGCTCTTGAGAATCACGAGCTTCTCCTTCACTCATTTTCTCTTACACTGTATGGAAACTTTTTTATTTCACCATGGCTTAAGAATTTATTTGCAAAGTTCTCAGTCGTTTATCGGTTTCTTATACTCAAGTGATTTTTTCTGTTTGTTTTGATGCGACAATTTTCAGAGCTTTGTTTGTCTGAAAGCAAATCAAGAATGTGCTCCTTAGATATGAAACTATGAATATACGTCTTCAAAAAAATAATTCAATTTGATAATATCAAATAGTTGAATTATTAATTGAGTTGCCAAAAGGATTGGCTTCCCTTCTACGGTTAACTACAATTGTTGATTGGTTAAAACTCACTTTTTTGGAACTGAAACCGAAAATGTACGGGCTGGACATAACTTACCTGTGTGCGAACTTTAATCCGTGGCGAAGGCAGTCGCCCCTTTAAAAACAAGCGAAACCAGATTTTCGGAACCTTGAAATTTTTGTTGTCATTTTGCAACAAAATTGGGCTTTTCATTATTAATTTATCGATTTTTTTTAAAACTTTCAAAATGCCTGAAGACATAGACCTCAAAGATGATCCGGAGAAACCAAAAAACACGACATTTAAAAAGGCTTTGATGAAAAGATATCGTAAGTGTTCTTTCACTTTATTTATTGTTTTGCTGTTTAGAAAGCAACCTTAAAGTTGTTATGATTAGCATGAGGTAATCATAACAACATTGAGATGATTAGCATGTATTATAATTTATCTTTCTTTAAACGTTTTTTAAAGAATTTTTAAACCTTAAAAATTTTCATTTTATAATCAATAACTGAAATTAATAGGATTGATATATGTCGGTTTTATTTGTTTGTTTTTAATCTTTTCCAAGGGTATATATATATACTTTTTTTAATGTTAATTTAATATAGTAGTTTTTTGTTATTATTTTTTTTATTCATAGTGTTTCAGTATTTAATTTGTTTAGTTAGTAGAACAATATTTTTAGGATGATAAAAAAATTTTATTTATTTATTTGGAGAAATATTTATTGGTGTTTTATCAAGTAATTTAGAAAAATCAAGGATATTTTTGTAAATTTTAAACAACTTTCGCCGTTTCAGAAATTTTATTTATTTATTATTTTTTTTTAAAGTTTTTATCTATAAAAGCAGTTTGATTTAGAGCTCCAAAGTGTCTTACTAATAATCTATGCAACTGAAAACTATATGCTACAGCTATTCTGTACAACTGGAAAGTAATGCATGCTAGTAATATCTAACTGCCACTGACAGGTGATTGATTGCCAATGATTTGTATAGCGATAGCTGACTTAGCTTACAGATTGTAAAATTTTTGTGATTAATGTAGCAAGCCCTTCATTCGGTTACTTAGTACGTTAACATATTAAATACTGCCACCCAGACGGTATAATGGATAGAGAAGCCTGCTGCGATACCGATGGGCTCGGGTTCGAATCCCGGAGATGGAATGGCTGTAATTGTTTCGTCCCTTCATAGGCTATAACGGTGCCCACCTGTTAAGTGCTTCCACAATAAAGTTGTAGAGACATTAGGTTATTTAATAGCAGGAGACATGAAAAATATGCAATTCCTTCGCCGGGAATCGAACCACGGACCTCTGAAATACCGGCTCAGTGTGCTGACCATTACACCACGAAGGCACGCTAAGAATGTGGGAGATATACCTTATAAAGTGACCACCATTTCCGGCCTTAGTAGTGGCTAAGTCTCAGTCAGCAAGTGCGCGCCAGTGGGAAAAATATAAATATATTAAATACTTTCTTACTTTAAATCGATTTTAAGCAATATTATTATGTGTTTTTCTTAAAAAAAAGTATTTTTTTAAATTTCATGTAAGATTAGTTTCATTATTTATCAGTTTACTAAATTTATGGCTCTTTTCGCATTTATTGAACGCCCTTTTTTGTTGCTAGCGACGGTTCCGATAGCGTAAACAGTTTTTGAACTTGACACTGTTTTCTAATTGGTTTTATCTGTGAAGCCCTACTTTTACCCGTGCCTACTTCAACGATTATAAATCAGCAGTAACACAAACAAGAACGAATTTGTGTCTTTCCTGATGACGACACTGCTTGTTTCTCTCCCTTGATCAGCACCTTCTTTTCGGAGAGGGGAGGAAGGCTTTTCTTCTCTTCAAAATTTGGTTGTTAGCCAAAATTATCGTTAAGCATCCAAAGATCTGCCAGCAATCCACGTGTTTTGTTGTGGAATTGGTCTGTAACCTAATTTTTGGGTTACTAAGTAATATCTAGGTCAGGAAGTTGCCTAGAATATGGGTTATGCTGCGTCCGTACGGCGTGTAGGTTATGTCGTGATTTTGCTTGCGAGTTTTCTTTTTTACTTTGTGCGTGACGTCATAAAAAGCATGTCCAGATAGATCTCCGATCAGTGTCTTGAATATGCTCAACTCCGTTCGATCCCGTTTGCCGCTGCCCGCGCTCCGTTTGTGTGGGGTGTTCTGCTGGACGCTGTGGAATCGATTCGATTCAAATTATGGCGCGGTTTTCCCGCCCGCTTGCATTGGATGAGACTGCAATGAGTAATGGGAAAATATTTAGTTACTTAATCCCAAGCGCGTGAATCAGCAGTTGAACCGATCCAAAAATATTTTTTTAGTCGTGTAACATGATGTAGCAGACACTAGTCAATTGAAAAGATGAGTGATTAATTAAAAAATGGTGAATATATAAATAAAGCTGTTCATCGCGTAATTTTAAATTATTTTCTGCAATAAAATTGAAAATGTGCTGAGGTTTTAATTATTCGTTGCTTAATTCATGCTTGTAGGTGTTGATTCAGATATATGTTAAACGCATTTTCTGTTTAATAATAATAATTATTATTACAATGAATTTAGATTATGATATGCAAAATAATCATTATTATTTAATCCCGCTGTAAAATAAAAATTCGCTGTTATATCCTGCCTGTGAGTTTAATAAATAATAAAGTAGGTGGGAGGGGCTAAGAAGCTTCTAATTTTATTGAATCCCAGGATCCGTCATAAGCATTTCATTTACATAATTTGTTTTGTAACAGCAGAAGTAACAAAACATTCATTGTAAGCAAGAAATGACTGCTGAACTTTTATCGAGTGAGTGATTGATTACGCTGAATCAGTTGTCATCACTATTATCGTCCCATAATGATTCAGCGAATTAATTTTCTGTTCTGCGCTGCTAGGTTGATTATAGTAAATCTAACTTCCGTAGTTGAAGTTTTTTTTTTTCTTTTTGATCGTGTTATTGATGAAAAAATAGTGTTCCTTTAAAGAGATGTACTAAATTTTAGTAGCAGTGGTAAAATATTGAATTCTATATGCAAACATAACTATCTGATCAAAATTCAGTTATTTTCTATCATAAAATGTACTCGTAATTCTTTTTTAAAGCAGTTAATTTCAAAAAACTTGTAATAATATCACGATTGTGCACTATTTTTATTTATTTATTTGGTAACGAAATGCATGAAAAATATGTAGAAATGCATTACTGAGTTGGATAACTTAATTTAAAACAAAGCACACGAGGATTAATTGTTTGAGCTGCATCCCAGTTTGATGCTGTAAATTGGATTCGAGGGTTTCGTGTTCCTTTTCTTTTCCCCTTACCAGCAGACTCGCGAGAAGACTTTTGGATCGACCCATTTTAAGTGCCCGCAAAGATATGAATGGAACCGGGCATTGAAACCCAGCCTAAGAGTATATGCAGTAAGCTTACCCTACCGTCCAGGGCGACTCAGAATACTTAAAAAAGCAATTACATCTGCGCACGCGTTTGACTTTGTTTGAGTCACCGTACTTTGGTTGCTTTTGTTGTTCTCCAGTTTTCCATTTTTAAGAGTTTAGATGTGGTAAAGGGACTATTCTTAGTAGTGCTAAAATTCCTAAGGTGCATTACGTATTGTCATGAATTTTTAAGAACGAGGAGATTGAAAGCAGTACAGTCTGGACTTGGACAGGCTAAGCAGTTTATTCGTTTTGCGATCTTATTTCGTCTTCAAGTGCGGTATAAACAAGATTTCTCCACTAAGCCCAAATTAATGTAGTTTGTCTTAGATGTGGCAATTAGCTGTAATATGTAAACATCGTTGTAACTGTGGATTATTTGCTTTGGCGAATAGAAACGTTATAACCATTATGAAAATGCTTGGCTTTAATTGATGTCATTAAGGGCCAACTCGAGGACGGCAAGCTGCTTTTATCTTATGAAGCTTTTTCTGCGACTCGCGACTAGATTAACAAAATTTTTTGTCATCTACAATATTTCTGAACTTAAAACTTGGGCCTGGCTCCAGCGTTTCCAGCACCCTAGGCGATGAATGCATTTGGAGCTGAATATAAATCAAACGCCGAATTATTGAAAATTCAGAACGAAATATACCTTTATTTAGTTGCCGCTTGTGAAAACAACTTAATTGGCGTCCTAGAATGCTGCGTATGTCCCCAATGCTTGGTACAGTTTGATTGAGTTGATTATGGCAAAGCACCCTGGGGCTATTGCCTGAGGGATGCCTTCATGGAAAACTTTAGAAGGGAAACTGTCTCATATGCATGTTACTTATGGGAAAAACCACGAAACGGCCATGCAGCCAGGCCGTTTGCCTGGAATCGAACCCAGTTCGGAATTACCATGTGTAACGTGGATGCGAGCTAGTTGCTTTTAGAAGTCCTCCATGAAGGTATATCTCGTCTTAGGTAGATAACCCTCTCCTGCTTTTCCTTAATTAAGTAAATCAAAGCAAATTGTAATTGATTTTAATTATAATGAAAAAGAGAACAGTTGAAAATTGTCATCCGCAATGGATTTTCTATTTCCTTAGGACTTTCCTGTCCTGTTGGAGTTTCTTTTATTATCACCTCTTGTGGCCTTGATAGCTCTGTTGAAGACAAGAAAAGGTTTTTCTCCTCGGCGTAAGCACCGCTTCGGTGATAATTTCTCGGCTGCCTAGAGTGTTTGACTTTTGTCACCCTAACCAGATAAGGTCTCGCAGAGAGATGCTGAAAGCGGAAATTTGTATATTTATATTTTCTAAGAAGTTTCATCGTGATAAGCTATCAGGAAGTAGCGGTATGCACGTTACTTTGTATTTCCGGGTTCGAAAAAAATGTTAGCTGTGAATGAATTATATTTATCAAAAAAAGAGTACTCATTTGCTCATAAACAGCTATTAAAGACGTAATAACGACTTCATAAATTTCATGTGCTTCTGCGTATGACGTTGAGTTTATTCAAATTTATGTCATTCTGTATGTGCGTGTTTATATATTATATATATGTGTGTGTGTGTATTAAACACACACATGCATATTATACATTCGCTCTCGCGCACTAAATGTGGCAATAAAACTATTTTCCAACTTCCTCTGCATATTTAGGGCCCAATACTTGCCTTCGACCACGTCATTTTTTCAGAGCTTCTTGATACATATTTTCATAGGTTTAAATGAAAGAAAACATGAGTGGATGTTTCTTAAAGTGATAGGTTGATTTCGGGAATGAAATTAGCTATTAATCAATCTGTTGATGTCAAATGATTTTTAAGCAGAAGTACAGATGACATATTTTTCTCCAAACGGTCAAAATAGGTATTTCAAAACGCAAGAAATACAGACTGAAACTAGAGCGAAATTTCAGTAAGCTGAGCCAACTAAAGCCGATTGTGGTTAAATCGAAGACTGCAAGCTCTGAAACCCGAAAACACATAGCCTTGGGAAAGAAAAGTAGACAATTATTGTCGAGATGTTCTTCTCCAGTTATGCGGATGTGTCGTACACCTTGCGAAAAAAGAAAGTGCGAGAATATTGAGAAAATGAGCGTCAGTTATGTCATGGAGCCACGGGTCTTTGCCGCGAATATCGCACTGAAGTGCGAAATGTCCGTCTAATTGATGAAATTATGTCGCGTAGAAGCGTTACGTGAAAACTGTCTGGACAGTGAATCCCCAAGAGGGAAACAGGAAGGAAGGAGAAAGGGGTGACCTTGAGTCACGAGGCCAGAGTTAGAATCATGGGGCAAGTGAATGACTGTATCAAGAAGACGTTCTAAATGCTCTGTTAGACACTGTGTATTTTCTTTGTTGAATGCTTACATTCTTTCCTCGGGCAAACGGAATCTTAAAAGAGGAAAAAGTATGACATTGTTGAGAGACCCCTTAAGTTGTTCTCATTTGGTATTGTTGTAAACACCATCGCTAAGGGAGCTATTCCACGGAAAGTAGCTAGGCACATGAAACTGTGATGTTATGCATTAACTATAACACGATATCCCGAAATTTTGTATCATTAGCAACTTCCAGTATCTCCATCTTACATGTACTAGTCTGTTTTTTTTTATTCACATTATTTTCATTCAGTTTCTTCAGGACGTGAAAGGAACATGGCCCGCCTTATTGGTGAAAGTTTCCGTTTCGTAAAATTAATATCTAAACCCATATTATATTATCCGTTTGCCAGAGCTGTGACTGGAAAGCTTTAAGAGTCCTGACCAGTAATTCTCAACTAGTGGTCCGTCCAAGGTCCTTGTTCATAGATAGTCCCTAGTGTAGTGTAGAATGAAAGAAAATGTAAAGCCAAGTATGAAAATCCTATACAAAGAAGTAGCCACAACTTTGCTATAGTCTTAGATTGATTGATTTTTTGAATATCACAAGGCTATCTGCCGAAGAGGAGAAGTGCCTTCGTGGAGGACTTTCTATGAGAAAATAATTCGTATTCATGTAACACATGCCATCCTTTATTATATGCTAAAAATTTAATAATATGCTTAGAAATGCTTTTTTATAGTAACAATACCAAGCATCATGAATGATTTGATTATTACATTATTGAATCCGTTTCTAATCTGTGTAATATTTTTTGTGAAGTTGGAGGAGAGAGGAGATATGTTTTTCTCGAGATAAGTTAAAAATACAGAAATATTGCCCTAGGCGGAATCTTGTCTAGAAATTTCCTCATAGAAAGCTTGTGTTAGGTTTCTGCTTCACTGCGTGTATCGTATGTTTATTTACCCCACATAGCTTTGCAATTCCATTCAAAAATTGAAACCTGAAGTTTAAAATTGTCTTTAATACTGTGATCATTGTTTCTTTTCGAGCGATAAGAAACATACGCAGATGAATTTGACATGCAAACTGATTTGGCTGTCTGTTCCTTCCCTCCCATCTTTATTGAAGTATGGTTGGGCTGACGTTACAGTGGCCCAAATTCCGAGCCCCAGTAGAGCGAGGAGAGTGATCATCACGTGACCTACTTTCCCACACTTCAACTTGTCGCTTGGTGAGGGGGTGGGAAAAAAAGCAAATAATAATAATAAAAAATACAATCCGAGTTTCCTTCCTTATACTATCTTTTTTATGAAACCCTTCAAGTCACCGAATGCGTCTCTATGCTTTTTCTTGTATATTTATTTCTTCTGGTCAAGCTCGGATACCTTTTGAGGGTTGATCTCATTTTGGTGGTCGTTTCTCACAAAACCTTTGAAGGCTATTCTGCCATAATTTTAAAAAATTCTATACACACAGAAGTAGCCGCTTGTCTGCTTTTGTAGCACCTTCGTTTCATTTTTGTATTTTTAACCTTCTGTCTCTTACAGTAAGCGTCATAGATATTCAGTTTGACAAAAAGTATTTATTTTTTTCCTTTCCTTCTGTAAATCTTT
>KK120490.1:79750-98706 GCA_000611955.2 Stegodyphus mimosarum | reverse complement strand
AAAAAGTATATCAGATCTTGTTTAATTTTGCCTTTTTTGTTTCAAAGTATCATGTACTATCAATTTGGTGCACAAAAGTAAGTTCATAAATTTTCTGTATTAAAGTTGTTACCGTTTTACCAAACTAAAGATGTTTATACAAGGATAAACATGAAAAAATGCACAAAATACAGTAAAAAGTGCTTTAATGAGATGTATTAAGTCTTACTTGAAAAAAGTTATAATTACAGTTAAATCATTTTAGACATTGGTATTAAAATTAGACATTGGTAACTTAAGAGTCTTATTTAACATGGCAAAGAATGCGAAGTCTGTGAAGGAGTGCCTCCGTGGATAACATTATAAAAAAAACTGACGATTACTTAACAAAGGTAAAAACACGAAAACAGCTATCCCATTACGCTTTTAAGAACTGCATTCAAGATCGCCTACCAGATTATTCAATATCCCTGTTCAGTCACTGGCGGCTCTCTGTAAGAACATCTGCTGCAAACAGGCTCTTTTTATAATTCTTAACACAAATTAAAGATAAATGTATGATAAATGAGTTAATCAAGTTTTTAAAAAATGCAAACGGCTGTCATTAACTTAAACAAATGTTTTTGAATGCAATTGCGGTTGTAGTTAACTAATTGAACTTTTCTTTGTTTTTAAATTTAGTACATGAAATATAATTAATTGTAAAAAGAGCGACATAAATAAAGCAATTTTAACATTTTCTTGGCGATGTAATGATTATTTTTACATGTTCGTTTTTAAATTTCGAAACCGCTTGTGCATTTTATGGGTGCTACAAATTTCATTACCGAAGCTACTGCCCTGAAGATATTTATGCTTACAATTTTCAATTAGCTTGCCTCGTTAAACTGATAGCCGTAATGTGCTTTGCCATAATCTAATTAAATCCGGTCTAATCAGCTCTCCTGTAAATGTGTTTTTCGTGTCTTAAAACAGAACGTGGCGGTAAATACCGATGTCTTCACAGCGTGCGAGTTTTGTTTCGCTTCTATTTTATTCGGTTACACATGTATTTAAATTACTACTCGCTTATTTTCATGGTAACTATTCTGCGTTTTTGTTTTTACCCATGGGAGAAGGGAATCGTTTCTTACCTGCAACCATGGCAACAAAACGTTACGTAAGTTCTGGTAAGTTTCTGAATCTAGTTGTGACGTGTTTCCGTTCGTTGTGGCGATTCTCCAGATTCCGCTGTTTTATTTATAAATTTCGTCATTCGTTTCTTTTTGTTTTCTTTCCTAGATTGTTGGTGGCTTTGTAATGGCGCTTCCTGTTGGCATGCGGCCAAGCAAGCTGTTACGATTTAAAATGTATATATTCAGGATTTTTTAAGCATTTCTAGGTTCGCCCTTTTTTTATTTTTTTA
Organism: Stegodyphus mimosarum; assembly: GCA_000611955.2. Lineage (NCBI taxonomy): Eukaryota > Metazoa > Arthropoda > Arachnida > Araneae > Eresidae > Stegodyphus > Stegodyphus mimosarum. The sequence continues at coordinate 97,322 of KK120490.1, read as the reverse complement.
TTTCGCTTCTTTTATTTGGCGGCATTATTAAAATCACCTTTCATCTTACGTGGCTTTACTTTTCCACATAGAGTTTATCTGAAATGATATACTTCTGCAAAATATTTCAGATGTGAAGAAATACTATTAGTCATTCATAGTTGATCATAAATAAGTAAAAGAAATTAAACTTTGTGGTATTAATTAATTCCGAAGGTGGTTATACCGTCATTCGAATAAGATATAAAATTTAAAGTTCATTAGAATTACTCATATGTATAGTTTGTAAATTTTTTTTTTAAGTTTATAGTTTTATGTGTGGTATTTTATTAATATCATATGTATTTATGCTAAAAATATTCCTAATTCATGCACCGCACACAAAAGGATATGAATGGCTTTCCATTTATTATAATAATTTTCTGATTTCTTAGTTTCAGTTTTCCTTTATAATTGTAATTTAAAAATGAATAATTCATTAGGGATCATAAATGATATAATCAATATGGATTTCAAAGGAGTAAATCTAAATAGCTGTTAAAAGAATATAAGTATAGTTTCTAAGAGACAAAAATTCGTATTTAAATTAGGTTAATTTTGCTTGCGTTTTTTTTATGAAATTGTGCATTCATTAGTTGTAGCGACAGAAAGTTAATTGTGCATTCATTAGTTGTAGCGACAGAAAGTTAATTAGGATAGGAGTGGTCTACGTACAAATTTTTGGGTATTCGAAGCAGCTTGATAAACGGTACCCAAAATCAGCTTTGTGACATCCTCTGTTATGTATGCTCCTCGAAGTGGTTAATAAGAGATAAAGCGTTGTTTGCCTGTTGGTTCAGTTCTGTCTTTGTTAGAGTTAAAAGAGTTACTAGATATTAATAGAATATTCATTTGAAAGTCAGGACGGAACGAGCAGACTTGATTGAGTTTTCAGCTTTGTCAACGTGTCTCTCATGAACAAAAAATAAACGTATCCGACTGTATTATCCTTAGTAAAGAGGGTTAGCTATATAAATCGTTATAGTTTCTATTGTCTTCAATGACAATAAATCAGTGATACTTTAGCGCATTAAAACTATATTATAGAAAAAAGAACTTTGTATTTGTTATGTATCTGTTAATGAACTTGAAATAAAAGGTTAAAAAAAATCGGGTGTTTCCGAAACTTGTTTGGGAAATTTTTTTATAGGATCGTGCTTGGAAAGAATTAATGTGAAGTTCAAGTTCAAGGTATTTAAGCTTTCTTCCTTCCCCCCCTTCCAGCCTTTTTTGCATTTCTGTGCTTTTTCTATCTTGTAGAAGACTGCAGAATCCCCCCTCGATCTTTGCCCGATAAGAAGACCGGAAATATCTCGAATGCATGATGCCAAAGCTATGGTCAGGTGCCAAAGCTATGGTCAGGTGACGAATTCTTAAATCAGCCATCTGGGGCTTGCTTTAGAAAAGTTGTCTAAAAATTTGTTGGTTCCAAATCCTGCGCACGTATGCAGTTCTTTTCTACATTCTGCTTTTGCTTTCATAGCTAATAATAAACTGTGGAGAGGTTGTTTTAATGTTAATGTCTTTCCAAAGAGAAATAATTGTTTCACTCTTCGTTGCACTTGTGTTTCATCATAGACCTTGATTAAACATTAATGATTTAATGAGTATTTCTTATAGAGGAATTGCTAGTAAAATATAATAATAGTAATAATGATAATCATAACTTCGTTTGGCACACCAATAGCTGTTTAAAATGAAAGTAAAAAATGAACTAAAATTAACTACCATGTTAACTCCCGTAATAGTCGCACTTTTTTTGTCAGTTTTTCATTGTGAAAGTTTAGGTGCGACTATTATACGGGGAAATATACTACACACTATTGTACACTTCCGACGATTTTTCCTGTTCCAAGACGGGAGGTGCGACTATTACGCTAGTAAACACGGTAATTCAAATGTCACTTTCCATGAAAGAGGGGAAAATGCAATACTCAAATTATTGAAAAATTATAAAAATATTATCTACCTTGCCACCATTAAAAACATCAAATGGCAGCAAAGATCAAAGAAAAAGATGGGCATTACGGAATAAATCTAAGTCAGGATGTTAAATCCCAAATTTTATTGAAAAAGGCGGTTCATTAATTAATAATTTTTGCTTCGGGTAAGTAGAACTGGGAAATAATCTTGATTGATTTATTTTATTATGCATATATTGTAGATACCGCCAAAAATACTCACATATATCCATGTTAAATTTTTAGTCAGTATTTTCATTAGTGTTTTCAAAATCTCCTTGCTTTAAAAACATAAAAATCTGTAAGGAAAAATTCTTAATCGCAAAAATACCAAAATCAAAAGTAAATTTTTTAAGTGATGAAGAAGTAGCCATTGTCATTGATCATAGCTTAATCAACTTATCAAGGGGAATAAACCAATCTACCATTAATTAACAATAACTAAAGTAAGTGAGCGTATTTCGTCTTTCTTCTAAGTAAGCATTAAATTATATACTTACATATATATCGTAAACACTGCCAAAATGGCGATGATAGTTCAAACCTGGTAACCAACTGTTTCGCGTATTGGTATTGTATTTAAGGCTCTCTTTGGTTCGCTTACATTGGCTGTTCGTAATTTTTTCTCATTGTTCGCCTTTCCACTCTTCACTTATTTACTGTTATTTTATCTGCTGTCTTTTTTGAATTTTTTAACAGTGAGTAAATAGAATCAATCATTTTCGTTTAATTAAGGAAGTTGTCGGAGATAAATACTTGTTTGCAGCGGTGTGTCTTAGACATTGCCTTCATCGGAAACATGTTCACAGCAAACGACAGATCAGCAGAGAATCTAACACCGCTAAGAAACACATGGCAAAGGGAACAAATATTATGGCTGACGAATGGCGGCAATTTTCATTCTTGTATTATATGTATCAAATTGTTAATCATTCCACAAGTTTCGTTAATTATGCAGCTGCTGCATAATTTACAAAATAGAACAGGCGGCCTCTGAAAATAAAATTAAAAAAAAAAAAAAAAAAAAAAAGTGGTCTTTTTATAATGAAAATTCAGTTGATCATGCACTCGAATACCTATTTTGGTGTGAAGTTAAAACACATCGACAAGATCTATTCACAGAAATTTTAAATGCAGTTAAAGGTTCTATCCTTTTTAGAGTCAGCAATTTGCTTAACAGCACAACTTTTTTTAAAAAAAATGGAGGACCTTTTTCAGGCCATAAAAATTTGAAAAACGAAATAAAGTATTGCTAGATATATGTATACGAGTTTTTTTAAACGCTTTTGCCAAAACAGACGTAGTTATAAATCTATTTCAATAATAATACTAACATTTACTTTATTTTTTACGCGAATTTTTACTCGCATATGCTTAACATCATGCTACCAACCTGAATTTAATTGTATTTAATATGTTTAATCAGCTAGTTTTTACTTGCATAAGCTTAATAGCTTGCTTTTCTGTTAACCTGAATTTAATTGTACCGTTTATCACGTTTAACAAGCTAAATTAGACTTTGTGCTTAATATTCTTAATCAGCTAATTTTTAGCTAAATTTAAATTACATATGCTTAATATCATGGAATGCACTAAGCATTATATTATACAATATCATGGAATGCACACTATTTCAAACGCTAAATCTGACTTCTATATGTTTTACATCATGTTTTAATTCAAAACTTAAACCTATATTACTAAAACCATTACCGTTGGCGAGCTTGGCGGCAGAAAATGCGCTGTCGCCAACGGGGTCCCTGCGGAAGCGCCAGCGGGTTCTTTGCGGAAGTAAACCCAAGCAGGTTTCTGCACTTTTGATTATTTTAATTATAAGTGACTGTCGTTACATACAAATTGTAGTAAATTTCACACTGTAATGGCTAAATAAAATTAAGAGCTGATTTAAGTCATCAACCAAAATATATTAGATTTTAAACAAAAGTAATTAAACGCATCCCCCCCTCCAAGAAAAAAGCTGAAATTATAATTACATTCCCTTCTGTATCTAAGCAACTGCGAAGATAGCTTATTATGGTGGTCACCCACCTGTTTTGGATTTCACACAGGTTTGTGTTAACTCATGCCTTTTCAGTATTGTTGCCAAGTATTGGAACCGGTTTCTTCCTTTGCCACAGTTCTAAGTGGTGGACTGTAGCGGGTCTCACAGTGCTGTTTACTCTACTGCTGATACCTTTATATACAAGCCTTTATATACAAGCCAGCTTTTGGTCTGTGTAGCCTGTCATGTCCTGGTCTTTCTGCAAAACCCTTATCAATGCACTTTTTTAAAATCTTTTTTCTTGCCGTCCCCCCTTTAAAATGCCCGAGTATCTTTGTTCTATTCAGTTTTGAAACCAGGTAGTCAGTACCTGTAGTCCATTTTCCGAATTCCGGACTCTAATACTATCTACTAGTGTATGGAACCGGTTTCTTCCTTTGCAACAGTTCTAAGCTGGTCTCACACTGCTGTTTTCCCTACTGCTGATACTTTTGTTCAGGTGACCTTATATGCACGCCCGCTTTTCGTCTCTGTAGCCTGTTATGTCGTGGGCTTTCTGCAAAACCCTTATCAATACACATTTTTAAAATCTTTTATCTCCCCCCCCTTTAAAATTCCCGAGTAACTTTGTTCTATTCAGTTTCGAAACGAGATAGTCAGTACCTGTAGTCCATTTTCCGAATTCCGGGCTTTAATAATATCTACTAGTGCATGGGAATAATACTCTAATAATGCGAGAGACGGATAGTTCGCAATCGACTGGTTTGCCAGCTCCGATTGTGACACTACTTATTTAGTTTATTACTCAGTTTTCTTGCAGAATTTTCCATGAAAGTAACTCCTGAAAGAAATTGCGTAGTATTTTAAAAATGATTCCTTATTAATTGTCTTAAAATGTTATCCATTGTCTCGAGATCGAGCATTTTGGTAGTGCAGGAACTCACGATATCTGTTGTGTAGTATATTATGCACATCTAAAAGATATCTATAGTTTAGTATGAGTTGATTGTTTCTCAGTCATACTCTTTTATTTAATGTCTTCAGCGAGTTTTTGCGTGAGGCTATCAGTTAAATAAGCGAAATAAATCCGTAAAACGTAGTAAGCGTAGTATGTTGTAGATCTTACTTGGATTGTAAGATTTAAGTATTGTAGACCAACCTAAGGCATTGTTGTAGACACGTAAAACTAAGCATACAGTGATTGAAATTAAGTATTTCACGAAGTTAAAAACTACATTAAAATAAAATTCATTCTCAACTTGCTGTAATATTTCAATAAATAAATCTCAAGTGAAATCTCGCTTAATACCGGAATAAATTTAAGCTGCCCGGGTATTTTTGTTGTCTGTCATTAGCAGATGATCTTGTCTGTTTATAGGCACATCCACCGGCAAGCAATTGTTTAAAAGCCTGAGCCTGATTGAGATTGATTAATTAATTGATATTTGCCATTACTATCTTTCACTTTATTATTTATTAGTTAATTTGCATACTGTCTGTGTTTTATGAACAGAACGAGGATTTTCGAAAATGTTAGACAAGAAAATGTAAGACGAAGTGTAGACAGTAAAAAGTGTTTTAAAAAAAATAAACATTAAAACTTTAAACCATTTAAAACCATTTTTCTTTCGAACAATTGTATTCACTCTTTCTTATTAATGTAAATTTGATGATGCTATTTCAATGAACCATTCTATATTAAAAATAAAAATTAAAAAAATTCGCCCCTGCCTTATGAAATTCATTCAGTTCCATTAAAAGAAAAACGTTTTACTGGTAAAATTAAGAATTGGTTGCTCGGCTCTTGTGCAGTCAAAAAATTTTCGTTTTCTTTTTTTTTTTTAAACCCCATCTTGAATGAGATCCGTTTTCAAGGTTTTTCTTCTTTGATCAAGTGCTTTTATTCGCGATTACAAATCGCATCGTTGTATTCGAAAAACCAGTTATTAACAGATCACTTTTTTTGTATTTTGAAAATGAGACTGTGACCCACTGACCTCCTTGCTTTGCTTTAGTTACACTCATGCTTTTCCTCTGTGGTGTCTGAAATGGTACTCACGCCTGCTTGCCAACTAGAGCGCCACCATTTCGGTTAATAACGCATCTTCAAAAACAACTGAAAATTTTTCCATTTTGTAACGAACAGTTTCTTTATTTCTTCCTCGTTTGAATCAAAATGGAAAGAGGGAAAAAATAGGGTGCAACTTTCTTGAAATATTGATTTAAAAAATGCAGGTGAAGCACATCAGCGACAAGCTGTTGAGAAGTGATTTTTCAACTTCATTATTCGTATTGATTTCAACTCTAAAAAAATACCCAAATTCGATACGATGTAATTGTGACGCATTTCTTCTGCAGTAAGAGACACACATAAAGAAGCTACTTCGTGTTTTCTTTGTGCATGGAAATTAATGTCAGTGTAACAATAAAAAATTTATTTATCCAGGTTAAAAAAAATAACATTTTGACATTTTTCTAAAAGCAAATATGTAGCACATCAAAGTTTATTACCTGTTAGTCATACGCAGATTTGGTGGCGAAGGGATAATAAATAAATGAAAAAAGTCCGTTTCGCTGTTCAAATGATTCATTCCATTTTTATCTTAGTTCTTAATATTATGTCTTGTGTAACTGCGGTAGACGAAAAAATATTTCTTTTCGAAGTTTTTCAATCAAAATGCCCTTATGCATACCCTTATTTTTATCTACTAGGAGACTTGTTATCGAATATGTATGATATTAAGTCCAGATAATCCTCAGCACGCATTGGAGTCTCCGTAACAGGTCCGGCTTTCACTATGGGGCATCAGGGAACAAAGCAGTACTGTTAACAAAGTGGCTCCAGTATCTTAAATATGGAGCCACCAGTTTTTACCATGAAAATATCTAATCATCAAAAGTCATTTATATTTGTCTGCAGACAGTTTCTGTTATGGGAATGTTACACTAGTGTTGGCTACTGACAGGCAGTACAGGAAAAGACATTGCTGCACAATAACGCCGTAGGGCTAATTCTGGGATTCCTGAATTAATTTATGTTCTTCTAATTCTGAAACTAATAACTGATTATAATACCCAGAATAAAATAAAATGCGTATTTGAGTTTGTCTGTCTTACATTTTTAAAAGAAAAAGAATAGTTCTTATTTGGCATTTCTATGTTTGTCAAATCGATTTAGACTGAACTACAAATATTTTGCTGTCTTCTGCTAGTATCGTGAATATTTGCTCATTCTTTTGGTTGCTCTAGACAGTGCATAAAAAATTATATTTATTCGTTATCTAAAAGAATTATATGTGTTTGTTGCATAAAATAATTATATATCTACATTGTGTAAGCATTTAATTTTTTTATATTAACACCTCTCTAATTTATATAAATTAAGCCGAAATGGTGAGGTTTTTCTGTTATACAATCTTTAGGAAAAGAAGTTTTGTTTCAGCTTTAGGCTTAACTGTATAAAATATTCTTCAGATCCATCAAGCTTGACTCTTGAGAAGAAACACCTTCATTTTAGTATTAAAAAAAATTATTACGTTAGCATCGTTTATGCACCATATTTAAACGTCTCCGTGTTGTTTCATATGAATGGTCGGTCCAATGTCCCGCCTGTACAACTGTGTGTCGTAATAACTGTCAGAATCGGGACCCAGGTGCGGATGAGAGTATTTCCTCTGTTTCTTCATATTCGATGTTATGAAGAGAATGGGAAAAGACAGACTGATTCTTTGTTTCGAAAAATTTTTTTTTTCACTTTGTGTCATTTATTTTTGTCTGTCAGTGCTTTTTCCCCTTCTCTTTCTGCTATTGTTTTCTGTTTCTTCACCAGCTTGTAACGTATTCTGTTATCTTTTTGTTGAAATTGAAATGTGCAGTTTGTCACGTCACTCTTCTCCTAGGGTTAAGTTATATGTATGGTTCATTCCAGTTGAGTAACACGTTTTTGAATTTCATTTTTAGTGGTTATAAATAACTGCTAATTGGGAGAAAAAATGTTTTATTTTGATTCGTGTTTGAAGTGTGAGTAAAATTAATGTGACTTACACGATACTCTCTCCAGAAATTGTAAATGCTTATTTCTCCCATAAGAGACAAGAGAGAACATAGAGAAAATTATTCTTGTAATACGTCGGAGAGCTAAATTTGTATCCTTCTCCCTCCAAAAAATTCCCTCAGAAAATGAAATAATTATTAATTTTTACTGAAAATGATCTTTTTTAGTTTGATTTTTTTTCCCCAGAGGCCCAAGTAACAAAATTTTAAATCTATTATTAAATGAGGTATTTTGATTGTAAACGGCTGTTAAAAAATAATGTTCCAAATTTTATTCTTTTTACTTAGAATGTTCAATTAAAATACTGTTCTTGAAGGAACTGAAAATTGATCCCCTTATGTCTTAATATAGGTAATGCTCCTTAACTGCGCCTTTCGTATTGAAAATGGCTTTTAAAACTTTTATTTACGCTTCCCTCCTCTATTTTCTGCAATAAATGGAAATCTGGGCATTGTGGAGGAATCTTGTGAATACATTTAGAGTTTTCGTTAAGAGTTGTCATGAAGATGGTAAAAGCGGCGACTTTATGCAATGAGAAGGAAGGACTTGAGCCGACACTCAAAGCCCACGTGTCGCTGTGTATTGATTGATTTTCAAGTCAATGACACTGTGTCGTGCTTTGTCGTGGCAGTGTCGGGGAAATCGGCTTATTAAGGAGCTGTAGTAGTTGGGCATCCGTGTAATTGCTATCACATTTAAAGGGCAAAATTTACTTGAAACTTCTGTTAATTAGGATACCTTCTAAATCTCAACTATCAGAAATTCCTCCACACAAAAGAGTTTATAAGTTGATGCAGAAAAGATTTTCTTTTTTTGACTATTTCTCTGTTTTTTCATGGAGGAGAGTGTAATTGAGTCAGCCGTTATAGGCTTTTTTTTTTTAAAAAAAAGTTATTTAATTTATTAACCTTTTTATGCGTTTTTTAATTCATTGCTGTAAAATAAATAATTCATCATTTGGTAATACGCTTTTTAAAAAACGAAATGCTGATTTGCGATATGTTGGTTGCTTATAGTAATGCTTGTTTTGATGAGGGAAATTTTCCTTAGTCATTAACAAATTGAAATTTGTTATTGATTTTCGCAGCAGCTCCAGAAGTTTTTCTCAAATGATCCGTGTGAACATCTGTTTGTTTATGTTAAAGCTGAAAGGATACCGCTTTACTCCTTTCGACGACTATTTTTAGTGCCCCGTGTGCTTCCACACGCGGGAGATAATTTGGGGGCTGAAGGTCTTTTAACTGAGTTTTAGGTGTAAAGATTATCATGTAATGTAGGTTACGTCAGTTTCGAAACTATTGTGGCTTTATTGTTGTCGTACTTATCAGTTTGAGTGTGATACTTTTCAAGTTGATAATTGAAAAGCTACGACTACTTTTGTGGAAGGAGTACGAGCAGAAATAAGAGAGAACACATTACATAGTTTAGTGGCAAGTGATATTTTAAAAGCGATTAAAATTCGGGATTTACCACATTTTTTTTTAAAGCAGCCAGATCTCACGACATTTCTTTCATTCTCCCACATTTCTTTTGAAACAGCCAGACTGAATAAATTTGCTCTGAATAATTTCAGGCTATTGATACTAATTTCCGTATTCGTATTAATTGCGATTTCCCCCTTCCCTCAGCCCTCTTGGAGTTAGCAACTTTTCAATGCACTTTTGTGGCGACATTATCATGATCCCTTTCAGTTTTCTCCACGCATGAGAGCCTTGATATTCGAAAAACGCGGGAAATCAGCTAAGTCTTATTAATTGCCAAGGACGCTAATGGTCATCATTATCTTGGTCGCGAGTGTTACATATGAGGAACCGTATCGACATTACCGGCCATTATTTAAAAGCATATTGAGTAACTAAGCCTGTAGAATTGTGAAGTTCTTTCAATTAGGAAATCATCTTAAAAAATTAGCTGTGCCCTCACCGCCTTAATCTTTCTGTTTGCTAACTAGATGTGACATACGAGCACATAGGAGAATCTTTAATTCTTGAAATTTTATATCATAAGACAGTCTTAGTAACTAATGTGAGATTTAAAAAAAAAAAAGAAGTTAGATATCGTTTTTGCTTTTTAACTAAATATACCACCCACTGCTATAGAAACCGCGTTCCGAATCAGATAACCATACTCCTGTAACGATCAAATTTTTAAAAATTTACTCTGTAAAGTTTCTTGAATGTATGAATGTTAAAGATACAAAACTAAAACAGTTTCGCCTTCATAAGCAATAATTTTCCATAGTATTGCAGAATCTCTAAAGCAATTTATCATACCTCATTCTGTGCATCCAGCACTTGAAAGGTAAAAAAGAAACTCCCAAGACTACTCAAAGCAAGAACGCAGAAGACCTACTCTCACATGCTGTGACTTAGTTTCGAAACGCTGGTACTGTGTGACCCGAGTAGGAATAAATCAGCGAAACAAATTAAAAAACTAGAACTGCTTTCGACCTTAGGGAATTAAAATTATGAAATACGAAGTCGAAAGACAATTTTCAAGTTTTGTGGGAAGGCTCTCGCTTTTCGTGTGAAAAACAATTAGCTTTGATGAACTTCATGGAGACGCTGTAAAAGAAGAAAAGTATGCAGGTGTGGTTATTTGAAACTTTGTTTCGAAGAAAGAATGTAGTCCTGATGCCTAACTTAAAAAAAGGGGAGGGGGGTGAGTAATCGTCCCTAGCGTTTCGAAAGTCCGCTCTTTCGACCGTTTATATATATATATATATATACACACATTGGGTTGCTAAGAAAATAATTTCGTTTTGCACATTAGATTGCGTTATGTTCGTTTGTCAATATTATATATATATATATATTTTTTCTTTTGGGATTTTGCAGCTGACATTTTTAAGTTATTATGTAAAGTCATTGCGATATTTTGAAGTAGGAGACGAGGGAAATGTGCAATGCCCTCGCTGAGAGTCCAATTCGATCTCTCGAATACGCGACGAGTGTGCTACCGTTACACCACGAAGGCATGCAGAAAGGAGGGAGAAAATACCTTATATACTCTCCCTTTTAAAGGGCGACTGAGGATTAGGGAACCCAGACGCCAAATCCTGGTGATGAAGAATCATCATCCACCACTTTTTTAGTTCGGGCGCCACTGTAGAGTTATTATGATTTTTTTTTTAAAGTAGGAAACATGAAAAATGAACAGTTCCCTCGCTGGGACTCGAACCTGGACCTCTTGAATACGTGCCGAATTTGCTACCGTTACATCATGAGGGCATGCAGAAAGGAGAAAATACCTTATAAAGTTATTGAAAATGCTGTTAAATTATTGAAATGATGAAAGACATCTAATTTTCTATGCTGAATTAATTTTTATGCTCGTATCTGTAATTTTTTTTTCCATTTCATTTAGCATGCGTTTAGTAAACAATAAAAAACGCACACTTTAGCCACACGCTTGGAACACACTTTTGAAATGTTAATTGCTTACAAAAGTTATTCATAATTATTGTTTTATAAGTTATCATTAACCTGCAAATCAATAATAAATTAAGTTTTCATTTAAGATTTGACCGTTAGAAAAATTTAAAACAGGTTCATACTTAATTCAGATTTGCTTTATCGTCATAAATTGATAATTTCCTAGGGGCCAAGAAAAGAATTAACTGTTAATAATCCACCGAGGGAAAATTCGATATCACCCAGCTTGCTTAAATAGCCATTATGAAGAATACTGTTAAATGCTTATTATTACGACTGCTATCTGTTGGATAGCATGTGAGAGTATTTTTTATATTTAATTTTTCTGATCATTTCGAATCATAATAAACTTCGTTTTTCCTAATGTTTGGGATGAGTGACAAAAATAAGTACAGGATAGCAGTTAAAAAAGACATACAGTCATACGTACAGTTTTGTAATGGAATTCATTTTCCTGTGATTTTGATGTTTCGGGAGCATGATTCTGTAGACTCCTTGATTTGTTTTTAATTTGTCAAAAGCGCGTGTGTTTGAAACTAAATGGTTTCATGTTTGACAATTTCTAAATTGGATTTAAGGATTATGAATTAAATTAAGGATTATAAAATATAAATTTAAGTTTTATAATTTCTAATTTTAAATTTAAGGGCTAAAAAAATATTGCTTGCAGGCCGCTCTCTGACATTTCTGGTGGAGTATTTGTTGTAAGTGTAATTTGAAGTTCAAGTTATTCTTGAAATATTTTTTTTGAATCGTGTGGTAGCGTCAGGTGACATGGAGAATGTCAACTACTTAAATCTTTTTATGCACTCCAAATCAACATTTGCTTATCTGTGGGTTAGGAAAACCATTCTGAATCCTGTATTTAACTAATCTAAACCTGAACCGAGCTAAGAATAATTCCAATGAATCCGAGTTTAAAATTAAAATAGAGTAAAATTACTTTCAACAGCTGCCACTTGTATATTCAAAATTATGAAGACGTTGTGTATTCTGTACATAATTCAATTAGCTTACAAAGCGGCCCACATTTTTTAATTAATCCGCATTTTTAATCAAATATTAATTCATTAAAATTTTCCTCATATTCCATACTTATTTTTACTGGCATACCATGCATAAATGATTTTTTTCTCACATACTCATTGCTAATTTCGTTCTAATTTTAATAAATTAAGATTTTCCACATTTTGTACACGCTTCTTTCCGGCCTGCAAAATATAAACAGCTCAGAGATAAAAAGATCATCGAAACTGAAGTTATATAAAGTACTACTAAGAACTCACGTACGGTCTGACCCTACAAATAGCAGAGATGCGTGCAGAAATGCTTATGGATGTCCAGCAGGTAACGTAATTGGAAACATTTACATGCGACCGTGCTGCATTCGCAAATATGCCGAGGGCATCCAGAGTTACGTCAGTGCAAACATCTCTTTCACTTTTACACAACTGGCAGGAACCTGTTTCAGTAGGAAATGGAACATCAAACACAGGAAGGAAAGCTAAAAACCCGGATCATGTAAATCTTGCTTTATGAAAATCATTTGGAGAAAGGTAAGGGAAAAAAAAAAAAAAAAAGGAAGAAAGAAAAAGGAGCTCATTTTGCGCTTGTATGCGTTCGTCGGAACCATTCACAAAAGAGCTGTGAATTTCACCTTCACAACCTAACCTGACCCTATTACCTTTCAGTTAGCTGGCTGCTCTTGGGATTTGGCCGAAAGACATAATGACCCCGTTTGTGCTACCTCTGCCCGATTATTACGCCTACCTGTCTACCAGTCTGTCGATGCTTTATCCACTGATTTCAGTTTCTGTGGCCAGTTTAGCAATTATTGAATTGTATTTATTGTCCATATGACTACCTTCCACTCTAACTGCACTTAACACGTGCATCTCTTCTTTGTGCTTGCACTATTTTGAGCTTTACAATAGTTGGGCAAAAGACACGTGTTTGAAAGATCAGGTGATATCTTGTTTTTCCGATACAGCTGTAGGTTTTATTGATTCTAAACATGTGCTTCTACTCTTAGAATTGCTCAGAAAAGATGAATAATTTCGTATGAAGAGTCTTATAAAGTAAAACATTTTATATTATCTTTATATAGCAAAACGTTAAATGCTCCTTCTCTCTTCAGTAAGTTACATACCTTTTCGTGCAAAACTCGCGAAGATATTGAAGGCTGCTAATGAAGTTAATAACTGAGTGTTACTCTTCTCAATATGGAATCAGTTATCGCTGATATGAGTAGTGAGCAACATTTCGTTTCCTAAATCTGATAAAAATTTGTTCTAAATGACTAGGTAATTAGACCTAATTAAAAACAAATTAAAATGGCAGCTGTGTATTTTGTTATGCATTACTTATTTATTAGTTATACATTTGAGAATAGTGATACACCTCCACAGCTGCGCTGTCTATGTCATGCTTTGGACATGTCATGACTTTTCTTACGCCCACGCTTAAAAGGGATGTTAATTGTCTGCAGCTGAACAAAGCGAGTCTTCTGCTGAACTGGGTCATTGTTTCCCAATAGATCCTCAGGGATCGTCGGGAATCCTCAGGGATTCACTCTCGTCATGATATCTCTGAAATCTATTGGTAGATTATTTCATTTGCTTTGAACCCTATTATTTCTTAAGCACTTCTGGCATAATTTCTTTTTCTGTATATTTTTGTGTGGTGAACCTTTAGTACAGCAGATACGGGGAATGAAAAGGCTCTAAAAAAATCCTTACATGATGAAGTAGGCCATGGGGGTTTCTAAACCCTACGGTCGGGCCTCTTAGAGCACTTTTTTGTAGCGTCATTTATTTCTTTTTCTGTATGTATATATGTATTCCATCCTTAGTGAAGTTGATCACCCACGGAGAACATAATATTACGAAAATGGTACCTTGCAAGAAGCATTTCATTAGTGTCCCACTGCGTATGAGTTTATGGGATGCTGCAGATCCATAAGTTTGAGTATAATCAGTTGGATGTTATTCTACACTAATAAAGTTTCCTTTTGGGGAACTATGCTTTGGGGAGAGAGGGAACTAACAAGCAAATGAGTCTGCTCCTCCTTGCGACAAACGTTTAGGAACTTTCGGAGGAAGATGCATTTGAGTCTCCCTCCCTGGGATATGTTGATGTTTTTAGGACGTATGGCCAGTGAGCTCTGGAGAGCGGAAAATACGCCAGCCATTTGTGTATATAATCGGAATTGAAACTGTGCTTCCCCAGGGATTCCATTAGAAGCTTCTTGTTATAAAATATTTATCGAATTTTAAAACGGGAAAGGTATGTCAACATTCAAGCCAAGGCAGTTTTCACGAAATTTTATTAAATTTTGAAAACATCTTTCCGTCTCATTACCTATTGAAAAGTATGGGCGGTTTTAATGATACCTATATTTTTTCCTCGTTCGTAATTCCTTCCTTGAAGTAATTAAAAACTGCTGTATGAACTTCCCCTTTACATCGTATGAACTGAAGATCATAGATTCATTATTAAGAACAGATACAGAAATTAGCTGTAGTTTAGTCTAGAATGAGAAATCACCAGAAAAATAAAAATAACTGATCCCACCCTATAACAAAACTTCCTCTCTGACACTGGAGCTAGCTAAATAATATATCCTGTCAGGGGGCAGCAGATGTTGATTTTAACAGACTGAAGGGGCAACGGTCCATTGTTTCATTTTGCGAGAATTCTCTTCCCCCATTTGCGGGGTTTTACTATAAGGAACGAAAATAAAAGGAGACTGGTCCCGGATATACCGTTATGGCATTTACTGCAAAATGACACGCGAACTCAGAGTTATATAATGACTTGTTGTTAGCATGGGTCCAGCCTTTACTTGATGGATTGAAACGCAGGTGCAGCTTCAGCGTTATTTGGGGGCTTTGAAGGGAGAACTTCTTTTGCGTAGGGGTATTTATAGCAAGATACTTAAGTCAATGTTTCTTGTGTGATTCTGGAGGTCGAGGTGATTATGTCTGGTTAATGAATTTGTTGATTGGAAAGCTAACGTGTAATGGGAACTGGGTTAGGGAAGCCGACTGCGATACCGAAAGGCCTGGGCTCGAATTCCGGAGAAGGTATGGATGTAAATTGTATGTTCCTTTATCGGAGGTAACGGTGTCCGCCTGTTAGCTGCCTCCATAATAAAATGACCACCACTTCTGGCCTTAGTAGTGATGAAAGGCTAACAATGGCTAGTGTCCGCCATTTAAAAAGTATATATATATTCTTAATGTAATTGCATTTTATTTTCAGTTTTTTATTCCTCTTTCCTGTAAATGTGTTTCAAAATTTATACTTTTACATTATATATTGTAATATGAAAAATGTAATTAATTTTATTATTATTATTTAAAATTAAAATATATCTAGTTAATGATGAATGTGAATCAATACCTGCTAGCCATTGTTAAAGACCCTTTCATTGTCAACTGAACTGAATTTAATATTTGGTTCAAAAATAATTGCTGATTGCCTTTCTTTTTTTTTCCCTTTGACTGGTTGAGCGCAGTCGAAAATTAATAACTCAAAGTTTTTTTAATTAAAGTTTTAACCTAAAAAAACCAAATCCAAATTACTAAGTTCTTCTTGATAAAATTGCAATTTTAAATAGAGCCAACGAAAAAAACTGGAAGCGTGTCTAAATTTTTTAAATTTAAATCTTAAAAATTATAAAAGCCACCCACCCGTACCCGTTCAGAAATACACTACTACTTAAAAAAAGTAAATTAGTACTCACCACCACGTAAACAACTTCAGACATCCGCGGAAGGAGTGGAATCATTCTTTTGTTCTACTGAACGGGGGGGGGGGACTTTCTGTATTTCATGGTTACATTTACAGAGGGAATTTGGTGATTAATTATTAGACATCAAATTAAAATACTTTACGTTTATGGATTGAAATTAATTGAAAATTATATAAATTAATGTACATATAAAGTAATTTCTGCAAATTTGTTTTTGAAAGTATTTTCAAGTGATTTCAGAATTCTTCAATGTACCCAATTTCTAAATGCTCAAGTTAACTAGGTAGATGAAATTTTTCCAAAGTAATTCGTTCTAAATTACAGTTTTTAACCTCTACAGAACTACAATGCTTTTTTAGTTATCAAAACGGCATATGAGATTGGAATCAACCGTATTTTCGTGTAACTACTCAATATTTATTTGACATTCGCCTAATTATACATGTAAACTTTAGATGATATTGCAAAATTTATTGTGTTCATTTCTCGAACTCTTATATTGCGAGTATTAACCTTATTTTAAAGCGACATTAATTGTTCATTTGGTATATCTCCAATTCGATTAAATTGTTAATTTCATGGATAGTTTATGTTACCCGAATGGTGTTTGGTGTATGTACACGTATTAACTTCTGGGGAAAATGATGCTTTTAAAGAAAATGTCGCAGTTTGTTGTTCGATGTTTCGATGAACAGCGAAAACTGCGGTGGATCGACCCGCATGAGCTGAGTGTGCGTTTTTTAAGCAATGTAGTAAAGAACACACATGTAATTATTGAATATGTAAATATCCTAAATATGCACTTGTGACACGCATGAAGTCGTTCCATTTTTTTCTAACAACTAACAAAATTATTGATGTCCTCTGAACAGCGGTTTCGTGGTGGCATTGAGATGAATGAATGAATGGATGTGCATATGTGTTAAAATACGATGGGAAGCAGACTTTTTTTACGAAAGCGGAACATTTCGCAAATTTTATCGAAGTGCAAGGACATTTGAAGTTGTCATGCGCAAATGAAAAATCCCCCCAAAAGGCCCCTAAACTTGCCCAGCAAACACTTTGAGCCCGTGCAAAAGTCCCAGATTTCTTTACGCATTGCCCTTTTACTATCTTCGTGACCTACATAGGACTCACCCGCCCCCAACGGCCAATTTTGTTGGAAAACACTATGACCCTGAACATTTCGAAATATACACTTCATGCCCCCTCTGCCAAATTAAAAGCAGTCATTTAGGTAACAGTGGGGGAAAAAAAACCCCATTAAATGGCCTTGTATTGTCAAACAGTTGAATGAGGTCAACTTACAAGTTGGGGAAAGGAAGGCATGGGGCCCGTTTAGGGGCA
>KK120490.1:0-73669 GCA_000611955.2 Stegodyphus mimosarum | reverse complement strand
TTCCAGTAAGGAAAGTTAGATAGAGTCTGGGAAATCTCTGTGCGTGGTTGTAACGCAAGCTTCGTCTTAGCATTTATTGCTGGTTAGACGTGGCTTAATAGCTATTATCTTGCTGCCACTAGACTCATCTACGCTCTGTAGGATACAGGATTGATTGTAATTGAGCCGTGAAGTTTAATTCTACTATTTTTGAATATCTCCAATTTTGAGTTTTGATTCTACTGTTTTAGTTACCGCCTAAACAGAGGCTTAGTATGTTAGCGTCAAGTTGACGCGTTGTAAATAATTTAAAAATATTAATAAAGGGTAGTTTTAACCCTTGTTTGGTGCAATCACTATTTCTCCACATTCTACACAACACATAAGGCAGTAGAACGTTACATACCTTTTCCTGTAAAACTTGAATTTTATTCATTGGAAAACGCTGTTGATATCCCCCCCCTCAATAATTGACGTGAAATTTGCCAATACAGTAGCTGTGTTTCAGAAAATCAGAAAGTTGAAACAACTCTGAAGTTTTCTAGGCCTGGTTTGTAATAAAAATGAAATTGAAGTCAAGGTAAGTAAAGTGTGCACCGACGATATATATTTAGTATGCTCGAAAAATATTGCGAGTTTTACTGAACAATTTAAAAAAATAATAGCAAATTTTACACTGCAAATAGCGTCACAAAAAATATGGAGTAAAAAAAAATAGGAGTGCCACAAGAGTGCTTTCTCTTTCTAGAGAGCTTCCCTCTTTTTCCAACTTGGCCCTGTTGACTTTAACGACTGGGTCGATGTTTCTTCCCCCCCCACCCATTTTTAATTCTTTTGCTGCCTCAGTTGAATTTTTTTTCCATGCCTCTTCCCCCCCCCTTCAACCTGCTGGCGGAAGTGAAAGTGGGTTTCGGCCTGAATCAGGATGCTTCAGGGGAGATGCTAAAATTGCACTGTCTTCGCCAATTTTGACGGATGTTTTTGTTTTCTTTCCCTTTTTGATTTTATCCAATGCGTGAATAAAGTATAAAAGCTTCCCGAAAGTTACTTAGTTTCCTGTCTTATTATTAACTTTGCTGAAATATTCTATCAAATTATAGTGGCGGCTCGTATCCAAACATATTTAGCATTTAGGGAATGTATTAAGTATTTACTGATTTCATGCTGATCATTGCTTCTGATATATTGAACGGAGGTATTAAATAATCGTATAATTGTAAAAATATATAGTGAAATAACTCAAAATTTTGACTCTGAAGACCGTTAATTCGCAAAATATCCGTTTAGATAATTTAAGCAAGTGTAAAATTACGTATATCTTGTGCTTGAATTCGGAAAAAATTTTTAACAAAAGATCTTAACATTTTATCTTCACTTTCTTGTGAAAGTTCTTGTCATTTTAACAAGAAGAAAAACTGTGCTTTATTTTAATAAACTTAAATTCCTGTTGTCAATTAAATATTGGAATTTTGTTTAACAAAAAGGAAAATGATAAAGATTTTCTAATTTAAAGGTAAAAGTATTTATTATATTATTAATAACTAATTGCAGCTACTTAAGTCAGTGATAGCAGTGGTAACTCTTAATGAACATCTTGTTATGCCTAAAAAACTTTAAAAAGCAGACTTTTATCTTTTCATCCTATTGTTTTATTTGTAGTTTACTTTCTACAGATTGTTCTTTATTTAATTTCAATTTTCAAATGCAGTGTTAAATCTTGGCTGGATGTAAAACCTGCAGTATGGAATTGTAGATGAGCCTGTATCAATTATACGTTATTGCATTGCTTAATATTCCTCTGCGCTGCAGATTAATCTTGACGTTTCATCAGGTGCTTAGAAATGCTCAATTTATAGATGATCCCTTAACCTGGCAGAATTATTTTGTCAGCTTGTTGTAACATCTAGCAAGAATTTTTTTTTTTTTTTTTTTTGTAAGAAAAACATAAACTGTGGCTCATCCACGAAATATAAGGGCCAAGGTCTGAAGAAAAATAAGCAAACAAAAAATCTTTTTACACTAACTTCTTGGAAACAAGAAATTGAGGTGATGGTTATTTCACTAGGCTGTCATACACTACTCTTTTTTAAAAGAATGGCCTTTTTAGCTTCCTGTTCGTAGTTTAGAAAGATTTTCGCCGGTAATGAGGTTTCGTCGGTACTGCTTTGAAATCGCGAATTCTAAAATTTTGCCTAATTGATTCAAGAAGAATGAATACCTGTCATCAAAGACGTTCCTTTAGGAATGCAAGGAGGTATTTCGTGCATCGAAAATTGGCATTATCAATATACACATGTAAAATAACAAACGTGTTTTCTTGGCACTAATGTTTTATATTAAATAGTTTGTTAAACCAGACAGTAACGAAATTGCTAAGTTCCAATTAGTTTGCGTAAGTACGTAAAGAATTCGTAATTTTCTTTTATAATTTCAAGTCTGTCAATGACGAAACACTATTAAATCTGAAAATAAACATTCAGAAACTGTTAGATGCACTATTTATTTCTTGGCTGTTGATTTTCATTCCTTAAATAGTAAAAAGAATTAAACTGATGTAAAACTTCCCTGTTTCTGTGGATTTTTGTCTTTTGTGTTCATTTTCTGTTTTGTGATTTTATATCAAAAGAAATAGCTTTTACTAATCGCTGATTTATTTATACTTTTCTGTACTTCTATTATTCTATCTCATGTTTTTTGTTTAATGAATTTGTAGTTTTAAAAATGTAACAGAATAAACTTATCTGTTACATTTTTTAAGCACTGTATTAAGTAGTAGTTTTTTTTTCAAAACACTTCACTAAACATTTCGAAGCTTTCCCACAACATATATCTATAAAGTACAAAAATGAACCATTATGAGTTGATTTAAGAACTTTTTTTGACTTCCTCTCCAGGAATAGTATTCTCTGCGAGAAATATCGTATGCAAATGCACGTATTCTCAACTTTTCTGTCGTAATCACATGCTTAAACGAGGTATATGAGTAAAATGCTTTTTTTTTTTTCTTCTGAGGAAAGAACACTTGCATGCATTCGATATTCTCAAAGGTAGTGAAATGACTACCAAGTACGTGAGATTTTGACAGTATGTAATTTACGAGTTTCTTAAATCGCGTATGGATATGAATGGGCTCTCGACAGTACTGAAAAGAATGCTTGCGGGTGGGTGAAGCGAGGCAAATATAGGTCACCTTTTCTTTAAACGTATACGCATTATGTTCGCATCTGACTCGTGTTGTGAGCTTCGGGTTTATGACAGAATTTTATGCAATTTTTAAGATTCCTAACTAAAGAGTCGAAGCAGTGTTGTCACTACCTTACAACGAACATGTCAAAGCTGAATGTACTTCTTGTATGGCTTTCCACATGACTTTTTATAGTTAACACACTTGGATTTATTTCCTGTGAATGAATAACTGTTTTTGTTCCGCCATTGACTAAAATCTGGTGCAATCTCATCTTTTAAATGCCTATGCTGTGATGTTTTTATGTTTAAGAATACACGATAAATAAAACTGCAATGAAATTTATGATGTTCTCCATGCATAAATTGCGTATTTTGCACGTCGTCTGACTTTTTCATAGGGTGAAATTAATGATCGAAATTCAAATAAAATTAACAATTTTTGTCATCAAATTTCGTGACACTATGCTGTTGATTAACTAATATACTTAATTCTAATGCAATGTCTGCTAAAAAGATTCCATAAAGGATTTTTATAAACATTCATTCTGTTAATGAATTATAGATTACATTCAACAACATGCATAACGATTCCATAAAAGTAATTTAAAAATTCGTTCTGTAAAAGAAATTATTATTCGTGTAACATTTATTAAAAGATGCTGCATGAAAACGGCCTTAAGTTTTCCTTGCGTAACATTTTTTTTTTCAATATTCATTCTTTGAAACGAATTATAAGTCGTACATTAACATTTAAAAAAAAAGGTTATAACTAAAATCTTTTAAACACGATGTCCAAAAACAAATTACGACCCTCATAACAGCATCGTGGCCCCGCAAAAAATTAAATAAAAAAATATTAAAGGATCCGCAAAAAATTTAAATGTTCTTTTCTTATAATATCATTTGAGTTTAAAAGTTCTTTTAAGTGTTTGTTGAATATAACAAATTACAACTCGCATAACAACATCTACTGAAATAGTTGCATAAAAATTCTTCTAAATGTTCTTGTTTTGAAATAAATCATCTAATCTATAAGAACTCATTTTATAGAATGGACTGTTACTTCGTAATCTAGGCAAAACTTTGACATGATAATCCTTTGAGACC
The DNA here is from genome assembly GCA_000611955.2 of Stegodyphus mimosarum. Taxonomy (NCBI): domain Eukaryota; kingdom Metazoa; phylum Arthropoda; class Arachnida; order Araneae; family Eresidae; genus Stegodyphus; species Stegodyphus mimosarum. Next base: position 69,397 of record KK120490.1, on the reverse strand, counting down.
CTAAGCTATTATAACTATTTTTTCCCTTTTTAGGAATGTAATTTTTTTCATTTTTCAGTGTTAGGTAAAGTCATTTACAAAATCTCCTGTTCATTAAGTTTATTTTACTACTGAGATATTTATTTTAACTTAGTGCTCCTGATATCATCATTGCTCTGAATTATTGATTAAATTATAATGAAATTTCCTGCATTTAATTGTAGTAATTTAATTTAATTTATATGGAAGTTAATTTACATGCTACATTTAATTTACTTGCAATGTGTTTTAAAAATATATTTCAGTAGCTATTAAAATTTTAGTAATTATTATTTTCAGGTCCCCCCCACACACACGCATACACACACCTGTAACGCCACCCACGCGTTATCTTATTGTGACATATCAGTGTTTTGTTGTTGTTTTTCCATTGTTGATTAAGGGATAAATTTGCTAAACGTTCAGCTATACCTCAAAGCTTTAAAACAACTTTTTATTTCAGTCATAATTGACATAATAATGCCTCTGTAAACAAGCCGTTATGTAAAGCATCTATATGCTAAAAGTCCGACCTGTTTGTATCTCCAAACTAGCGTGAAATTTCGATGAGCTAGCCCACACTACTTCTACAATTCCCCAGTTTCCATTCATGTAGATGCTGTCAAGCTGTGCTGATCTCCAGAGATATAAGGACAGACGCCAGTTCCGCATACATAGAACGATTGCCACTGCCTGGTTTTTTGGAACCCCACAGTATACTTTTATTTTTCCCCCTAGCTAGTTTCCTTCTTCATAACCTTGAACATTTTCTCTTTTATCGTATGCGGACATTCACCCTTTAACGTCGTCTTCCCCCCTTTTCCTCCCTCGACTGGCTAGATCGGCTGGCAATTAATGCTCTATTCCCTTTTTTGGTGGCAGCGCCACCTACCGACAACTGGAAAAAGCGATTCTTAGCAGAAGCTGACATTGAGCGGGTTTATTTATTTGACTCCTTCTTCGTTTGCGTAAGCGTTCATGGTGTTTTTGTTTGAGGATGAAATACTTTTTCTTTTTTTTTAATCATGTTTCCAGGTTTAATTTGTCTCTATTGCGACATCTTTTAATGGTTTCTTAGAATTTAGCGCATTCAATTGGAGATAAAAGTTAATTTCTGAATAAAATTCGTACGAAGAAAAAACATTATACTAAAATAGTAATATTCTTTAGCTCTTTTGTGTGTGGCTTACCACTGTCTTTATTCTATATTATCTGAATCGATGATTGTCTAAAACTTTTTTTTTTATTCACGTTTCATGAAATTTTGTGTATCGTGTTAACTGTTAAGCACGTTTCCTGAAATTTTGTGTATCGTGTTAACTGTTAAGCTATTGAGCAAGATTATCGCAAGTTTTATTAACGGTTATTTTTGAGTAGTGAAAGTTTAATAATTTCTTGTGTGAAAGCTTTGGTTAACGGATTTTGTTTTTTAGTTAAAATTTACAGTGACTGATATTTGCTGAATGTATTTCTGAAAACGTAAGGCAAGTATCTGATCAGTGTAAATTTTTATTGTAATGATGCTTCTACTACTAACTACCACTAATGATTATAATAATACATTTTATAAAGCAGAGTTTAAAGTAAGCAATAACATTACTCTACAGTTTTCTGTATTGTTGATATTATTCGCCATCCAAGACATACAGTCCATAATAGCTTAATTTTTTACAGGTCTACCAATTACGAAGTACTAAACCTTTACTAAACCTAAAAAAAAAACTTTTAAGTAAAAAAAATAAAGCAGGCCCAAAAAAAATTGTTTAAAAAGGCGGATGTCATTGGGATAGTGTTTCAATATTCTGCAGTATGTGTAAAACCCGTTTATTCTCTTAACCATTATAATATTTTTCCTGTATGAAATTGATAAACTCAGTGCGCCGGCCGTAGTACTCGATTTAATCTTCCCTGCAGTATAATATCGTAGGCAGTGAAAACAACACACGGTACGTAATGTTAGGTGCGCGCAACATATGCGCAATACTTCATTAACTTTCCTCCCATTCGAATTCTTTCTTTTCGCTTAGTGGGCATTTCCGGCACTTGATTGTTATTATTATTATTATTTTTTTAAGATTTCATAGTAGTATGGGTATCTTACGGCCCACAATCTGTGAACTTAATTAATCAGACTTAATAAACATTGAAATGGACTTTTATGTGCCTCTAATAGTAGCTAATTCTTTAAATGGTATTTTTAGTCTTCTTCACAAAACCAAATAAAAACTCATGATATTTTTTACACAAATCTGTTTTACTGGGATTAGAAAGTGTTATGTTCGTTATCTTATGCATCAACATTGTGTAAAGGAAGTAAGAAATTTTTTATGATCAAAATAATTGTGCAAATGAGTTAAAATTTTTGTTTCACAGTTAAGCAGTTGAATATTTCTTTTTTTTTCTTTTTCCAGCAAAATGAACTTCACCGAGAGTTATTTGGAAGGGGGTGTTCATTTAATGATTACAAGCGGATATATATCTTATGTGTGTCTAATCATTGCTTACATATGAATGTTTCTACGAATTACCATCCTTCGATATGCAGTTTATATGTCGCATACGTTTAATTTCATCTCTTTAACATTTAATAACTGATTAGTTAAAACGATACATGTAATCGATGTGGAGCATTTAATTATTATAGATCATTTTTATGAATATTTTAATATAAAATGTTTATCATCACTTCACATAATCCATTGTTTAATTAATTATCAATTTGCGTGATGTTTGCTGATTATATGAATTCGTACGAAAGTTTCTGAAATTTATTTTAAAATTCATTCAATGGTTCCTAAAATGTATTTCAACTATATTATAAATGTTTGAAATTAGTGTGTTTGCTAAATGTACGTGCATTGATGCTGCAAATAAAAATGTAATCCGAGAGAGAAATTTCTTCATTTTCATATGAATTTTAAAATTTAAATTCAAATTTTTTGTAGTATTTTGCTGAACAGACACTTCGAAAATTTTCTTTAGTTCTCTTTCGGGATTTATGGCTCAGTGGCAAAGAATTCGTGCTTTCGAGATGTATATTTTTAACTATATATGCTTAATGATGACTTGTAGTTCCTGGATGTTTTGCATAGTTTATTATAAGTTATCACTATGTGTTGGGTATCACAGTGGTAGATACCCTAAGGCATTTTTTAAGTTCTTTTGTGATTCACTTGACCAAATTACTTGTTTTGATCACTGCAATTGGAAAACGGTTTATACACTCCTGGGCTTCTACCAGGTGTAATCAATGAAAGATTTCAAAAAGCAAAAACAAAAAAGAATTCGCGTCTGAACACCTTGTCTATAAACTTATACCTGTACTGCTCGGCCTTCACACTGACACTAGCGCCCTCAAGGTGACACTGGATGAGTTGAATAGCCGCTATTCTGGAAATAACATAGCAGCGAAACAACTGTACTTTTTTTCCTTTTGAACTAGTAGCAGTCTTAACATCAACCCTGGGTTACTGGAACTTAGCTTTCTCACCTGGCAAATGCATTTTACCTTTTTGGCGACCGCCAAGTCTAGTTCCCCCTTATTTTTTTCCTTCTCTTACCTAAAGAGATAATAGGTTGTTGTGTCATTTCCAAAACCTTTGTCGTGAAAATCGCCAATGTAATTATTTTTAGACTGAGTTCTCTCATTCGTTTTGCTGTGATTCCTTTACATTTACTTTGGAAGGAACTGTTTTCATAACAGAATACATTTGCGAATAGACTGTTATACGTAATTATTTTAATTGTGTAAACAACATTTATGTATGACTTAATTAATTTAACTGTTCAAGTATACTATACTACGTTTTATATTTGAGATGAGATTTCTTTTCCTGTTTAGTCCAATTTACTAGCTTCTGATCAGTTTCATTCATATTATTCTTCGAATGCTATATTGGTGCATTTCGCTTTCTAATGACATTTGTTCAGTAAGAAGTTGTGGTGTTAATTGTGTGCGTTGATTGTATAGCACGCACGACTTTGTTATTTAGTCTCTTTTCCTTTATCTGATTGCAATAAATATCAATATATGAATGCAATTTTATAATAATACGCACTATTTGTGTTCTCTTTTTTATCTGTTTATAATAAATAACAATATATGAATGCAGTTTTATAGTAATACGCACTATTTACTGTGTGTTCTTTTGAAAATCAGCTGTTATTTGTTTCTGCTAAACAGCTCTAGGCATGTATCCAGAAATTCGAACTACTTTCATATTTCAGACTTTGGTATGAAATATTTTCCTCAACCGTCACATGATCCATTAAATAATTAACAATCAGAAAAAAAAAGAGTTGTTTCATGGCTGCTCAAGTTATTTTCTACGGTTAAGATCTTCAGATATATCTATCTATCATAGAAAAGGGTTATCTGTTATTTATTACGGTAAATCACTGGAGGGTTATCTGCTTTATAGAAACGGTTATCTATTATTCATTACGGTTAAGCATTGACGGTCTCTCTACCTTAGTAGGAATGCCCTTATGGACAACTTTCTGTGAAAAAATGTCTTTTGTGTTCACATTATATACGAGGCAATTAGGAAAAATATGCATCTTTTTACTTCGGTACCCAGCCCTTATGTGATTTGCTATTTTCAGTTAAATAAACAACTTCCAAAATCGAACCACAATGAACTTTCAGTATTCAGTGTTTTTATCTACTTGTCTTGTAGCTAATCTTGAGCCATATCAACCTTCAAGATATATTTGCCTTCAACAGATAAGATAGATGGATATAATAAATGAAGCAATTAATAGGTAATGTGATGAATACATTGTTAATTTTTAGAGTATTTCTGTGGAAGATGTATTGCGACAGGCAAATAACAACAGATTTCCGAGGAAAACGAGTAAGGGAATTTAACGAGAAATTTACAAATTAATTAACGAGAAAATTACATGAAAATGAAAATGTTATGCTGTAGGTAATTTTTGAATGAAGGTAGTTTCTTTACAAGAAATATGCATTTACTGCAATTTTAATATCTTGTGAAACTTAGTTGTTCGTTTGTCTTAATTTCAAATAAAAAAAATACTAAGAAATTTGAGAAAGTATTCTTTCTGTTGGAGCAAATATTCTAACGTAATCACCGAACCTATATTTAGGATTGATTTCGTATTGAAAAGTAAATAAATAGATGAAAATATATTTAAGAGTCATAGTGCTATTAGTCATGGCCTATTATTAGTCATGGTACTAAGCTTGCGTTGAGTACTATGACTCCGAAGACAGTTACTGATGCGGGGGTCGAATTTTCAAGAATTATGGGAGCAATGCCGTCGGAAGTCGCTTCTAATTATAGAACTTCCTTTTATCAATCGTCTGGTGAACTTTGAAACACTCCTCCTTCATCTCTGTATCTACCCTGTGCCTTCAGAAAGAATAAACATTTTCCCTTTCCCTCTTCTCTCTGTCTTTCTGCTGTTAGCGGCAGAAGTGTGTATGTGTTGATTGACAGATGCAGAGCGGGAAGTTCAACCACTCTGACCGCCGCCGTGTAGTTGGAAAGTTTAAATGGAGTTGTTAAAAAAAAGATGGTAGATAACACGAATCTTCACACATTGTTGTTACGGAAGAATTCATGGTAACTTAAGAAAAAAATTATGGTAACTGATTCATAGCGATTACATTGGGGGACGGGGGGAATTCTTGTATCACGCAACTCGAATTTTTGACAGGATATTTATTTATCGGTAAAGATTAAAAATATGAATTTCATTTGAGTCTGAGGCAGTCATTAGTTTCAAATAGTAAGCCGTAAACTGCAATCGCTGAATGCAATATTATTGCGAAAAATTTTTTCCGTGTCATAGAATTAAATATTAAACAAAAAAGTGAATGTATTTATGACCTAAACGCAGTAATATATTTTGAAGCTTAGCTTATGTTTTACCAGTTTTGATGTGGATTATTAATTCTGCGTCTAATTCAAATTATTATTGAGTGTACGAGAATATTTTCTATTGTATTTATGTTGAAGTATTTAGTGATTCTTATCGTGGCATGTTAAGTTTATCCAAAGCATTCACTAAATCACAGTTTCAAAAGTATATTTCAAATCATTTAGAAGCCTTACAACTCGGATGTTTGGATACTTGCTCTGTACAAATCCTGTATTGTATCGAGATGAATAGTAACAGTACATTAAAAAAAGTATAAAACAGACTGATAGTTGTTGTGCTCTTGTGTTCTTTTTAAATTTATCAGAAACTTCTGGCTAACTTGTTCGTAATATAAAATAATTTATTAGATCTTTTCATCACGGGCTCTACACTGTATGAAAAGTGCACAGTCTAATCAGTTAAGACCTTTATGGCTTCTGCAAAATGCATGAAAGTAATCCATTTTGTCCAAAAACATATTTAAAATCAGTTGTATGATCTTACAATTCTTCTTTACTTGCTTAAAATTTTTCCGTGTGTAATTAACTTTTGTAAGCATGATATTTGTTGTTTAATTAGGAATTTTAAATTTATGGGTTATAATTGTTATTATTTTCATTCTAGTGGACACCACATGTGACAGTACCCGAGGTGACCCTCGAGATCAAGAGCTTGTGGCTGAAGCATTACTCCAGGCCCATGCACACTCCCCTAGCTTGGAACGGGAAGCCAAAACATTGCTCCAAAACATACTGCAGCAGTCTCCACAGAGGTTATCGTACACACTACCCTCGATGTATGGTCCGGCAGTATCGTGCAACACAACAACAGGTATTCTCAATTCATCCAATTTCTAAAATGTAATGAATGAGTTCTTGCGTGAAATGCTTAAATAGAGAGTGAGCTCACAAAGGAATTTCATCATGAATTAGATTTTAAATGAAATTAACGAAGTAGAAACTGAATATATTAAATTTTGGTTGTAAATCGGGTTCTTCATGGAAATGCTAAATTAAGCTAAGATAACTAAATTAAGTTAAACTATTTCAGTGCTTCTGGTACCCCATCCGTCCCTAAAAATTTAATGCTATGTCAAAATAACTAAGAACATAAATACTGGTACCTTCGCGATGTGTTCCTGGGAAATGAACTGGCTGGCTGCGTGGAGTTTTGGTTTTCACCGTGTGTGACATATATACGGATGTGTACCGTATAATTAGTTTCTCGTAGAAATAATTCTCTCGTAGAAATAGAATTTCTCGTAGAAATAGAATGCACGAAGATATCCCTTTCCAGAAGTAGATAAATTCTGGTATGTTTTTCATGGTTATATGATGAAATCCGGTCTGTGAATTTTAGTCTAATTTATTTTCCTTCTGTTTGCGTTAAGGATTTAGATCATCTTATAAGTTCTAAATTCAGATTTTTGAAAGAATGCACTGGCAGAAGCACCAGCAGGAGTGAGATTCATTCGGAAAAAAATTTACTTACCTAGACTGATTTATAATACTGTCACTACCAACCTCCAAATTATTCAGTCTGTTTATTTTCAGGCATAAATTCACCTCCAGTGTGCTTGCTTCTGCACTGCCTACATATTAAAAGTAAAGAAGATCGATGGCCATCTTTAAATTTCTTTTTTCGAAGCTGGGTCTACTGAAAGACCATGTGCAGGGCGCGCTTTCAACTCCCTTCTGCCAGTTACTGATTCTGGAACCATCAGTCCCCATATATGCCTTTGTCTTTTCTTTCTCTCCTCGTAAAACTCCCCCACGCTTTGTAACTTACTCATTTACACATTCATCCCTTTCTTCACTAGCGTTAGCAGCCGTTTTATCTTGTCCTGAGTGGTTTAAAAAGAAAGGGGGGGGATTTAAAAAATAAACACGAGTTGGGAAAGAGGGGGGAAAATACATAAAAATTAATTGAATTGGATTTATATGTATGCAGAAGTAATTTCTTTACAAAGGAAATACTAGGAGAAGAGAAATGTTAAAAGAGAAGAAGAAATTTGTAGTTTTTCCAGACAGTAAACTCCAAAAGAAACATTTATTTTAACGAACGTAAAATATAAATTTAACTGAGAAAGCCCTCTTTTGAATTATTTCGGAGCTATTCTCCATCTTATGTAAACTCTAGAATGCGAATGAAGTTTATTCGAAGGCTGACCAGACCCACCAGAGGTCCGAGCGGAAAAATCGCTAAACATTGGTAGTTCCGAAGTGGGTTCGATTCTAGGGGAACAGGTTAGCTGGCTGCATTGACGTTTTCGTGGATTTCCGCATGAGTAACGTGTATATGAAACGTTTCCTTTAGAAAGGTCCTCCACGAAGGCATCCCTCCTCATACGCAGATAGCCCTAAGTGTGCTTTGCCATAATTAATTAAATCGAACCTATGACTGACGAATATTGAATTTCGTTAATAAAATATTATGTAAATACCGACTTTTTCAGATATTTTCCAAGGTAGCAATTTCGTCTCAGGAGGCATTAATGACAGCGACATGCCCTAAACGATTAAATAATTTTTAATGTGTGTTTTAATAGACGCTCATGACTGGTACTTTTAGTCCCAGAAACTTCTTACCTGTTGGTAGGTAATCAAGAACTTCAGAAACTGTTCTTTTTGTAAGTTCTAATGTAAAGATTTCTTTTTTTAAATGAGTAAAACCAATTATTTTGCGGAATAATCTTTTATGATTTCAAAATATAGTACGTAAATGTTCAATAAAAACGTTAAGGAGGGAAAGAAGGGAGGAGGAAAAAAAAGCAGCTCACTTTAAAAAACTGTTAAAATAGCGTGTGTCTGTTTTTAACTTTTTTATACAAACGGTTTTTTTTTTTTTTTTTTTTTTTTACATATTTCAAGCAGTGAAATTTCAGCCCTTTAGATCTGGTGTTTTCAAAGAACGGAGCTTTAAATAGCTTCCTTTCTCTGATATAAATGGTAAACAACTAATAATCAGAAGCCTGTTCAAAGAATATAAAATCCTTCATCCTAATCTATAATTAAACTAATATGCTCATGCTCAAGAAAGTTCTTGTTTAATAAGACGCGCCGTTGTTATGATGTCAATTGTGTTATTTAGGAAAAGAGGAAGGGGGAAAAGAACCTTGAATGAGCCTTGATTTCTCCCCGACCCAGACCTCGAAAACCCCTTCTCCCTCCGTCGTTTTCTCCGGGCTCTTTAACAACGCGTTGGCCTTGTTTTTAGGGTTGCTATTTTGAAGTTTATTTCGCCAAGTTGATTGATGGAGGGAATAGCAGCCAAATTGCGTCTGCTTCCGTTTTTGATTACTCGCTTCTGACAACGTTGAATGAAGAATTCGTTCTATATTCTATTTTGTTGTTTCCGAAATACGATTTTAATGCTTCTAAAGATGCTAATAAATATTTTTTTTTCTGATTTTAAAAGCGTTATTTAAAAAAGGTAACAGTTCAGTGGCAGAAAAATGTTGAGTTAGAAAATGTTTATCCGAAACAGAGAAAACTAGATAAAGGGGGAAAAAATAGTTTTATCAAGAAAGAAGATTCAATACAGAAAAAAAGTTTTTAGGAAGGAGATAAGGTTCAGTATTATTTCGTGATAGTGAATGGTTATATATGGTCCAGAGGTTAAAAGCTTGAGCTGACATACAGTGTTGAAAATTTTCTTTATGTATTTAAGGATTTGATCGTATATACTTCCTGAATTTTTCTTCATTAAAAAAACAGTCCTATAGTGTAATAGCATAAAAGCTAGGAAATTTTTAAATGAGATTACGTGAACTGTATGATTATTAAATACCACTTGAAAATTTTATATTTGTACTTAAAAATTAATGCATTGTTGAAAGTTAAATCAGGGTTTAAACTCAGTTGCATCCTGGGCCCAACACTTCTCAAGTTTTGAGTGGAACTGTAATTCAAGGCGGAATGTCAAAGAAATTGAAATCCGGCGTTTTAATTTATTACTTAATTATTTGTGATCAATTTTACCTGTTTCATTAATTTTAATCTCTCTTCACTTTATTTCATTGTAATTATTCATTATTGATCGTTTTATTTTCACTTCCCTTTCGTGTCTATTTTCCTAGGGCTCCGCCTTTTTAATTTTAGAAAATAAACTCTGGGTTAAATACAGTTTTCAGCTAGAGTGAAATCTTCTAATACGATTCTTGTAATAGTCGAGCATCGTAACTGCACTTATGTGCTCTGCCTTTTGCATACAGCAATAAACAATTGTAACCATGGGTTATATAAAAATGCTATAAATGCCTGTTTAATATATTTTTTCCTTTGCAAAGTATAAGAAATTGAAATGTCCACCTAAATATGATGAAACCTGATTTCTGCATCCGTTTTCATCTCTAGTGCTATGATTGTAAAGATTACGTTTCCATATATAATTTGAAGAAGGCACCTTTTCCTTTGTAGAGTAATTAAAATAATTACCGTAAATAAAACCATTATAACGGTAAATAAAATACCGTTGCTGTAATTAAAATAATGCCACTCCTGAATTCTCAAAACATGCGGAAGCATTAAAGTTTACGTGGAGCTGTAGATGTGTTTAATATATTAAACGCAAAAGATTGCATTGCTTATTTATAGGGAAACAAAAAGAAAATTCTGTTGCATTAATGTGATAGGGACTTAAGCTGTATGTGTGTACACGCACATTCCCTAATCAGGTTGTTGGTCTCGCCCTCTTCGTAACTTCAGAGCTAATGCAAACCGCAGAGTTAACGCATTTTCTGACAATAGTAGGCACGTGTTTGTAATACATTTTGCATGGAGAGAAAGGAGCAGTGATAAATTGAATGAATTTGACGTCCACTTTAAAATCTTTATTTTACGCATGATCCGAGAACATCATAGCTTAGAGCAAACTGTTTTATGTATTTCGTAGGTTTAGAATTTCTGCTTGTAATAATTATGTTAGAAGCTTTCATTTGCCAGCGTGATGAAATTAGCTCTTAGAGCCAGATATGCGATAAAGAGCGCCAATTGTATGAGGCGACTATTCCGCGAACTACCGCTATCCCCATCCATGTGTGTTCGCGAAGTGAGCGAGCGAAATTTTCAAGGCTACAGCTCAAAAGGGGAATGGCCGATCTGGCGCAAGTCGTACTACACGCGCCGCTTCTGATTGGCTAAGAGCCCGGCGGTTCGCGTGTAGCGGTGCGAGGGGCTAGGAGCCTTCTTCAAGGACATAACGCAATCCTTTTTGGTATTTTATTACAATATTTTTGGTCTTTTAACATCCCCAGGCTCTCTTACTGAGGATTTCAATTTGACATCCTCAGACTAGCATAAGAAATATTTCCGTCGATTCAAAATTGTATAGATTGTCGAAGAGTTTTCTTTTGCAATAGGGAAAAAAATAATTGGGAGACAAAGAACAAAGACTTTTTTCCCTCCGATTCTGACTGGCGTTGAACTTGAGCTTGACATTTTTGACTTCTTGAATTGCAAGACATTAAATTCGAATACTGGCGAGAGAGAGATTTGAAGATAAAACTTTGAAAAATCTAATAATATAGAGTTGTTATTTGTCTTATAAGCAGGGCTGTATTAAGAATTTTAGAGGCCCTAATCACTCAGACTTGGTGCGCCCCAAAAGTGTTTACAGTAACACACCTGCTTTTTTCTTCTCAGTCTGGTTTAGCTGTGCCATACATACCATTGTAAAACTTTCAATTATTATTTTTTTTTTAGTGCTATTTTCCTTGACATCCTGAACACGTGTTTATTTTGCTTAATGGTTAATCCTTGTAAGCATATGCCCGTAGTAGGCCGCCTGATCTTTTTTTTCTTAATTCCTAATGGTTTTTATCCAAATTCTTCAGCTAATGCTATTTTTTTTTTTTTTTTTTTTTTTTGGAAAATGTGCAAAGTGCAATTGAATGTGAAGCTGCTACGTAAACAAAATGGCTTATCTTTGGGCATTTTAACCAAACTTTATTTAGAAACTGTAATTAAGAAGCGCATCCCACCCCGTGAGGACTAGTATTAACTTTCTGTAACTGAATCGTAAGAATTGTTTCATTTTTTGCACAAAACAAAGGTTTTTCTGGGTAGGCAAAAAATATTTTAATTATTTTAACTTTTCCTTTAGCTACCTTAATGTTTAAAGTCAGGCACGACTTCTGAAAAACAGTTTGCGTTTTCCAAGTTTTACCGTTAGCTACTTAGAAAAATTGTATGTTGTATTTAAAAAGAACTGGACTGAAGACGTTTCACTGCTTATAAGTATAAAGTTGAGATATTTTCTTGTGCTAAATATAGATCTCTTTTACCATCGCTGTTCATTCACGCGATAAAATATTCGTTGTTTTGAAAGTGATAACGTGGATTAAAATAATTTTTTAAACAGGAAGGAAAGAGCTTCGGTTATCAGAGGTGATTAAAATCTTAACATGTCTCAGATAAATATTTGTTGCGGAAGGCTGGAGAATCTTTCAGTATGCGTCCATTATTTAAATTATCTCATATATTGCATTATTTATTAGCAATAATTATTTAGCTAAAATTGTTCTTTAAGACATTCTTAATAAAGCAGTCCTGTTGGCGTGGTGCTAGGGAAACAGCATAGCCATGGGTCCTCCTTGCAGGTGCATTATCGCTGTACCGCCTGCGATGCACCCTGGGCAACGTTCTCGGTGATAAGACGGCTAAATGACCGATGGGTTCCCTCATTCTCTAAAAGCAAATGTTCGGCTTTTTAGGGCGAAGGACAATTTAAATAGTTCCGCTAATGATCTGCGAAAAGTCTCTTAAAGAATGAGGGGAACTGGGTTTGTGTGCAGCTTGGAAGTGTTTCGTGTGCTATTTAATATAAACATCTCCTTAAGCTGCATGTTATGAGTTAAGTATTCGAATTATTTCATGTTTTAATCGTGTTTTGGTAACAGATAATCATTGGTTCTTTCTCATTCTTTTCTAGCGTAATACAAATCTATGATTTATCTTCCTTTAGTCTCTGTTTAAATATTTAAATGTGAGGCATTAAATATATCCCTCCTATTGCTGTTGTGGTTAGTGCTACTAACAAGCAATTGGAAGGCCTCATGTTCGACTTTCGGCGCGGCAGCGTTTATGTTTTTTTAATATCCTGCTTCCAAGAAATCTAATGAATCTGCAGTGTGGTATCGCCAAATGGCTGTGATGAATTTCTTTATGGTTGTTACTTCAACTCTTTCTATCTGACTCGTTTTTAACTCGTTGTATTCATAATTTACAAAATTGCTGCCCTGCGTTATAAGATTCCATTTATTTCAAAGCAGTTTTCCCTGTTGTTCTGTTTGGTGTTCGGTATGTATAAAAACATATTCATATTAGCATTCTACTAATATTTGCTCCTACCTTTTTTTACTTCCTTGTTAACATTTTCCTTATTATTATAATGACGTAACACAGCATGGTATAAAAAATGTCTTTTATGCTTTTATGAGCTGTTTTTAGAAGACTGTATTTTATTAAATCTTATAATTTTCCAAAACTCACGTTAAAGTCAACGATGTGTATCTTCTACGAATTATTCAGACTTTATCATGTTTGGTTACGCGACTTATCCCGGTAATGTGTGGACCTAGTTACATGTAGTACTTGTACAAATACCATACATTGTCAGCTTTCATTTTTACCTTCCTTCTTACAAATACCTTAAGAAAAACAGTTTCTTTAGGACTCAGGTCTATTGTTGTTACCTTCTTGAACTCACTAGTCATCTGACAACCCCACGGGCAGCTAGGGGACTCCAGAAAAAAATTCACACAGCCTCTGCGATCACCCATGAAAAGAAGTGACCCCCCAAAAGTGGGTCAATAGACCCCTTTGTTTGTAAATCTTAACAAAAGATAGCTATCGGTGACCCCAATATTTTCTCGCTCCTTCTGTTGAGATTCGAAATTGTATAAATATCATAACAAGGCGCAGGCTTTCAGATTGTGAAGTGTTTATTTCATTTCATCGCCAATAAAGCTTCTGGCGAGAAATTTTTATGGCTGGAACAATATGTCAGTCTCTAGTGGGGTTCCTTGTTTATGAGCTTAGTGAGTGAGCTGTAGTGAATTTAGTCTATTTCTTGGAAATACTGAACACGAAATTATTTATGAAGTTTACTGTAAGCTTTTTTAGTGTTATTTTCTTGCTCGTTTTGCTCCAGCTGCATTTCAGTGTATTTATTGCGAGGCACAAAAAATTCAGTAAAATGTGAAGAAGCATTTTATAATATTATGCTTTATATGTTTATGTGCAAAATATCTAACTTTGAACCCCCCTTCCCCAATTTTATGACTATGGAAATAAACCATATAAAACTTACTATGGGAATCATAGTAAAATTTTTTCGTGTTTTGAGGCTTAGTTGCGAAAAATAGTTTTTTACAAAACTGAGCAGTTTTCTGTTATTTAAAAACAATTCTTGTACTACGTATTTTTCAACGGAGTATGAATATTTCGATCTAAGCTTAATCGAAAAATCTTTTGAAGGCTTAATTGAGCATTCCATTGCACAACTGCTCATTGCACATTGGATTAATTGAGCATTCCATTGCACAACTGCTCACTGCAAATTAACTTAATTGAGCATTCATTTCGCATTGGCTTATTGAACACATACTTAATGTAAGTTCATAATGTAAAAAATAATTTAAATACCCCGAAAATTTCATAGCAGTGTAATTCGCTTTTAAAATCATCAAAAAAATTCTTCCTCCGTAGCCTTTTTTAGTGCATTCTCCTGTGACCTTAATGAAAGTTTAGGTTTTGGAGATAACAAGAAAATGCGCTTGTTTTTTTCCACCCAACTTTTTACAGCAGTATAAAGTAGACCCTGCTTTGGTGTGTAAAAAAATACTTAAAGCTCCGAAAAAAATATAGGTCTTGAGGAGGAGGAGGAGTTACCGCGTGTGGTGGGGATGACCTGATTTTAAAAAGAGGGAGAAGTGAAGGAAAAAACATATCCTTCTTACTTCCACGAAACCCATTTACATTAAGAATAAGAATGATTTGAAGTTTCCCATAGATGTTTATTATTATTGTCAACATATGTGTTGCTTATTCCTCCATCAGATTTTCAATATGTTACGTTTGCTTCAAAACCGCAAAAGATTTTTAACATTACCGCAAAAGATTTTTAACTTAATGTACACATTCCAGGAAAACTCTTGAATTATGTCCCTCCTCCTCCCCAAATTTTAAGGAAATAATCTCAGTAAACAAAACTTAATCAATGCAACAATGAAGTTCGGGAGAAATTAATGCCGGTGAAACTGCTTTAATTAACTTCAGATTAGCTTCGGAAGTCAGCTTTTTTAGGCGAATGTTGAAACCAGCGATTGTTGGTTCTTAAACATGACAGATGTCATTGGTTGTTACTCTTTCGTTTATAGACAAGGAAATAGTCTGTCAAAAAGTGAATGTTTGTAAACAGTGGCTTAAAAAAAAAAAATAACTGAAACTTTCTAAATGAAAAAAACAATAGTTGCAGTATTTAATTTCATCAAAGTACGTAGGGGCTGTTTGCCGAAGAGACCTACGTGGAGAATTTCAAAAGTAAACTGGTCTGTATTTTTGTTTGAAGAAAATATCATGCTGCCAGCCTGTTCAGTTACCGGTAATAGAAACTATAGCGAACTATTAGGGCTTTTCGGCGTTGAGCTACTCGGCCACTGATAGGCCACAGCAATAATTCTGGTGCCAATAAAGATTTAAGTACAGGTTAATCTTTACTTTCAGTCTTAATGCCTCTGAAATATGCTTGCATTTATGATCTTAAAGAAAAATTGCGAGTACTTTTATCAGTATATCTCACTTTGCATCTATTTTTTAACTCAGAAAGTACATTTTAGAGTAATTTTCTTTCCAAGGAAAGTCTGTAAAGGAAAAGCAATATTTGTTCGATAAGAGGAAATGACTTGGACAATAGGAAATCACATTAAAAATCTGAAAATATGCTAACAGTTCCTTTTCATAAATATTAAAGTTTCCTGTTTGTCGTTTTAGAAGAAATATAGTAAATTATTGCGATTACTAAAATCATTTTCCTTCATTGTCCACATCTAAAAGACGTATTTCTCATGATATAGAGCTAAACTTATAATAACTTAATAGATTTATGTAATAAAATTTTTACCGCGTGTTCAAATATTTTTATAACCTACTTTCATAGGAAGAAGCAGATCATAATACTAATTCTGGAACTAAGAGAATAAATACCTAATGAAAATTACTTTTTAAAGTTTAATTAGTGAAGAAAGTGAAAACTGTCAGTACAAACTTTTGTTGCTTGTGATCATAACAGTCACGACCAAGAAACAGTTTCTTAGACAGCAAAGCGAAAACTTTTCCGAGAATGAGAAAAATAGTACTTAAGTATACATTTATGTTATACTTACTCCATTGTTATCGGAAGTATATAAAAATTAAATGCTGCCTTTTCATTAATGCATAAATATCAAATTCGAAAATAGGATGCTTTTGTGTGTGTATGGTTATAAAACGTGTATACAAATGTCAGTGATGTTAAGGCAAATTATTAAGTTTATTTTCTGTTTGTATTTATAATTGTTTTAAAGAGACATTGAACAGTAACGCATCTTTCTGCATTGGTGTGCAGGAGGATAGTTTTTTTCTTGGCGTAATCAAAATTCGTTTAGATTATAATAATGTCCAAATTGTTTAAAAGATTGACAATCATTCTTTTTCCCATTATGAGCAATACGTTTGTTCATATTCTTTTAATTACCTATACATCAGTTCTTTGTTATCACCTTGTGAACTAATATTTTAAATCACTACTATCTATGATAAAGTTGGAAAATGTTTTATGTTTATGATTAAATGGTATGCTTTTGTATACTGAAAGACAGTAGTATTCTTTGCTCGACGGATATTGCAGTAATAATCTGTCATTAGTTTCGTGGTCTTTCTTTCCCACATCTGCGTCACGCATGAAACCACACTAGTTACATCTATACTTCTGTACAATAGACTTCTTTTGATTACCACTCTCACTCTCTTATGGGAATGAAGCTATGACTTCTCCTTTTTAATTGAGAACCTGATTCATCATAAAATAAACAAATGGGGTTGTGGAAGGGAGCGTGTCATTTTCTTAAAATTTGTTTGACATTTTCATCACAGCTCTCGTACAAAAGTGATTTGCTTCGCGATTTTATTTGAGAATACGGTACGTAGTTTGCATCAATAAAAATTTCTTTTTATTCATTTTTATACGTTTTGTTTGCTTTGTGGAAAAAGTAGTAGATTATTTGAGAAGTGTTTTAGGTATCTAAGCTTCTGAATGCCGACGGTTTAATTTTAAGGCATTCTTTTGGCAATATTTTATTGGTATTATTTCCGAAAATTGTTTTTTAATTAATTGCTAGCCTTGGCTGGCTTTCCTGTTAAGAAGATTTTTGTTGTTCCCGCTTGTCATTATAGCTGCATTAGTCAATGAAAATCATCTCCTAGACGTAAGATTTTCCTGCAATTAAATAAAAAACTGCGTTTAATTTTTTAACGTGAATAAATTTTTTGGAATAGATCTGTTTTATCTGATACGTGCATGTTTTCTTCGAAAATGGACAGTTATGTGATGAAAATATCCGCAATGGTCTTAGTAATGTTTCACAACCGATCCCTCGGAAAATTTTGAGAAAACTTTTGCAGCATGTTATGCGTATCCTTTGTTTCTCTTTGCTGATAAATAGAATTATTACAAACGGTTAGCACTTATAGCAGTGCTTAACCCTTTCGTGACGGCGAAGTACGCCACGAATTCAATTTCACGGCTTTACTTTAACATCAGTTTCCTTAGGTTCTTATTAGTACATCGTTACATTTAATATCTTTTCTTTTAGATGTGCTGTGCTTATGTATAATTCATTTTCATCACGGCTTTCCGAATCATTCGTGTTCACCACTTACCTCTTTTTCTTTTTTCAGATTTAGTGAACGCCTATTATAAATGGCAGTAGTCGTGAAAATGTTAATAGATTTAACTTTCTCGTTAATGAATGGAGCGATTCTACCTTGTAAATAAAATTTTTAAGTATTATAGTATCATTATTTTGGATTAACACACGATAACGATCGCAAATAAGGTGGCAAAAATTCTGCTTTTATTTTCAACACCTTGCGTGCTTTGCAAAGAAAAAATGAAGAAATCTAAACTAGGAAACAATCTAGTTCATCTTGAAAGTAGTTTATTTGTGTGCATCTTGACTAACTCAACACTCCAAACACAAAACGTGAATAGATAATATAATGCTATTATTAATATTATATTATTATAATGAATATTAGAGAAGTATTCATAGTAATAATAAATCCAGATCATACGATCGCTGATATTTTGTTAAGTGTATTTTTAATCTAAAAAGGTTGGGAATCTTTCTTCATTGATATATGTAACTTATTCTACTACCAGCAAATGTAACTTATTTAAAGTTGTCAGCAACTCCTAGTTCTTAAAATGCAAGGTGATTTCCTGTGTTCTAAACCTGGAAATACACGATTCTTGTCTAATATGCTAGCGTTCTCCGGTTTAGAGGAGGGGCCTGAAACCCCTAGTCTTCTGACCTTTACCTTCGAATGGAGACTACCCAAATATTTCCTCTTCACCGTTTCCTAAACCCCAAAAAATGTTCTATTCAAGGATTTTCGACCCCCTAAAGCGTACCTCTCTCCTTTTACCCTTGAGGACTAAGGGGCTAACAACCTCTTTAGGTCCCACACTGCAAAAACTGCCATGGGGGCCTAAAATGGGGCAAGAATTATAAAAGAACCCCGTTATGGAGAGCATATAGAAACTGTCATAAACCCCTCTCACAGGTGCTGCTTGAGAGAATTTAGAAGGAAGGATACAACCAGGTTAAGGGTAAAAGGACAGGCTGATAACTGAGACTATGCCCAGGATTTGGTGGTGGAGGGAGGGTTACTGACTACGGTAAAGGGGAAGATATTACAAAAAATATGCTTGCTTTCTTTCCCAGCTGTTTAAAAGAAATTTTTTCTTTTTTCTCTTCTATTTTTGATTTGTTCACAAGTAATGCTGTATCATTGTTTAGCATATTTTTAGAAGAAACTTTTTACTATTTATTACATTCGTATGAGTATTATCTGCATTTACTTTCATATGCCTTCTACCGCTTTAATTATACTGGCCAAAAACGAAAATAAATGCGGCATTTGAAACTGCATGAAAAGGCGATGGAAAAAGATAGGAGGAAACAGAGCGATTTTGCTGATTATTAAAAAAAAGCATTTATGCTAATTTTTATTAACCGTCCTTTTGTAGACATCTATGTATAAATGTGTGTATTCCAATTATAAGGTATATCTCCCACATTCTTAGCGTGCCTTCGTGGTGTAATGGTCAGCACACTGAGCCGGTATTTCAGAGGTCCGTGGTTCGATTCCCGGCGAAGGAATTGCATATTTTTCATGTCTCCTGCTTCCAAAAATACCTAATGTCTCTACACAATAATTGAAATGTATGTGTTAAATCATTAGCAAAAATTTCTGCTGTTTTCTCACCCCAAAAATTGTGAATTTTATCTTTTGAAACATGCGTCCTAAATCGTGAAGTATTTTCTGTACTTCTACATAATGCATCTCTCTCTCTCTCTATATATATATATATATCTATATAAATTTTAGGACTTTATATTACATTTTTGTTTGACGACACATTTTTACATTTCTTAGTCCATACCTTAGTCCTTTACCACCACTCTAAGAAATTAAATAAATTTTTATATTCACGAAATTTAGATACAGATCCTTTAAGTTACTCCCTTTTCATCGCTTAGCCTTGTCACTAAGCTTGTAATTTAATTTTTCAAAATATTAGACTACATATATTTTAATATTTGCCATGACTAGTTTATTTTTCACTAAGTAAACGTAAAAATTCAAGTACAATGTTTAAATAAGCCATTCAAAGCTTCATTTAAATAATTTTGTTTCATACTTTATATTTTACATATTTATGATGTTTAAGGCTCTAATATCATTTTTCATGTTGATGATATATATCTTTTGTTTTTCAGGGTCTTTACCTCCCAGTCCGGCAGACAGTGGTGTATCCGATGTTGACAGTAGTAGCAGTCATTTAAGTAACGAAGAGCCAAAACCCCGTTTACTTGGTGCTCCTGGTAAGTATCTTTTTTTCTGTTTGAAGAGAATGCTGAAATAAAACAGCGCCTAATTTACAAACTAGCCTCGTTATTTTGCCTACCATGTTGTCAGTTTTATTGTAACTTTTATTTCACAACGGTTATCAGTTTTAGCAGTGTGCTTCTTTTCATATATATCATTATAAAAGGTTTATTTTCAAAAATCTATAAATAATTATATCCAACTAAAGATTGCTGTATAATCCCTTTGTATAGCCATTTTCATTCCACTCCTCTTATCCTGGGACCCCCTACCTTCTTTTAGCCCTGGTCAAGTTTATTCATACCACTCGCTTTTCAAAGCGTTTGCACCTTAAACCATAGTTGAGGGCTACCGCAACATGTCAAATGGTTGTGGCCATTTTGCACTTTTAGTTGCCACAGCTGTTCGAACAATTTCTAGTTCGGCGATCACATTATTTGCTTTCAGACCCTTTAGAGACAGGTCTCCAGTCTCTTTTAGACATTTTTCTTTCTTGCTCCCGGTAGCCATTATTCCTATTGTTAGATGCTTCTTAAAGTTCTTACCTCTCTCCACGGATTATTTTTGTCCATCTCATCATAGTCGCATGCTGCCGACACCGGAAGTTAACGGTCAGGTGGACGTTATTTGATGGTCAACTTCTGATCTATATATTGTTGTCAATCATCTGTGTTCTGAATTTTCTCTTTTTGTCTCTCAGCCAGAAGCAGCAATTGCATATTTGCCTCAAAATCTTGTTAAATAGGGTTACACTTTTCTTAACGCTTAGTGATTGAGCATTAGGTTAAGTGATCCATTCCTGGGTATTTGCTGCTGTTATTTGAAAAAGTACTCATTTGGTTCAACAGTGCAAGCCCAAAGATAAGAAAGGCTTTAAGAAAGTATTTAAAAAAAGGGGGGGAATGTCGTATTTCGGAATTCATTCCCTTAGGGATGGAATGCCCTTTTCTTAAACTGTTATTGCAACATCTTTACCTTGAAGCATCCGTTCAGTGTACTGGTTGCCGACTTTTTCAATTGTGTCTCATCTTGCATTCTCTAAGCCCCACTTTGTTGTGAAATTACCAGATTCTCAATCACCTTTTTGTCTCAGATGCTTTTCAGATCTCTAAAATGATTGGTGTTTTTTTGTTGAATTCAGTCTAGTTGCTAAAAGTAACTCTTTCAACAGTAATTTTGAGACTTTGAAACTCAGAATTTCTCTGCCTTCGTAATTGTACCAAACCAAGCAGTTTTTGATAAAAGTTTTATTTCGGAAATGAAGTGGGGACTTTTTGCATTTGATATTTATCCCCAGGTTATTTGTCACTTTTGCGAAGTCATCGTAAACTGCACTGTTTACTGCTCTTTTCTCCCTGTTCTCATGACCAGCCCATAAAATCTACCCAGACATGTCGTTCCAGTCGCCTCTCATCACCAACCTGCCTGTCTCTTGTGGCTTCAGAAATTTATTATCCTGCCTTTCCTTTCCAAATACCTTCCAGTAACAGCTATTGTGGAAGGGGTCAAGTTTATGGTTGAGAGCCTTTGTGAACTTTTCTCCATTTGAAAAATAGAATCCCTGCCTATGTGTATCCCCAGGAACTTTTTTTTTTCTCATGCGAAGGAAACAGATATACGGAGCCTTTGTTTGAGAATTAACTATCTCATGTCTTACTTTTAACGTGATGTTGAATAATTTGATCTCACGTTCCTCTGTTGTGTTTTTTACTTGACAGCAAATCTAAATATGACAATATATTGGATACGATTTTCAGAAAATTATTTATCTTTCATGGACCTCGAAGATTATACATCAGATCAACGTTCTTTTTATTATACTGAAGACTAAGCAGTTATCTGCATTCATTTGAAGATTGATTAATCTGCTAATGAGTTAATACGAAACTGAATTTTTAACCACACTAGGAATTTTAGCTGCATGCCTGAAGTTAGCATAATTATTTCTTTGCATATTAGTCTGTTGCTTACATATGAAATTTATTTAAACTAATATTCATTTTGTATTAATAGAATAATTTATCGTTATTTTCAGAGGATATTTTCTAGTAATATTCAGTTATATTTTTTGGGAAGAGAATACGCATTAGCCGTTAATGTTATACAATTAGTTTTTTCTTCATTTTGTAGAGTTAAGTCTTCATAATATTCTATGTGTAGTTATATGCTGTTTAAAAAGGTACAGCTAAATATACAAATATAACTTTTGGTAGCCTTCAATATTAACGTCCTTATCTAAGAATATAGATTAATACGGATTTTAGTTCTTTTATAAATTATTTGGAACTGTCGTACATTATATATATATATATTCTTTTTATTTTGTTATGAGTTTCAATCAGGAGTTTAGATGCTACTTGTTTGGTTAATTGCAGTTGCTCCTGCAAGGACACCAGAATCACCGAGTCCAAATGGTTTGTCTTACGCCTCATCATATGGACACGCCAATCAGTCTCATTTACAGCAGTTCAATAATCGAGTACATCCTCAATGTGAGTACGCTTTAAACCAGAAAATTATTTGCTTTATTTTGCAGAGAATTAGGTTTTTATTACTGTAAAAGTATTAGGTTGCTGCAATTCCAGTTGCGGAGTATAAAAATTTAATTTTAGCTATGTACTGATAATTTTAGTGTTCATATTTCAGCTTGGAAAAAATAAACATTGTACAGTTATGTAAATGGGTGAGAAAGTAACATTTTTTTCCCCCCGTGATTGACTCTTATTTAATGTAGTTTTAGGGGGAAAAAAGTGTTCACTTCGTTGGGTTTCATTTTTATTATCTTTGTTTCTGTTTGATAGTCCTTTCCGGCCGGTAGTCGAGTCCGACTGTCAGTTCCGGCAGCTAAACCTCGGGCGATTGCGAGAAGTTCAGCTATTCACCAGCTGGATCTGGGCGCATACGCATTGATGCGAAACTATCATGGTGGTCGGTCAGCAGTTATAACACTCCTTCCCCCCGTTTTTCATTATTATTATTATTATTATTCAATGATCTAATTTTTGTGCGTTACACATGACGAGGAATACAAAATCACGCAAGTTTTGATATACTGCCCCCCTCCCGCCTAATTTCTTTTAAAATCTTTTGTGTTTAAGTTTGAAATTCGCTCAAAACCGGGAAATATGCTGGAAACATGTCATGGGAAATTTGCTGGGGTTTTTCCGGTTAACTCGAGCCTGCGAGATAATCGCTGTTGAATAAAAAAAGGTTACATTGCACTAGAAAACGAGAGTGCTAAAAAAGTGGCGTTCTTTTTGCATTGTGTGGTGCAGGATATGCTTAAGGTGGGGCATGATGTTCCAAATTCAATTTATACAGGATTACTATTCCACGGGCAATTCTGACTTCCCATCTCTCTCTTCTTCTTCTTTTTTTTCCCTTTCATATTTCTGTTGGTGATCTTGCAAATAATCGAAGCTTATTAGAGTTATTATTGGAATTTTTTTTCAGCATATCACTGTGTTTAATTTCTATTTAATCATTTAAAATGAATCCGACATTTAAAAACACGTAAAACTGTTTTACTTCACAGTAATCTAGTAGATTAGCTAGCTATTAGCACATCAATGCTGCACTGACTATTCAGGCTTGAGAATGTTTTGCATGAAGGCACCCTTCCTGTTAAATAGAAAACCCTCGTTTGCACTGTCATAATCGATTAATCAGCAACTACACGAGACGGCGTGCTGCAGATAGTTGTACAAAATTCCTTTGAAAACCAATTTAATTTGTTCTTTTTATAAAAGTTTTAATACAACTTTCGTTTATTGTCAGTGACGAATTTTTAACGTGGATGAAAATGCTACTGTCACTTCGTTCTATGCCGAATATTTAGCCAAAGAACAAACACCGTTCGCATTAATCAACTATTTTAGTAGAATCAGTCAATTGATTGCACGGCCGTTCGTATCTTTCTTATAACATAAAGACTTTATCGAAATTAACGTTGAGTAGCATATCGCACAGTAGTCGAATGAGATAGTATTGTTTCTTTCGCGACAAAAAGGATTGCGGATGTTTTCTTCTGTGTCATGCGGAGGGGAGGGAGGCAGTCCTGTCGTTTGGACGCTTATCACCATGCATTTTATCCGTCGAGATATTCTGTACTTCTTTCCTTTTTTTCCTCTTCCTGCAATAACTTCCTCGTTCGCGAGAGTCAAGGACAGTCGCTGTCTTAAATAGTCTGAATAAATACTTGGAAAAAAGCCCTGCGGCAATTTTTGAAAAACATTAACGAGTTATTTTGTAACGTGCGTCGCTACTTGTTTTTTATGCTAATTTTATTTTCGGGAATTATAAAATTTGAACTTTGTTAACGCAGAATTATAGCTTGTTGGTTATTTTGTCACGCGGTAGTCGCAATAATATTACTCAATTATAGCTTGTTGGTTATTTTGTCACGCGGTAGTCGCAATAATATTACTCGATGTTACTCTCATTGTAGTTAATGGAATGTGTAATATCATTTCGAAATTTTGAAAAGGAATCGTGCAGTTGATTCAGACACATGATGATTTTGGGCTCTCCCATACGATTGTTTCAATTAATTTATTTTTTATTAGAATAACATGAACATCAATCTTCTTGTAGTTTTACAGTTTCTATTAAAGAAGCTGGCAACCACAAAAAGTTAATAGTTAGCAATTTAACTAACTATTGGAATTGGCGTTTCCTTTAAGCTACTTGTTGATTTCTGTGATGTTGCGTAGGTGCTTTTACTCTCTGTTTGCAATATGAAATATTCAGGTTGCTCAAAATAATGTATCACACATTTCTCACTCAGCTACTATTTCGTTCCATTGAGCTATAATTTCATACTGCGCAGCAAGAGCGAGGTTAAGGGTGAGGACAAAACTTTCATTAGAACATTAAGCTCTGAAACACATTAAGAAGCAGCGATTTGAAATATATTTCAAGGGAAAAAAAAAGTTTATTAAAAAAATAGTTTATTAAAAAAAAAACTCTATTAGCACTAAATATAATCTTGTTTGCTTTAGAAATTTTGTGTTTAAAGCCTCTCCCCTCCATTTAAGCAATTAGCTCTTGTATTTTTTATCATATTGAATTGAACAAATACTCTAAAATAAAAGTAAGAATGAAACCTGTAGCCAAGTCAATAGTTATCTGTCGTTATCAGTTATCAAAAAATAATTTTTTAACATTTTTTTTTTAAATCATAAATAATTTTTCTGAATATATAAAGTTGCGAATAAAATTTTTTAGAACAGATATTATTTAAAATACTTATCTTTGTGAATATAAAATCTATTTGTATTCTGTATAATGCCCCCCCCCAACCATGGTTCTCACATGATTGCGGCGATCTTCGATTGTAAAGAAAAATTAAAAGTGTTATCCTGATTCTCTTCGGTAAGTGGTCAAAACTCCATTTTAACTCACCACGCTGACGGGTACTTCCAAAAGCAAATGCCTTTTCCATTCAAGCGTGAAACTTGCTTGTGTAACTTTGTTAATAGGTTTTGAAGTCACAACAATATGTATTTATGTATATTGGCTCGGAGTTTGTAAAATAGTGTCGTTTTGCTAGTGTGGGATTTCAATCTTTTTTGAAGGGGGAAACTTATTTTGAGTTGTTTTATAGACGTGCTTATTGTTTGTAATCCAGCTTTTCATTTCATCATAATCGTTTATTTGTTTAATTTGTCCTCATAGGTAGCGTTTAAAAAGAAACAAATAAACCAGAAGGGAAGAGTCTGGAAGTGGAAAAGGAAAACAAAACAAAAGTTGAGATAGAAGAATGGTAGATCAGGATGACTTCGAACTGCGATTGGTCTACGGATGTGATGATGTCATCAGCTGCTAAGCGAGACAGAAAGAATGGGGAAGGGTTTGCACATTTGGCATACTTTCGCTGTTGGCAAGACTCACGTGGCATTTTGTAAACAATAGTTGCGTAATGTTTACTTACCGCGATGAAATATAAAATATGTAGGATGCGTTAAAGAAAAAACGCTTAAATAAGCAATTGACATGTTCTGAAACTATCTTTTTTTTTTTCCAAATTTTCCCTGTTTTCTACCTTTCTGTAAAGCTGCTTCAAATATTCTATTTTAAGGATGATGGTGTCGTAATTTATGTAACTATTCGGATTTCAAATTAGCTGAAAGATTTTAGGTAATTTTTTCACTTGAGCAGTATTCTGGTGTAATTCGTCTAAAAATTCCATTGTTATGATAATCACTTCTTTTGTGAAATGAAATGATACGCATTTGCATGAAATTATTTGTTATGAAAGTTCTAGTGAAAATACAGAATTTTGGCGACGCACTCTGTATAATGACAATGTAAAACAGGGCAGCTTTTATAAAATGAATTAAGATGTAGTTATGAATATACACATGCTTTTGGTGTAATCCATTGGAGTACTCAATATGAGCGCTCGGAAAGATGTGAGTGTGATAATACAAAAAAATTGTAATGCTTACGAGTAATGATGCTGTAGGTTGCATATCTCATGGTAGTCTACTGATACGAAATGTAATTTTTTTCCATCATTTCCCCTTAAAACTTGTGGACGGAAAATTTCTTTGAAAAGATGCTAACTTTAATTATTTAAGCAATATAATCGTAAAAGATTATGCATCCATTAAGTTTAGTACTGGTTTATAGAGAATTTTAATTCGAACATATTTTGATTCGGTAAACTGTTAGTTTTTTTAATTGTTCGTGGAATGTTAAATCTCGTTTTACAATTTTAATATTCTATCAGTGTTGTTTATGAACCATGCGTGTAATGGGTCTGCAACTGATAGTCGTCAGTTCTGATTTAGTAACCCTTCCCCCTCAAAAGAAAGTTAGATATTGCAGTTAATTTGACATGCCATTAAAACGAGGTTTTATTAATCCCCCCCCCCTTTTGTGACGTTTTAGTGCTTCCTCACCCTCCACATTAAAGGAAAAGTACCTTGTTCCCCAACATTAAATGCTAGCCTGATCCCGCCGTACAGATTGAAACTTTCTATTTTGAAGTTATCTAATATAAAATGTAATGTCATCCTAATATATTTTAAGAAATTTTGTTTTGTAAGAACTTTTTGGCGACAATTGCGTCATCTGTGATTGGCTGTTTTGCAACCCCGGAGGCGGGAGTGAGTGGGTTCGCTTGGCGGTCGTCATTGCTTTCCGCTTGCATTGGCTTTGACCTTCAGTGTTAAGAGGAAAGTCATTGTGTCGTTGAACCACTAACTCAGTGGCATTGAAATCCAGTTCTATGGCATTTCCTGTATCTTTGATCGCTTGCATGGCGGCGATTGGATGGATTGCCTTGAAGTTACGTGGCGTTCGCTGTAGTAGAGAAAGGCTTAAAACATCTCTTGTGGATGGGGGAAATTCTTTTCTCCTATTTTTATTCCCGTTTTATTTCTTTTGTTTCGTCTGCTTTTACTTGCGCTTAGACCGCAAGCGATGATATAAGTGAAATTTTTATACCTGATTGTATAACTCAGCATTGTATAACTGATATAACTCAAAATTTATCATGATTTGGGGTTACTCATAACATATTTACATTCAGTTCTTCAGTGTTACAGTTCCAAGTTCTGATTGCGTGGAAAACCTAGAAACATTTTGTTAAGTATCATTTCTATCAAGTTTCTTGAAATCCGTGGAAGTATTTAAATTCTCTAACGATTCACATTTCCCTTCATCGATCAATAAAATCGATGAAGTGGAAATATTGTAGGAAAGTAAATTAAAAAAAAATGTTATTGTATATTTGAATAGAAGCGGTTGCATTTAAATTTCTGAAATCGCACTAATTTTTATACTCAAAAACCAGCACCCTCAAAATTTTATTTCTGTATTAAAATGCGTGAAAGATTTACTGCCTCTTTCATTGCTAAACTAATATTTGCAGTTTTCTTTTCGCTTTACACTGACCCAGTTTGATAAATATTGTGTTACAAGCAAATCATCGAAAGTTGGAAAAAATTGTATTGTGAGGTAAGCAATCCTTGAGCACTTTTCTGTATTGAATCCAGCATCTCATTCATATGTGGCTATCATGTATCTGGTTGTATTCATTGAACCATCTGCTACTTTTTCCTATGAATGCAATATTCATCAGTCTTTGAATGTAATATTGCGTGTAAATAATAATAATTCATTTGCATTGAATTGTTTAAAGGTAAACATATACTCTAGGAAATGCTCACGCAAATAAAAAGCTGGAATAGCGTTGTAATTCCGCTGTTTCCTTCAGATGATGCATACTTTGAAGTGTAGGCTTTCCGTGCTTATTATCGGGGGGGGGGAGGATGCACGCAGTGAGAATGTTTCATACGTAATTATCTAAATTATCGTATATTTGGTATCATTTAACGGGCACACGGTATCGGCACTTGCTGTCAGGCTCTATTATTATCATGTGAAGTTCAAGTCAGTTAACAGGGTTTAGCTTCACTTTTGTGGCTCTTTTAAGTAAAATGTTGTAGTTAGAAAGGCATAAAACATATTGTATTAATATCTAACCTTATGCATTTATGCCAGTAATATGAGTAGACGTACAGTTATTAAAAATTTGCGTATTCTACCGTTTGGGCATTTGTAATAACACTTCTGAACATATTTAGGTAAAATTTCAGTTTTTTTTCTTTGAGGTTCTGCTACTAGACAAATAAACTGCTGATTAAATGAAAGGAACTCGTAGAATGGAATTTATAGCTATTATCTTATTCTTGATTAATTCTGTTGCGAATTTTCTTTCTTAATCCCGGAGAAACTAATATATTTATATATTTCAGTGTTTGTTCTTGAAATGCATGCACATATATTTCCAAAAACTTGTGTGTTTTTTTTTAACAGACCTTCTGTCTGGATTGCATAAACATTCCCAAAAACTTTACTAATAAATCTCGTGTATTTACGGATATTTTTTTAATCAAAATTTTACTTTTTACGACTTATCTCTTAAACATTGCAGCCCCATTCGTAAATTCATAAATAATATGATTGATACGGAAGAGTTTTAAATGCGTTCGTTACATTAAAGCCGATTGGGACTACCGTGTTTACTCGTGTAATAGTCGCACTCTTTTTGCCAGTTTTTTACTGAGAAAGTCTAGGTGCGATTATTATGCGGGGAAATCTGTTTTATCACAATTATGTACAATATATAACTAATAACAGGCTACATGGGAATCTCATGAAAGTGTTAGTTAGGTACCATTTACTGATGTATTTTCTCCACTACTGCGAGAAAGAATGTTTATCAGGTAGTATAGGAAGGAAAACGCTACAAGTTCATAAGGGGGGGGGGATAAATAAAATCACTTTCTCTAGTGAGAGTTGTTCTTTTCTTCTTTCGCGGAAGCATCACTTGCTAGCTTCTCTAAGCAACTTAACCTGTCGCCTCTATGTTGAAGGTCCCTCCTTTTTTCCTTCCAGGCATCTCAGCTAGGTTCTGTTTGCCATCCCCTCTTATTTTTTCATATTTTTGTTAACATTTTAGTTTTTGCACCCCATCCGGTTCTGGAGACTCAGGAAAATTCTCCCTGCATGCTCCAAGTATGCCATCATAGCTCGTTTTCTTTTTTCTTTTAACTTGTGTTCCGCTTGCTGTTGCTATCCTGTCACTTCCGTCGTTGAAAACTTCTTTTTGTTTTTCTTTTAATTACCTTGCTTGGAATTCTATTCTTATGTACGCGATTTCGTTTTCGAAGATAAAATATACTTTCACTCTTCGTAAGTCTATCTTCGTTGTGCTAGAGATTTTCATCTTACTCACAAATATGCTATCCCTCTTCCCCCCCTCCTTATAGTTTTGTTGAATTTTCATTTTTTATGTATAGTGGTGAAAAAGATTTACCGGGAGATTCAGATTCTCAGCAACGTAAATTAGAAAGTGATCAAATCAAAAAAAAATTTTATATATTCATCAAGTTTAAACTATGAGAAATAACTATAAACTATGAGAAACTGAACCTATCTTCCATTTAGCATGAAAGAAATAAGTACAAATCGAGATTTTTTTTAAGTTTAAAGAGGAACACGCGGAGCTACTGGCTAAGGAAAAGGCGAAACCTTAAGAAAAATTAAATAAACCAACTAAAGTAATTCATTAAATAAATTTTTTAGATCAAAATTCAATTAAATTTTCCAGAAAACAACAGTGATAAGCAATGAATAGTTTTCTTTCTAAGCAATGAGTAGTTTTTTCTTTTTCTATCTATTCTAACACAGTTTTCATGCTCTTAATTTGAAATTTTTTGGCCTTCATCGATAACCAATTTATATCGCATACAAAATGAATGTACATAAGTATCCGTTGATTTGTCTTCGGAAGACTTTGTTCCAGTAGACAGGGAGAAAGGAGCAAAATCGAAGTTTTATGATTTATTTTTAACGAAAAATTATCTCCTTTCTGTTGTCACAACAAACGGGATAACTGGGGGAAAAAAATAATAATAAATGCGAATGTTTTATTCTTCTCAAAAAGGTTTTGTAAAGAAGAGTTGCGTTTTTAAAGAAAAAAAAAATGTAATGCATTTACAGGACGATCTGTCCATTTTTAAAAACACGCTTACCGAAGGACCTTCTGTATGTTACACCTTCTGCATGCTAATACATACAGAAAGACTTAAGTGGAATCGAATTAAATTTTGTATCAAGTTGTTATAAAAAGTAGAAAATTCTTCACTTTTAATCTGATTATTCTGCTTTCATGCAATCTAGAAAATGTTCGCAATTGTTAATGGTAAATATACTTGCAAACAATCTATCATCGGAAGTGAATTTACTTATTATTTAACCAAGTGCGAAAGAAAACAAAACAAGTCTTCCGTTGCAAGTTTTATGTAATTTTTTGTATCTCTTTCGCTTGTATGATCTGGTTTGAGGTAAATGTGGCGAAGGTTAACCAGTGTCGTCCTTCGAAATGTTGTATAATAAAATGGATTATAAGAAAAGATGCTAATAACAGGAAGAATAAAAGTGAGAAACAAAAATGGTGTGTCCTGAATAACTCTGAGAGGGTGACGAACTAGTCCAAGGTTTATACCTCGAGTTGAAAACATATTTGGAATCGGATATTCTGGTTTGACGTTCGTTATATAGCCGCCATTTTGTAACTGACTACTGAACTTCTGTAATGGTGAATTTTTATGGTGTTTTTTAAAAATTACGTCTTTGCTGTTTTCATTTTTTTTTTTTCCCTGCTTGCCCTTACTGCTTTTCCGCCTCCTTACAGCGTGAATTTAGCCTTGTGCCACATTTTCTACCATGCGTAACAACTGCCAGATTTACTTTTGAAGTTTTATCGCCAAGTGTGACGTATGTGTGGCGAGGCGAATCGATTCAACTGCCGTAGAAAAGTTGTTTTATTTAAGCATTACATTAGACCCTTCCATATACGACAATTTCTGTTTTGTCTGTAAAGTTAAAAGTCGTGCTTGTGACTGGAAAAAAAAACATGATGAGTGATGTTGATTGATAGTTAATGACTCAACTTTCAATTGAAACACCAGAAAATGGAACACTCCCTCTCCTACTTGTCTTTTAAGAATATTTTCATCTTTTAATGATGTTCCTAGACCTTTATGATTTCAAGTTATAGCTGGTTATAGCCTAAAGTCAAGTTTCTAAGATATTATGCTCTTTTTTTTTTTTTTATCCCCTCATACTGTAGAAATCATATCGCAACATCACTCACCTAAAGTCCACTGAGAGTTCTAATACGAACTTAAATTCAGAATTTTGAGTATAAAGTTGAATTATTTTTTAAGAGTGTTTGCTTGTTCTGTAATGCTTATTATAATACCAAAAGCTTGTTAAGTATTACGAAAAATTGCTTCTCAAGTAATGGGTAGTGTTCAATTGCGTTAAAATGAGTAGCGTTATAAAAATTAATTATTTTCTGAAATTCAACACTTCTGACAGATAAGAACAACGTGAGTGATACAAAACGTAGAATCTGCCTGCACTGTATTTACATATCATTATTTAGGAACGTCTTTGTTTAGTTTAATTACATAGCAAATAGCTGCTTAGCTTTGAAACTAAATTTAAGCGTGGTTGTTTGATAAAAACAGAATTAAAAAAAAAAAAGTGGGAGAGGGGATGAGGCAGATATATACTGAAGTAATTTCTGTTATAGATCTCTGTTATTGTTGACAAACTTTTGTAAAAACTGAACAGTTGTTGTTCCGATGATTTTGTTTGTGTTTTTTCGATTCTCGTCGTATTAGTCTTCCTTCTTTTCTCCTCCTACCATGTTTACAAATTCCGACCGTTTTCTTGGGACTTTACCTCCAGTGAACGTCAGTTAGTGTTGTGTTTGTCTCTGCCTACGGACACCCTTTTCGAAACCCATCATTTAGAGTGACCTTTAAAACTCTCTAGGTCTGCCTTGTAAAAGATAACCGTAACTCGTAAGTTCATTAGTAGGCCCCTTATCTGTAGCAGAGGTTAGAAGGTAAGAGGGAAGAGGGTTTTTAAAGAGAAAAATTTGTGCAAATAGACATGTAAAAAAAGCTAGCTGTGTGCCAAAGCATTATTTTCTATAATGTTTCGTTGTTAAACTTACGGAACCGATTAATTAATTTAACTGAGTTTTAGAAATGTTGTAGGTGGGCTTCGGCTATTTGATTGGTTAAATTAAAAGCCCTGAGTGCTAATTAATTATTTAGAGTTTAGTATTTCACATCTCTCGCTTCGTACGTGCTTTTGTTCTTCTTCCTATATCAATGCTCCTCATTTTCGGACTGCAGAATACTTTCCTGCTTATAAATGTTCACCCCTCCCAATTTCATTTATGTGTTAGACAAATTAATTTAAATCGAAAGCAGATTGTGATCGTTTAAAATGAAACGAATGTCTAATTAAGAGAAAAAGCAAATTGTGATCGTTTAAATGAAACGAATGTTTAATTAAGAGAATCTCGAAAGTAAGGATTCGTCCTTATTAATTAAAATGCGATTCCTTTTCCAGTGTATTAATTATCAAATTGATTGATTTTTCGATGGTGCTTTGCATTTCTTAAATTCTCAGTGGCAGCAAAACTCAAGAGACACATCAGAATAATTCATTTACGTTTCACTTTATAACTAAATTAATAACTGTTTTTTTTTAAAGTAATTTTTCGTTTTTTAAGAGAAATTACATCTTTCTTGAGGGTAGTTTCTTGACTTTGTTGTTAAGCCGAAATCAAACCTCATGTTTCGGACTTTCTATCCGGAAACATCGAAATTCTTTTATCGTATGTTTGCGTTGCCATCCTTGTCAGAAATGTGAAGAAAATTAAGTGTTTATTGCCTGCACGATTGAAATGCTTTTTCCTGAACTCCATTTTTTATGTTTGCAGTGTTATGACTGTGGCATAAAGTGCGTCTAAACATTAGAACAGCGAACAGCTCATTAAAAAAAAGGGGGGGGGGATCATAGCCTTTTTGACTTTCGCAACAACATACTTAGGCATTGGCGTTTATACGCCATTTAAGATAAAAAGAGGGGGAAAAAAAGTGACGTTGAGGAGAGTAGCGTGAATTCTCCCCCCTACGCCTTCTTACGCAAAAACATTTTATGGCTGACGATTTTGAAGCAAATATAATGAATGCGTAAGGGAATGGAAGAATAAGTACCGATTTCAATCCCTAACTTACTCATGTACACACACAGTAAATTATTTGCTTTTCTTGGCTGAATTTTAAGTATAGAAAAAAATATGAATCGTGTTAAAGGTAAATTTTGTATACTTTTTCATAACTGGCGACAGTCAGAGAGCATTTTATGAAACGCTTTTGTAAACCTACAAGTTGTTTTCTGTTTGTATATTTTAACTAAAGCTCGGCATTTATTGTCAAAAATTTTGTTTCGGTGAATCACTTAGAGATTTTCACAAATTCCTCTTAAACAGGAAGGCCAGCCCCCCCTTTTTTTTGGTTATTGGAAACGAATTGACTTTTACAAACTGAAAAATAACACATTCAAATACCCTGGTTGGCGAAGGTTAGAAATGAAGTAAAAAACAACGTTAAATCATATTACTAATAAAACTGTTTACGTTGTTGTGATGGGATTTGTGTGTTGATCTATAAAAAAAAAATTGTCTAACAGCTGCGAGTGATTTACTGGTCGTACTTCCTCTAGAACGATTGAATTTATATAAGTAATTATGCATTAGTTGTATATATATATATATACTTTTAATTTTTTTTAATGAATAATTTGGTAATCTCATTTCCTGAAGAACCCACAATGGCCGAGTTATGTCGCTGAATACTAGGGAGTTCCACCTTAGGTGAACGAATTGGCTGCATGGTTGGTTTTCGTAATTTTTTTATTGTGTAACGTGAATATGAGTCAGTATCCCTTATCATGTCTTTCATGAAGGTATCCTATCACTTAGCCCCACATAGCCCTTGCATGTTTTACCATATCTGAGTAACTTAATTTAACCTCTATTCCTGAAAACTAATAATCAAATTCTCTTGCGAAAGTGTGAGGAGTGGTTGTGGGGGTGGTAGAGATTTATCTTACTGTATACTCTGTTGTATTTGTATATAGATAGTTTCATATATTTATGATGGATATTTGATAGAACAGTATCGATACCAATTGGCATTGTGTGAGTAATAGAGAGGAATAGATTAACTCCACCTAGTGGAAAGAAAGCATTGACATACGAGCCCTATGGAAGTTAGTTTATCGTCGCTGTTAATGGCCATTTGATATCGACATAGTGTGCATATTTTGTCAAAATCTTTCTCAGTATAAAGCCTTCTGTGATTATCGCGGATTGCTGCTTCCTGCTATGAGACGTTTAGGAAGCAACTAATGACGAAGTGATCAAGAAAAGAAGGCAGTTCCTGTCATTTCGCGAAAAGTAAGTGCTTATTGACCAGATAGATAAGTACTTGCAACATTTCGTTTTTGCTTTGCCAGTAAATGTTAAGGGGAAAATGTTTGTTTTCAGAATCTTTTATTTTTATCTCTTAGGTGTGCCGTAAAATGTTTTTTACCTCTAAACTCAGCCGGAGGAGGAAAAATTTTGTGAAACCATCGTCTTGGGTTCCTTCTTCAATTCACCCCACCCCCTTACTACCTACAATTCCGTGGGGCATTCTCCCCCGCTAAGAGTCGAAGGTCATTTCCGGTCTTTTCCCTCAGTTGCACAACCTCAAGCCCCTTTGGCTCTTCCCCCTCGACACTGCAACTTTTTCTTTCTGTTTTCATCCTCTTTTTTGGAAAGGTATTTGGAATAAATAGCATCGTACCTCAACTTCTTGGTTGCTTACTATCGCCAGAAAGATTGATCGCTTATTCGTTAGAATTGCATGCCCTGTTAAACCGTTCTCAAGAGCTTGGGAGGTCTTTAATAGCCTATGGGGAAGAGTCCAGAAAAGAAAGTTGGTAAAACAGACCTTAAAAGTTGCTCTTCTCCCAAGGTTGGTTTTAAGTTTTGAACCTCTTTTAACATTAAGATTTGCTTTACTTTTAGCCATTTTTAGTTTAATTTCTGTTAGCGCTGTTTAAATTAGAATGAAAGTTCTAAGTAAAAAAGTAATTATGAGTAACTAAAAAAGCCCAATACTTGCGTTAAAGCTGTTAAGTAATAAATCAATATTCCTTGGAGATGATATATCAAAAAAACTTTTCTAATAATAAATTATTATTAAACATTAGCTAGACGTACTTTTAAGTATAGGATTTCTGCGAGTCTGAAGAACTGGAAACGGTAAAACCTGAGATGCTGAAAAGTGGGAAGTGCCATTATATAGAACTACTGTATGACTTCTAGTCCTGTTTTTAACTTAAGGATTTCTTTGAGTACTAGTTTTGTATCTCTAACAATTTGTAAAAAAGTGAACATTTATTATAGATGCATATTGTGTAGAAAAGTAGTATTATATTAGTCCTAATGTAAGATGATGTCTCCCCCCCCCCGTAAAATGCCGTTCTGAAATTCTGTATTATCTTTGAATATTTTTTCAAATCTCTGAAACATTCAGAAGTTTAAAAACAAAAATTCTAAAAATGCATTATTTTCTGAAACACATTTAAAAAACAAATGCATCTTTCTCTGACTCAGTAAATTAAAAAAAAAATAAATCAGTTAACTATGTAAGTAATTACAGATGCTTATTAAATCAAATAATAAATTAAATTGAGAGAAAATTTCTTCAAAAATAAAATATGGCATGTGAAGGTGTAAAACCGTTCCCGTGCTTAACGAGTTTCTTGATGTGTCTCAGATTTGCATAATATTTTCGTAAAATGAGTGAGAACATTTCTTTCATTTGCCATGTCATTTCTCTCAGTGACTTTTTTTTTCTGGCACCGGTAAAGCTTATGTGAGGAATTATCAACGTTGAACGACTTTTCTGCTCGATGATTGTGGTTATTTTTAGACGAGAGACATTTATTCTTCTGGTGCTAATTACGATTGGGAATGAATGGCTCGTATTTGTCCAAAAACTTAGATTTTGAAAGTCAAAAGTAGCATAAAAGTTAGTTTTCAAATATCATTAAATCGCCTGAAAGTTTTCGAACAATATTTGGATGATATTGGGCTAATCTATCTTGTCACTAATACTACTCAATCTTGTCACTTATACTTGTACTCAATGGTATACAACCGATGACAAATGTCCTCATGTCCCAACCATAATTCGTCATAAACTTTACCAAATGAGCGTGGAATAAGTAAGCATGCACTAAACCTAACAGATTTTTAATCATTAAAGTGGAAAAATTTGCTTTAATTTATTGTTATTATTAACCGTCTTTGATATCTTCTTCATTAATTTGCTAATCTTTTCTTTTTTAAAAAATTCTAGTGTTCTTTGCCATAATTGAATAAACAGATAACGAAGGTTTAACTGTCTTTGCATTTGATTTGCCTGTATGTTTTTAGTTGTTCAAACGTGACTTTTTGTTTGCTAATTATTTACCATCGTAACATTTCCTTCGAAATGGGGCCCTTAGTATCCACCGGCGGTAAGTAGAGTGTAAACCTTTCAGTATCAACCCAAAATATGTGAGCTTTGAGAAGTAATATATTAAGGTTAAATCAGTTGCGTACTGAATTAATATTCGGAGCTGATATAATTTTGGTAATATTGTTATGCAAGTCATGGCGGTGAAAGGGAAACTTCAAGCTTGTTTCTCTTTCTGATTATGAATAATAGAGAAATGTTTTAATTTTTCATTGCAAAATCTACCAATGTTATCGGTTGTTGCTGAGGGGGGGGGGAAACTGGTGGATAATCATGGGACAACATGCTGCTTAAAAGTTGCGTAGTTCGTTCTATTCTTTTAACATCGCGGTTTGACGATCTCGCAGGTGTGACGTCCGAAGGTTAAGGCATAAGGGTCAAGGCGAACATATAATGTCAATGTTCTAATTCAGTGTTAGCCGTCCGAGGGCGCTGTTGTAGACGTCCGCTCTTTTTCTTGGTCTTTGTTTTTCTTTTAAAATTCATGGTCATATTTTGGGAAAGAAAAAAACTGTTTTGTGCAACAGTATCATGGGTAAAGTGACATGAAAGAATTAATCTCTCTTCTAGGTGGCACTGTTATTTCCTTCTGTCTTCTATTTTCTTCTTGTGAACATTTTTCTGTCCCATTTTGTTAACCTTAACTTAATTCGAAAGTGTTCATTTACAACAGTTTTACAGTACTATAACTAGATAGTAATGAATTTTACGATTAAAAATTATGATAAAAGCAAATACTTTTTTTCTTTCTTTTTGAGCACCAATAAATTTGCTGAAATTTAAATTGCTCTTTGTTTTATGCCTTTCAGTTCTAAAGTGATATAACATTCGACGGAAGTGCACGCACGTGTATGCAGTTGTCTTTTACAGTTTCGTGCGTAGTTAATAGCAATTTTTTGCTCCCACTCTTATTTGGGAAATAAGCATTTTATCGAGATTTTTTTAAAAAAGATTTGGATGGTTAAAAAGACTTGTATTTTTACGATATGTTTATTTTCCAGTACATGGCATTAATGCGTGTGAAATATCAACGGCTGTCTGACTTTCGAAATCATTACTTTTTCTAGTAACGTATGTACATTTATTTTACGGGCTGGCTGAACGAATGAACTGACAGTATAAGCGTTTTTATATTTTCGTATGTTTAATGAGAATGGCAGCGATTTTCGGTTAGAAATTTTCCCCGAAGTCATCTCTCCTCCGCCTTAGTAGAGAAACCTTGTGTGTTTGGCCGTAATCGAATAAACGAGCTAACAATTATCAAATAAATCAAAATCACCAGCGAGGAACAGTGTGAAGTAGCTTGATTAACTGTTAGTGATATGGCTAAAAATTCCCAAGTGTAGTAATATTAATCTCTCATTAATCACGGCGTAAATTAAGAACTCAAGTGCGAAAATACTTGTTTGGCTTTCGTTCTCTAAATAGTTAAATTCTACTTTTTGAATTTAAATCAAATACGTTTGTTCTGATTAGTGAGCCTTATATTTTGTTAAATCGTACAGTTCATTACGGTGAGTGTCTTCTGGAACCTTCTGTATAGAGCAAAAACGTTTGGAATCTATTTCTCGCCAGAAATTTTGGAGAAGCAGAGTGAACTTCTTGGAACCTTACCAGATGTCACCAAGAATCTTCCAAGAAAGACGAATTAGGGAAGATTATCAATGAGTCCTTTAAATACCTTACCTCTGATTCGAATCAAACTATGATTTACATGAATTAAATGTATTTTGCTGGAAATCCGCATCGAGAATTGCTCATAATTGTGGTCATTAATGGCCGGGTAGAGATGGAAAATATTATTTAATTTAGGCAAAGCACACGAAGTCTGTCTGCCTAAGATCAACCGTAGTTTTGACAGAAAGTACCATAGTTTTGACAGAAAGTACCATAGTTTTGACGGAAAGTACCATGTGGCCTGAGTACTTCAGAGATATAAAAAAGCAGTTGCTGTACATAATCGCCCGTACATAATTAAATTATCCTCTTCCCTGGGGGGGGGGAGTTACTTTTAACTGACTGACTGCAGTAGAAATATTTTCTTGGACTGTTGTATTAAGACCTCATCCTCCCCCCCAATGTACTGTGCTTAAATTGTAAAATTCGTATTATTCAAGAATATGTATGCTTTATTTTGCAATGTGTCACATTATTTTGGTTCGTAATTTTTTTTTAAAGTT
Organism: Stegodyphus mimosarum; assembly: GCA_000611955.2. NCBI lineage: Eukaryota > Metazoa > Arthropoda > Arachnida > Araneae > Eresidae > Stegodyphus > Stegodyphus mimosarum. Next base: position 30,202 of record KK120490.1, on the reverse strand, counting down.
TTTTATTCCCTTAGGTTCTCGGGATCAAACTGGGATCCAGCGTAAAGCAGATAGACTTCGTGCACCTTTTTTAAAAAAATGTATAAATAACCCAATCCAAATGAAAGTTTTTCCCTTTCTCCCCACGAGTATTCTCATTTCCGCTTCTAGTTTGAAAAGCTATGCGATTCCGCGAACGGAAGATTATCTGACCAATCTTAATTACGTTCAGTTATTGGCGTGCTTTCCCCATTTATCAGCCAATCAGAAGGTTTCTCTTTGACGTTAGCGGTCCACCTGTACGCAACTGCTGACAAAAACAAGAAAGCATAGCTCGTCCGGTGTCAATACACCTTTCAAGGTTACCGTTACTGCAGAAACAGATCACTTTTAAGCGTGTTCAGTGGCGCCTTCTAGTATCGCAGAAATGAACAAATCCTTGACTCGAAAATTTTACACTACATTTTGTAATATTTATATATCTATCAGCTGTATGATTATACATTTTTTTATTTTAATTATTTTATTTCAGTTCTATCTAGACTTTTGATTATTTTTAATGTTGATTTGCATTTATGTCATTTATGTATCTTGATCGAAAACGACTTTGCTTACTTGTCTATCTGCACTTAATAAGCACCTAACTTGATGATACAAATTATAACTCTTCTTTGTTAACTGAAGTGAGGAAATAGTGCGCGGAGTATAACGGGAGGAGTAATTAATTTTATAGAAATTTGAGCTTTCCGAGCCGTACGCTGTTGTTATGGTAGTTAAACTACAATGTATTGCTCGGAATTACAGCTACAGTATAATAATTCCAGCTGTTTATTAGTAAACTATTTGTTTTATAATTAATAATATTCCAGTCGTATATATTATTAATTTGTAATTATTTATTATTAATATTCTTTACCGTTAAGAGTTTCAAAACTGCGACCTCATTTGTATAGGTGCAACTAGCATTTGTTTAGTGAGATAGGATATTCAGCTTTACTCCTGTCAGCTAATTCATCTGAAAAATGGTTGACTGACCAAACGTATACCCCCCCTCGAGTTCTTCCAGTTAGACCGAATGAAATGTTTGAGGATGCATTAGTACTAGCACATACGGGTTGCTAGCAAAAATTCTACATAAATGTAGTGTATCAGTATCAAGTAAATGTAGTGTATCAGTATCAAGTGATCATCAATTTTTCAGTTCCAGTTTCTGGAATTTTTTAATCCATTTCTTATTGTTAGTTGTAGCCTAAAAACGTTTTTAAAAACCGATGTCTTTTTTTTATATATTTTATTATTATTATTATTTTATTTATTTCATCGAGAACATGCTCAGTATAATAAACAAAGCCAGAGTGATATAATGATGTCAATACAAGTATCATCATTCGTACCGCATACCTTTAATGAATACAGTTATACACTTCTGGCAATTAATGATATGTTGTGTCCCTAAATTTTTCAACGGCAGTGCTGAACAGTTGCTATTTTATAGAATAATTTATGAGATTTTTGAAAATTAAAAAATATATTAATGCTTAGTTAAGATGCTGTGAAATATTTTACTTTGCCAAAAAAAATAATAATAAATAAATAAATATAAGTAAAGAAAAATGTTTGTTTAATTGTTCTTTATTTAAATATTTTGCTACGGTATTCTAAAGTAATAAATATGCATTTAAAGCTGCATACATAACTGACCACTGTTCGATAACTTTGAATGTATAAAAATGCATATAAAAATGAACATGTATATCAAAATTGAAACGAACAAAGTAATATTTTGCAATGAAGATTTTTGCTAAAAATGTGGAAGAAAAAGTTTATATTAAGAATAAGGTTTCTAATAAGTTGCAAGACATTCATCTGGTTTTTAGTCAGCATTGTTATTTGACATTAATACTGTTTGTAATTATATAGAAATGTTTTTATTTGAATTTTTGTCTGAAAGTATTGTAACTGAATATTTGCTAATTATAAATTAACAGTGAATGACTAAATATATTAAGATGTTGCAGTATGTTTAATCAATTAGTGTCTTAGTTTAAGAAATAGTTCTGGTTTTGATCATTAGATGGCAGCACTTAACAACTTCTTTTAAAAATATGGTAAAAGTTCTTTTTTGGTGTTTATAAAAATGTAGAAACTTAATCATTTCTTTACAAGATAAAAATTATAAAAAAATGCAGAAATGGATGTTGAAAATGTACTCTAATAGCAGTAACAAGGTTAAGAGTGTTCTATTAAGAAAAAAGGCCCCCAAATATTGATCCTTTGTTTGCTGGCAGCTGAGTGACTAAAGTTAAAGTTGTGTTATTCCAGGTTTTATTTCAGTGATTACATCATTGTATTGTGTGAATTTTTATGGTTGCTTTTGGCATAACATGGATATGAGCCAGTTTTCCTTAGAGTGTTGCTCGCAAAGATAGCCTTCAACCGAAGCCGATAACCTTCATTTGCATTACAGTCCGATCATTTGCAAATAAATGTGTTTATTTCAAGCATGGATTCTTTACCAGCCATAATTACTCTCCATCTGTGGTATCCTTATTACATAAGCTTATATCAAATTATAAAATGTGTTTATATCTTGTCAGCTCTTTGTAAAGTGTTTGAAAACAATATTATTTTCCTAAATATGAAAGTAAAAATTATGTCCAGTAATTTTTTATTGCATGGTGCTTTTTGAAGTATTTTCCAGTATGATAGATTGTGCAATAATGATTAGTTTGAAGTGAATCTTTTATTTTATCTCTTGAATTTTTTGATTGGAATGCTTGAAATAGTCTGTCCTTTTAATATAATCTAAAATGGCCTACAGTGTGAAATCAGAATTAGGGTTTTCTTCATCCACAAAAGATCTTCTTGGGTATGTTTACCTCTTAAAACTCATTAAGCAGCTGTCTGATTAATTAGACAGGAGTAAAATGTGATATGAGAGTTATTATTTAAAAAATAATTATTTTTTTAATAAGGAAAAGGAAGTTAACATCAGTTTAAATTATAAATCTGTGCAAAATTCTTCCCTGCTGTAATGAGCAGTTTATCAATACGAGTCAGTTTCCCTTATAAAGTCCTCCATGAAGGCATTCCTTCGCTTAGGCAAATTGCCCTTATGTGCTTTCCCATATTCCAGTAACCAACCAACCATAACCTATCAATACAATATTTAAATAATATTGTTCTGTGATTGCTGAGAGCTGACATGCAGCACAGTGCAAGTGCAATGTGACCAGACATACAGCTGTGGAGGTTTATATATGGTTTTATGGTAAATTTGTACTATTTCTTGGTTTTTCAGTTTTTTTTTAATACATCTATAAATTAAATCTCCATTAGCTACTTGCATTAAAAAAGGTTCTGCTCTTTTCCCCCATTTCCTTTTTGTGTGTAGACTTTAGAATGTTAGTATCATCAAGTGTATCATCTAAATTAAGAGTAATCAGTTTTTTGTTGATGGGATGAGTTAGTCCAGGAACTTCGAAAACATTCTTAGTCTGCATGAATTTTAGAATGAACTCATAGTCAACAGGAAGATTTTTTTAGTGAATAGTTAGAGCCATAGGATACCAATTACAAAAATAAAAGCTATTTAGTTTCATTTAATTCTTTTCAAAGTACATTAGTTTAATTTATTTATTTCAGTGCATCTTATCTTGAGCTAATATAATATAATCTAAATATAAAGCATTCAGGAAGTCTCTAGTATATCATGAATGATGGACAGGGCTGGTGCTAGAATTTTTGCCATCCGTTGCAAACTCCACCATGTCAAAATTCTCCTGCCCGGTTCTGTCTTAAATTCTAAAAATTTTCCTGCCCCTAATTCTGCTGTCTGGTGCAGTGGCACATGCTGGGGCACCAGCCCTGATGATGGGAACAGAGGTGAAGTATAAAGCAGCATTAAATTGTATTAAGAGTAAGGGATCACAAAAAAGCAAACAATGTTAAAATCATATAATTAATTATAGATAGAAAAATGAAATACCACTTTAAATTTGAATTGGTAATTTTATTTGCTTTAATTTTATCTCGATGCAGATTATTCTTGTTTGAGAAATTAGTCTTTGTTTAATTTTGCATTGTTATGAATTAAAGTTATAACCTCCAAGTTATACAGATTATTCTATACTGGTTTGCAGATTGTTACTCTGGTTTTTAATATCTCAGAAATGTCTGTCTTAGAATAAGGAATTTTAGGAAGCTTTATATATTTCAAGAGACAGCTAGTCTCCTGTTAGGGGGCAATAGTCATGTAACAGTTATGTTTCATTAAAAATCAAGTCATGTATGGTGTCATTCATTGAGCAAAAGAGAGAGAGAGAGAGAAAGGACAATCAGAATTTAAGAAATATTGAAAAGCGAATCCAAATTGAGTTAATGAAAACTGGATCTGTGTGGGGGGGGGCAGATTTTTCTAAAATGTAAGTATGCTGATTTTAATATTAAATTCAGTAATAGTTTAAGGCTTAGATATTGATGCTGCACTTACATTATTCAGCTGATTTTTTTCGTTTTTTATTATATTGTAAATTATAAGGTAAATTGCTTACAATTGATAAAATATAGGTAAAATATTTTTAATTAAATGCCAATGATTTTTAAACTTTTAAACGTAAAAATCTTGTTTTATGTTAATGCAGCAACACATAAAATTGATATATAGTGTGCCTTTAATAAATGCACTATTCGTTTTATGCAAAGTACATTGATGCTTTTATGCATTGCTGCTTTAACGCACATTAACTTATACTGTCTTCATGTATTTACAGATCCTCTTCTTCCTGTATCTGCATTTCCTGGCCAAACGCAACCATATTACAGACATCACAGATTAAATAACCATCATCATGCACAACAAACACAACAGCACCAACAACAGCAACATCATCATCAACAACAGCAGCAGCAGCAGCAACAACAACAACAACAACAGCTACATCAACAGCACCACCACCAGCAGCAACAACGGCAGCATCAACAACAATTACAACAGCACAACGGGTATTTTGACACCTCTAATTCTCAAAAGCCACACAGCACATACAGTAATCTCTCTCCAACATCAAGTCATCCTCTGGGCCACACGCTGCATGCAACTTCCATCTCACAGCTACAGGCACATCTATCTGGTCATCATCCTCATCCTCAAGTTTCTAGTACTACACATCATGGTGCTCCAATGTCACCATTACCCCTTGCTCTCACAAGGAACAGCAACAACAGTGCTTGTTCTCCATCCTCATCAACAACTGGCATCCCATCCTCCTCAGGCTTACACTCGCCCCTAGGAGGTGGACATCAGCCAGCCATTCCAACATCAGTAATCACAGCCACGCACAATAGTCCGTGTGGTTTAGACCTTGATCCTGCTTCATATGTAGAAGACTTATCTTACCCAGCTAGAATAAAGAAAAAAGGTATGACTTATTAAGATATGACAATGACCCATATATATGCATACGTAGTGATTTATTGATTTGGTACAGGATTTGGGAATAAGTATGCTGTCACTAATTAAAGGCTTCAAATTCATCTGTTTTCTTTTTGTCGATCTTTTACATAATGTGGGCTTATATTAGCGGCCAAGATTTCTGGTTACAGTACTGAGCATTTTCAAAATAAGTGTATATGTATTGATTAATAAACATATGTAGTATTTATCAATGCAAAAGTACATATACATGTATACATTGATAATTATATGCATGTATTTCATTAAATATATGTACAGATATGAAACTTTAAATTAGATACGAGGTTGCTTAAGAATATGGATAAGTAAAACTAAAAGCAGGAGACAGTAAAATAGCCATAAAAAAATGAAGTAAATATAGAAAAATTTTAAATTGTGGAATTCAAAATTGAAGTCTTTTGATAAATAGAAGATGAAAAACCTTTTGATAATAGGAAGTGTGTATCGTGCTGTCTCGTTGGAGGGTAGGCAGCATATGATATGCAATCTACCATTACCAGTCATGATAGGTAATTTCTATTATTTGAAGATTTTTAAAGCTCTTATTTACTATTTTGATTTTGCCTTTTACAAATCACCATTTTTCTTCATTTACTTCATTTTTTATGGTTATTTTATTATCATCCTGCATTAGTTTTTTCCAGTAACACTAAATTCTCAAGCAATTTGACATATTCATATTCTTATTTATATTTTTGATCTAATTTAAAGTTTATACTGCAGCTTGTGTCACATATAGTTTTCTCAATTTCATCAGGCACTTTCAGATTTTTATCTGAAAAGCACGGCAGTGCACTATTTTTCAACATAGACGCTATGTAAATTCAAGCATTTGTCAGAGTGTTTTACCAACTTAAAATTCGCTTCTGCATGGAACTTTGCCGACTGTGTTCCCCATTGTCAGCAAAGTGCTAGTCATCTATCTAATTCTTCAAATGAATAACAGATGAAAATTGGAAAAAGTCGAGATATTTGTGCAATCAAAATTGTCACGAAAGGTCTTGTGTTTGCCGAACAATGTAAGAGCAAGTGTTGTCATGCAGATACACACCGCAGGTGTCAGCAGATTGTGACATTTGTTTTCGATGGCTTTTCTCAGTTTCTTCAAAGTGTTACAAACTTTGAAGTGTCTTGTAATGAGTAATGCCATGTAAATTCTCAATACCAGATGTGAGCAGACTGTGACATTTGCTCTCAGTGGCTTTTCTCAATTTCTTCCAAGTGTTACAGTAAACATCATAAATGATTGCCGTTTCAGGTTTCATGAATTTTGCAAGCAAGTTTCCCTTATCTTTAAAAATGGTAGTCATAACTTTTCTCATTGAAAAAGTCTGACAGGTTTTCCTCAGCTTGTTTGGAGAACCAGTATGCCCCCATGCTGTTGACTTTTGTTTTGTCACAGCATTCAGATGTGTCACCCAAGTCTCGTCACCAACCACTGTTAGTAAACTCTTCCTCTTCTGTGTTATTACCAGGAAAGAAAGTCTAAGGCAGAGCTCATTCGAATGGTTTTGTGGATCTCCATGAGAATTTTTAGGACCCACTGAACATAAAATTTCTGGTAGTCTTAATTTTCAAGTGCCTGCCTCCTACAAAACAGTCGGGGAAATTTTCAAAAAATTCCGAGATTGTGAATTTATGGTTCTCATAAACTTCGTCATCAATATCCTTGATGATATCATCACTTACTACAGAAGACCTGCCTCTCCTAGATTCATCATGAATATTCATATTTATTGCTTTGAAAAAACTGTAAAGCAGATCCTTTTCCCCCTGAATAGCAAAAATTTCAGAATTTCCGTTATGGCATCAGCTTGAACAGAATTCAGTCTGACAACTTTTAATTAAAGAATTTGAATCAAATCAGAGAATCCATTCACATTCTTTGTTCAGTGTCATGGACACCTTATGGTGTCCTAAGCTATGCTTATTGTGTCCTCATTCTATTAGAATTAGGTTCACACCTGTCTTGCTTAGCCTTTGTTTAGAACACAGAGAAAAGAAAGTGTGAAGATAGAATAAAAGTAACGTAAAGATATTTCCCTTTACAAATGGAATTTGAGGATGATTTTATTTAAAAAAAAAAAAAAAAAAAAAAAACAGAATCGTAAAGATCCATACAACTCGTTGTATCTGCTTTTCATAGCTTTGGAGGTTCACTACAACAGTATTAATTAACATTTTAGGGGGTAGGAAATTGGACAGGTCCAAGAGGCTTGTTCATTTTAAGTTGGGTTTGTTATAGCTGAATTTCACTGTATGTTTATTTTGTGAAAGGGTTCATTGTTGGCAGTGTAAGTGAGAATGCTGGAACCTTGGGGAGTGCAGTCTAGCTTTGAGTCCTGGGGAATGGGCTGGCTGCATGGCATTTTTATGTTTCCCTTATGGGGATTTTTTATCTGGAACTAATAGCCCTATCATATGTAAAGCGGATTATTGCTAGATGTGAAACAACCACAAACCATGAAAATGTTTTAGATACCTTTTTATTTAAACAGGAATTAGAATATAAATACGTTTTTTGTGCTAAGAATATCAACCACAGCTTGTTGTGCTGCAGCTAAAGGAACAGTCAAATTCAAGTTAAGATGTGAAATAGTCGTCAAAGATTACAGAATTTAAATGTACTCTAAGCTGGCTGAGGAATCTAAACAGAGCATCAAAATTAAATTGTTGGCAGCGGAATGATACAAAGCCAAATAAATTGCAGTCATGAAAGCTGGCAGCTAGCATATGTAGCATGCCTGAGCAGCAAGAAACCTGCTCTGTCTTAAAATCCTGTAATGTCAGTTTAAATACTATTTAACTCATTTACATTCTGGTGAGGAAACTGGAAAGCGAAGTTATAGTAAATGCTGATATTATAAATAACTGGTTAATTTAAATAAATAACCACACACCCTAATATGTTATGGGAATTAGAGCCAATTTCTTTCAGAAAATGTTCTCAAAACCGCCCTCAGATGCTTTGCTATAATTGATTAAATAAACATCTTATAGCAGAGTGACTGAAATCATAGAGACTGCAACTAAGATAGATCATAGAGACTGGAAACCAGCATAAGAAAATAATGTTGTAAATTATGTGGCTCTCAAACCATGTAACCTAAGGTATCTAATTCATTTAGGGCATGAAATAATTATATTTTTATTATTGTGGAGATTTTAATGAATATTTGCATCATAAAGCTGTGTTGCTATTTTATTGTATGTCAGCAATACTTTTTTTGGCGGAGGGAGATTAATTGACTATTATTTCTCTGTAAAATAGTAAAATTCTGGCAGTATGAAATATGCTATAAAAAGCAATTCATTTAGTAATAGGTACAACCATTTTATGTAATAAGACATTGATGTTCTGTCAAATGTATAAATAATCATATAAAACTTTTTTCATGTTAAAAATTCTTAATTTCACTCTGGCTGTTTTGTAAATGCTAAATTTCTTGGATATATTTTATATGTGCAAATTTTTATCAAACTTTCCCCTCGTATATGTTTGGGAAGAGGAATATCTTAAAATTCAGATTTCGAGTTCCGTACGTTAATTAGCGTCAGATCTGTTCCTAAAAAGGTTTTGATCCAGTGAATTTTCCCATTTGTGTAGTGCATAAAATAAATGTGTTATTAACTGTGTAGCACTGTAGTAATAAAAGAAGTATACTTTGTAAATAAATCTGAAAATTTTATAAATTATTTTTGTATTTAGGGAGAAAGCCGAAGAATCCAGATGGATCTCCTGCTATCAAAAGGAAAAGCAGAGAAGGTATATTTATTATATTTTTGAATTCAATAATATATATCTTAATTTTCTGAGAGTTCTGTTTTTTTTGTTATAAAAATTAATAATAATAGAAGATAATTTAAATGGGTGTGATTGCCACATAAAAGCCTTTTATCTAGGAATGTGCCACATATATTGTTATATATCATTGTATTTTGTATTTTAATGGATAGCAGAATTTTATCTGATACAAAAGGTGGCCTTGTTTTCAAACTAGTTAATCATTCTGGAATTGCAAGTAAGTGTATTTTCTTTTTGGGATTTTATATAAGGCTTTCACTTCGGAGGAAATTAGAGAGAAATGTTCTCTTTCTTAAATAAAAGGTAGGTATGTGTTTTTTCTTTTTGTAGAAATTCTATAGCTTGTTAGTGTTTATGAAAGAAAAAGCATGTATTAAAGTTGTTGGATGATTGCTTAAAGCTAAGCATTTGAAGGTCTGCTGTAGAAGTGTCTGTTTATTCTGAAAGACTTACATTTTATTTGAATAAAGCAGTACCTTATTAACAGTTTATTGGGGCACTGCTTGTTCATCTGTTGAATAGCTAGAATTATTGTGAACTGATATTTTCATGCTGAATTAATTATATTCCTGGTGAACCTTGGTTGTACAAATGCTTTTATGGTTTTGGCCATTTATAATGTTTAACATATACCAATCTGCTTAGGTCTGCGATAAAAAGAGTTTTTTCAAATTCTTCTTTTGTTTATTTTGTTTTATAAATTATTTCAGTGATCCTATTCATTCAACAATTGGTGAACCTCTTGTACACTGCAAACCTTATTGAAAATTAACCCTGTGTGTTCAATGATCTTATTCATTCGACAGTATCTACGCTTTCTGTACACTGCAAATGGTGATGCTTTGCACAAGATTAACAAGAAGTATATTAATGAAAAATTAAGCTTTGGAGTTATGTTAAAATCTGTATATGGTCCAGGATTAGCTTCTTGTTTTCCATCATTCTTCCAGGTTATAATAATATAAGATCAAATAGTAATGCAATAGGTAATTATAATTAATTCATTTTAAGCTTTTTTTGGGGAGGGGGAAGAGGAAGTGAAACTTTATATTTAATTAAGTTTTGAATTCTTGTTAGAAAATAAGAAAGAAAGGATGGAGATTGTTTAGTTGCTAGGTGTAAAATGAATTAAATTGATTCTTACTTAAATGTACATACATTTAAAATGTATGGAGAATTGATCTGACTGGATTTTGTACAAGTGTTACTAATCACAGTGTGCGTGTGTAGATTTATGTCTGTAGTTTGTTTTTCAGCATAGCTTACTTTTTAAATCTCTTGATGTTCTAATTCCAGAATTTAAAGCATTTATTTGCATTGCAAACAGAAGGATTTAATTGTCTTCAGATTGTGCTGCATAAGTGATTTCATTTCAAACTTTTAAGAAGTTTCCATGAAATAGTAAATTTACGTATCAAAAATGCACTGTTAACAATGTGCGAGATTGTGGGGGGTCACAATATTACGATTGTGAGTTTACATTTCCCAGCATAGATGTTGGGCATAGAAATATTCTAAATATCCTTCATCTTTTGCAGCTGTATTTCACGAACAAGTAGTTAATAGTTATGACTATGTATATAGATATAGGTAATTATCAATATAAATATATATGTATGTGATTATCACTAAACATCCTTCATCTTTTGCAGCTGCATTTCATGAACAATTAGTTTATAATTGTGGAATTAAACTGAAAACACTTCAGAACATCTTAACAGCTCAACAGAAATTCTCATGTGAATCACTGCTAGGTTGAAACCCATGCTTTTGGAATTTTGCTGTATGGTAATTTCTGATGAAAGTTGATATGCTTTTAATAAAGTCTTAGAAGCAGCTTTAAAAACTTTCTGAAGCTTGTCCACTACATGTATTTTAAGATAAAATTCTTTTTCTTTTCGTCTCTGTTCATACTACACATGGTACCCAATAACAAGAATATACATTCAGTCCTAATTAATCACTTTTATTGGATCATAATATATATAGGATACCATTTAACACAGTGAATCTTGAAAAAGGAGTGTACAATTTAGTAAAAAGATGGAAAGTTGCCAGGTGCTCTTAAATAGTATAAACGTTCTTGTTGTCTTCAGTGTTTAACAAGATTAAGAAATGAAGATAAGTTAATCTAAGCAAGTGATATACAAAACCATGTATAATGGAAAACAGCAGAAGTAGCACCATCTATTAAGAAAGAAAAATGGTGAAGAGTTTGCAGCAAGTTGAAATACTTTAAAAGCAGTTTATTATGCTCTGGAATTGAAATCATTAACTAAAATGGGAAGATTTTTATGGAAAATTGTGGAAAGCTTCAAATTTACTTTTCCAATTAAAGAAGTTGCCTAGAATCATTTGGCAGAAGAATTTTAAATTAGATAGTTCTGAGATTGACATTGTGGAGAATATGGTGAATTTATGATTTTTTTTGTGTGTGCATTCATATCTGCAACAGGTTCATCAAAGACCAAACTGTAAATTTCGTTGATAGCAGTGAGAAAAAATACTCCAATGCTAAATATATTTCAGGTTCTGTAATTGATAATTTTATTAGTAGGAGGGGAAAATTATTTGTGTTAAACTTTTGTTAGACTCTATAAACAGTGAAAGGAAATAAAGTAATCTGCATAAATAATTTTCTTATATTTTTCCATTATAAACACTTTTTTATCAGTAATAATTTTAATCATTTTTAATATATCGCTGATGAATACACATTGGATGCTTATTTTGAATTTCAGTTTTATCTAGTTCAGAATCCTTCTTTACAATCAGAAATATATTTTATAAAAACATATTTCAGGGTGATTGCAATCAAATGCATGTTTAGTCGAGATAATTTTTTGATGCATTTGGCATTTGGAGATGTGGTAGCATTGTCCGTATGAAGTATGCATGTCTAGGAAATTGAGGAACATGATAAATTTATAGGAATGTTGTATTATTATTTTCATGAGCATGCTTTAGCTCGTTGCATCTGTGTCAAATTATGTTTTATCTTGTCTTTTCCCCCCATCATATCAGTAAAAGCAATTTTTTAATTTTCAGATTATTTTCATTAATCATTTCATGATTAAATGTAATTCACCAAATTATGAAAGGCGTTAATTTGTAACTACTATTTACTATAACTATATATTATATATTACTTGATTCTAAAATAATAGAAATAGCTTTTCATTAAGGAATGATGTATATACTGCTGGGATCATTAAAAGTTTTCCACATGCTTTGAAGGTCAGTAAAAGTTCTTTGGATGTCTAGCTTTTTGATAGTATGGTTTATTTCCTATTGTTAACTTCTTGTTCTTCAGCAAATTTTAATGATTGGTATCTCATGCAGATAACATCTACATAAGTATTCAGTCATGTTAGGCTTAAAGCCTAAACTTATCCATCTCTGTTACTCCTTATGTGCTGGAACTTACTGGTGGGTTTAATATTTTCGTTCTAGATTCCTTTTTCTGTATCTGATAAAATTCTTCTCGAGTTTGGAAAGGCTTTGTGGCATATTTAGAATAATAAACTGCAACTTGTTTGTGTTGCAGATTCTTATAATTGGAGTAAACTTTATTTTTTAGTCCAAGAACTCTGGGTTTTTAGATTGCAGTATATGGGAGGTTTTTAATATTTAAACTAAATACCAATTTCAACTCCTAGGTTCAACTACATACCTCTGGGAATTCTTACTAAAGCTACTCCAAGACAAGGAATACTGTCCTCGATACATAAAATGGACACACAGAGAAAAAGGCATTTTCAAGTTAGTTGACTCAAAAGCTGTGTCCAGACTATGGGGTCTTCATAAAAATAAACCTGACATGAATTATGAAACTATGGGAAGGGCTCTTAGGTAAGTGAAAATTACTTGCTTAATTTTTTATTTTAATTAGATGTGATATATAGTAAAACCTCCAATAACTGCTATTAGAGCAATGGTAATGATAAAATGTTAGGTAGCAATTTTGGATCATGATGGCAACTTCGTGCTGGATATGACCTCCGAACAACGACTGTAAAATGGGATAAATGCTCCCTTTTAGTTGCCGTTATTCGGGGGTTTTACTGTATGTATTACATCTTTTTTCTTTTATTAAAATAAAAGCTATGCAAATGATAAAGTAAATAAATGTACATCATATTACATATTCTTTTGATATAGCAATCACAAATGGGGACAAACTATATCCCATAACTGTGCAAATAAATGCTGAAAATGCAGTTTAAAAGTTATGTTTAATTTGTATGTAAACAGTGATTACTTTTTCAGCTTTTTATATTTTTCATGTTTTTCTTGTTTTTAGGTATTATTACCAACGAGGTATCTTGGCTAAAGTTGATGGGCAGCGCCTTGTGTATCAGTTTGTTGATGTACCTAAAGACATTGTTGAAATTGATTGTACAGGAGCGTGATGTTAGTACTCTAGTGCAGCTAAATTTGCTTGCAATTTCATGACCAGTACAGTGTAACTTGTATTCCAGAAATATGTATAAAGCTGTGAAAAGGAAGTCATTCGTTCCATTCAAGAGATTGTGAGCCCCTGCATCTCATATGGACTGTATTTTATTTTTTAATTGTTTTTGAATGAACATAACTGTGGACTATTTTTATATCAGGGAGATTTTGTGTAATTCATTCACACATATGGAATCTAACATTATTTATTTGACCATGAATTTAACATCAGTTTGTTCCGACATGAACTTTTCCCGTGGAATTTATGAAACTGATGTTTACAAACTTATTATTTCTTTTACTGTCACCTAATTTGGTTGTATAACAGTAAAGAACTTTAATATTATGGTGACTGGTGTAAAATAATGCACCGAAATGTTTGAACGTCCATTTGTTATTTGTTAAATATATGGAATATAAGCATAGTCTATGTCCCTCATTCCCTTTGAAACTATTTATCTCATTTTGATTGTTAATTTGTCATATTAGAATGACTGAAATGTATTTAACAATAGATACTTCAAAGAAGGTAGAATATATATGGTCCATGTAATCCTGCCAAAGTTTTAAGTGAATCTTAAAAGTCTGATGGGCTCTCTCTATTTTCATTGAATGTCAATATATATAGTTTTAAGAGCAGATTTCAGGATTCCGCCTACACACTGCAATATCTTTTAAAAAATGCTAAATGACTGAACTAACACAGCGCTTCCCATTTAGGCAATGTAGGTATTTTATTCTCGAAATCATGTTTACTTATTTTTAATGGAATTTATTAAAATATTTTACGCAGAAAGTAAGGTTCTTTTTTTTATATACAAATGTAATATCTGGCTGTTCTTCCAAAATTTTTTGAGTTGTTTTTGTACATTCCATACTGAATTACCTGACTTTATTTATTTCAATTTGCCCTTCCAAGACAAGGTATGTTGTTGGTTGGAGCTTTTTGTGATGCTTCTTCCTATGAGTTGCTCAAAGGGATTTGGAGAAGTTGCATATTAACTAAATAGAAAATGTAACAAATAACTGTGTTTAGCTATTGCACACGTTTGTATATAATGTAACACTTTCACAGAACATCCATATATGCGATGATGTAGAAGCTGATGTTGCAGTGTAATGAAGAATATGACTTAAGGAGAGTTTGGTTTAGTTTATTTGATTATGGCAAAGTATTCATGGGCTATTTGCTCAAGTAGAGGGAGGACTTTCTAAGGGAAACTGGTAAACTGGTTCGTATCCATGTTACACACGTGGAAAACTGTGAAAACACCCATGTAGCCAGCCCATTTGCTGAGAATAGAACCCCAGACTGAACTACCTGTGTACAATGATTTTACCACTTGGCCGCTGGTGGACCTGACTTAGAGATATGAAATAAACTTGTTGCATAAAAAGTGCTGACAGTCATAGTGGGCGATTTCACACATTGAATTTATTCTTGATATTTAATATGAATTATACATCATAATGGGTGCAGTGTGCATGATCGTCTTGAAAACATTTTTGCCTTGAAAGCTGGACTCAGAGTGATTTGAGTTATGGTTCCCTAATTTCCTTATTGGTTAATAAACAGCTGTTAAAGGTTTTGATTCTCAGATCTGAAATCATTTGAAATCATTATTGGGTGAAACCTTTGTGTAAGAACCTGCATCATTAGTATTATGTAGGATTCATTTTAAAACAATGCAGTTTAAATAGATTTATTATCAGCAGTTACTATTTTTAAGACAGAAAGAGGAAATAGCCAAATTAAAATGGAGAATTAAGGGAGTAATGCAAATTAAAGTTAGAATTTTGCCTTACATATTATTATTTAATAAATATTTATATGTGTGCATATGTATATATATATATATATACGTATAACTGTATAAGTTCTGTGAAGGTGTTACATTTTTCAAAGGGTAAAAAATACATTTTTAAAAGAATTTAATATCTCCTATCTTTATAATGACAGTGTGTATTTATATATATAAATTTTTTCGTATAATGCAATAGTTAACAATTTGATAGAGCATCGCATTGAGGAAAAATAAGAAATACTGGGTTCATTAGGCATAAAAATTTAAAGTTAAATTAATTTATTACTTTATATTGCTTGATATTTTTTAATAGGGGAGGAATGAGATTTCTTATATACAGGTCTTTTAAATGAATGCGAAGAAAGATGGGATGACCTGTTTTATTTTCGTCCCATATTTCATATTTTATTTTCAATTAATTTTGCTGTGTTGACAAAAATCATGTTAATTTTAAATTTTCAGATCCATTTATAATCATAGTGTTGCTTATATAATGCATTTATCTTTTGCTTTTTTTCCCTTTGTATCTAATGTCATTGTACATTGGAGACAGTTTTCTTTCCAAAACAGTTTCATATTCGTACTAATTTCATAATAAATAATATAAGTAATGAAAACAATAATTGCATTATCAGATATTTGTTAAATATATCATATTTTCTTTTAGATAAATTGTTTCACTATTCAGTAAAGCAAAGTTTGAATTATATTTTACATTTTAGTAATAATTTTTTTATTCATTGTAAGCATTTCCAGGCAGTTAAGGACTGTGTAGCATACTAAGCAGTTTTTTTAGATAAAAATAATATTATTGGTGAAAAATTTAGCTTTCCTTGTATCCAAAAAGCGCTGTTAGTTCTGTAAGCAAAACATAAAGCTGAGCCCATCAATTGTATACAATATATTTCACTTTACAAGTGCTTTAAAAAGCTTTAATAATCAGATTTTCTGACTGTACTTTAAAACAGTAAATAAATAGAGCTAATTTTTAATAAAGAATTTAATATGTATTAAAATACTAATTAATGATATATATTAGAAATAAGAGCATACTCTAAAATTAATGAATGTGCCTTCTTTGAAAAGTAATGAAAGGTCCTTTATCATAAGTAAATATTTTATATGCTGTTAAAATGTACATATAGCATAGAAGCTAAAATTATTAAATCTGAGCATTCAAATTTTTAGATTTGGTTTTTAACCTTTTTAAATTTGTCATTATAAAAAAGGACTTGTATATAATTGTTAAATGAAGATTACAGTTTTAAGATTAATATTTGCTCCAGAAATCTTTGAACTTGAAATTGTTTCAGTAATGTGTAATTGTATCATTATAAGCCAAGTTCATTGTAATTAACACTTAAAACTTCTTCATATCAGCTTTCTTTTGATTCACATAATGTTTAGATGTGTAAAAATCTTATGTTATTCAAATGGTATTAATTATTGAAATGTGTTAAAAAATTTAAGGATTATTCTATTTTATTTATTTCATTGCTTTTTCTTCTTCTTGGTTGGATGAGGCTTTTTAAATGTTATCCTCTAATGTCTTTACTCTTCGGTTTATTTTATTTCTAAAGAAATTATTTTTCTAAATTTACAAGCTACAATAAAAATTTGGTGATAAGTAATGTGATGCTATTTATTCTACTTTTTAAGGTTAATATTTATAGATCTCTTCTTAATCCAAATTTCTAGTTTTGAAAATTAAAAATGTTGTAAAATTGTTCTTTCTATTGTCATGAAACCTTATTTATTGTTTTAATGTGTGTTCCTGAATTTTGTAAAAAGAAAGAAAAAGGTTTACTTGTGAGTGTTAAAACTGTAAATCTTTTTATCAGTTCTAATTTATTTTGCGATAAATTGCATTACATGTCCATTTAACGTACAATTATTACAGCATTATTATTTTTAATTTGGTCACATACTTTCTGTACTGTGTTTTAGAGAAACCAGTTCTGAATTTATATCAAGGAGGTATTAAGTATAATTATAGTGCTATGAAGAAATATTGAAAATTAAATTTTTTGATAAACTGTGTTGTAGGTTAGGGTTCTGATATAAAATACTGAAATTGAGTATTGAATAAATGTTTTAAAGCATAATAAAATGCTTTAACATTGTTATTTATTTAAGCCTAACAGACTTAATCCTCTTTTACTGAGCTTGTGGATAATTATTGAGATTCTGATTTTTTGCTGTTGCCATTTTTAATTTTATATGATAGAAATTTAGTTTTAAACTCTTTCAGATAAAACAGTTTAATGTTTTAATTATTTAAATTGAAACCTTAATGCTAATTTGCTTTGTATTCAATAACCATGTATATACTGATTTTATAATCCTCCTTCCATAAATTTGCTCCTGAAAACAAGAATGTAGTGTAGTATATTCTTGCATATTAGAGTCATGATTGTGAAATGCTTGTGTTTAATGCAAATTATTCATCAGTTTAGCATATGACTAATATAAAATTTAATATTAATTGCTGAATTTAATTATTTTATAATAAAAAATAAATTGTTAGTATGTAGCATAGTTTATTAAGAGACTAAAGTTCTACTTGAAGGTGTTAATTTTTATCAGAAACCTAAAATTTGATGAATGAAAGGTTTTGGAATACTATATTGAAGTTTGAAATATTTAAGCACTCAATTAGTGGAGTGCAAAATGCTAAAAATTTTGTTCAGAATATTTTTTCACATAAAAATATTTTTGTACACAACAGCATTCTTTAACAATAGTAAAGTTAGCAACAGGAAGATTAATAGTAGCTAAATCACACTTTACTTGGCTCAAGTAAACCAGTCCAAGCACTTTTTTGTTTCGCATTGAAGACTTTTTGAGCACAATGTAAATAAACAGATACATTATTAATTTGTACATACAAGTGCTTTAACATTACAACCTGATTAAGTGCACATATTTAACTGATTGTCTTAGTTGACATGCGTGATATGGAAAAAATCAAAACATGTTATAAAGGTGTTGAAACATGGTATCCTAGAATTAACTTGTATAGGCCTGAGATGCAATAAATTATTTTATCTTCTTATGTTGTGTACACTATTTGTGTTATTTTGCTACTTCTCTCCTATAGGAATGAAGTATTGGCATTTCATTTTGTAAGACCTTTTTATCTAAAATGTGCATATACTTTTTTATAAAAAAATTTTCCTCTTCTGAAATATTTTTGTTTTTGTGTTTCACATGTGATAAATTATTGGTTTACTTTTTATTTGCACACTATTGTTTAACCATTAAGCTGATTTCTGTTTAAATCAGTGTAGTTTTGTAGAATCTGTTCTGTTCAATATATTTCAGATAAAGTATGATTTGAATATATTTTTGCTGATATAGTAATTATTTGTTTATTTAATTATTAGCCCATTTTCTTATATGTAAATGATCTGCATTCACTGAAAACAAATTTTTATAAATTATTTAATACCTAAAACTAAACTATTTAAAATTACTGATAAAAATATTATAACTTCAGAAATGCAAGTTTGTGTGAAATAAAATTTTTAATCATGGGATGAAATCAAGCTTTAAATATTTGTATTTTGTGGTATAGATGGAAAGCAATCTAATCTAAAAATATAGAATATATTCATTTTCTGCTTGAAAAAATTTAATGATTCAGGTAAATGAAAAATTTTGTTTCTCTAAAATTAAAATATATTTCTAAAACAGATGTTACATGCCTTGCTATTGTACACCCGGTTTTTTGGCTAAGTGAACAAATAACTTTTCCTTGATTAGTTCTGCTCTCTTCTTTTCATGAACTGCATTTAATGTCGCATCAAAATAATTATTGTCTGAAACTGTGTATTAAGCATAATATATTTAATGACATAGAGCTGTTTTTAAGTGATGTGTGGAAATTAATTTTTACCTTTATTCAGCATAATATATTAAATTTATCTGCCTAGGGCTAGCTTGAAAATGTAAATAAATATAAATATATGTATGTAGGCTTTTTAATTTCTTTTTGAAAATATTTTTACAAGAATGAGCTCTTTTTTGCCTTAATTTGAAATGTTTTTAAAATAAATTTACCCAAAATATTAAGCATATTTATAATGGCAAAAAAAGAATCTGTGCTGCTTCTCTGCAAAATATCATGTGTTTATATTTTAGACATTTTAAAACTTTTTAAATATGAGAGCATATTATTTTGCTTTAGGTTTCTGTTTATAAATCCTTGTTAAATACAGTAACTGTGCATCCCAGGAGTTAAATATCTTTCAGGCTAACCCTAGGAGACAAGAGAAATATTATTGCTGTCATCTTATTTTTTAATCATGTTTGTTTTATACTTTAAGAGCATGCAACAAAGATTTGTTTAAAGGGATGAAAACGAGGGAGAAAAATCTTGTTTGTTTCAGTATGGTACATTTTGAGGTCTTATTGTGTAACTGGTGTTCTTGTAAATATCATTGCTGAGATAATAAATTTGTTGTGTAATTAATAGTTTCAAGCTCCCGTTTTTTAAAATCTTCCGTTCCACTTATTAATCTTCCATTACCACAAGAGCAAAGAAATAATAAGGAAGTTGCATTTCTTATATAATTTTCTTAACATTCATAGTTATATATATGTAAAAATGCTTAAATGGCAAAGATTTTATTTTATCAACAAAGAATAACAAGAGTTTGAGCAGAAGCATATGCAGTAGAAGTTGACTAAAAGAAATTGTCAGTGCACTTGGTATTTAATGTATTGACCTCATCTTCTTTTTAGGTTTCACAATTAGTGTCTTAGTAAAAAGACATGTTTTGGTAATTTTATTTGGTATTTATTTTATACATTTATTAATTTTTATTTTAGTAAAAAGACATGTTTTGGTATTTTAAGTAATTTAATTATTTTAAACAAAATTTGGTAATTTTATATTAGCACATTGTTGTAAAAGAAATTAAGTAATTCAATGTTTTTGCAGTGAAAAAGAAACTAATTTAATTAAGCGAAAGATTTTTCTCTTACTTCGCTTTTGATTTCTCATGATCTAAATTTTTTCCAACCTTAAAACAGTTCCCAAAATGCCACATTTGCTCTTAATGACACTTATTAGTTTTATCATGCAATTCGCATACAATGTACCTCTTCTACTTTGCTAAAGGAACTTAATATTCTAAAAGATATTGCTTTTTTCTATTGCGATTGTACAATCATCATTCACTTCGTATTCGCCTTCAAGTCTTAAAATTAAGGACGGTTAATTTCTGTTTCTTTGCCATTCCCTAAACTGAGCCTGTTATTTGCTAAACACTTCAGACAATATGGTTCATGGATTTCTTTTACATCTGTCAGTAAAATCAAGTTCTCAGTTATAAAAGATGGAACACCAGACCTTCATTCATCAGGTGTTAATAAAATCGCTTATGAATGTGCTTTTATGTATACAGGACAATCGTTAAAATTCAAGATGAGTGAGCGCATATGCTGCATTGAACTCTGAACACTGCTAGAAACAACCACTTAGTCAGTTTCATGAAAGTGTTAAGTATTGTTTCGTGGGAAGCTAAACTCAGCCAAAGAGTTAGGCCAAAGGTGCTGAAGTGAGAAAAATAGTTGATGTCAAAGTTCAAAGGCATTAAAATTTAATGTCTTGTGGGGGAAGAGTGCTGAAGGTGCCTGTAGCTTGAAGCTGTTCTGTACAGTCTCTGTACAAAGTCGTTAAGAAGGTTAGAAGATACAGATTATGATGTACTAAATACTGTTACACACATAATTACAATACAGGTATAAGAACCTTCCTAGGTATACTTTTGCAAGGATGTAGTGTGAAACTGGAACTGTGCAACTGTAGATTTCATTACTGTAGTAAAAAGAATCAATAAGTTAGTACAGAAAACTGCTGCAATAATAGTAACTCTAAATGAAAATACTCTAAATAAACTTATGTAATAATAATTATATACTCATATTAGGGAGTGTAGATGACTTACATAAACCTGTTCCAAAACACTTTTGTGCGTAATTAGTAAGATGAATACAAATAAGTTCAAATTTTTTACGTATAAATGGAAATTGAAAGTTCTCTAGGTCTAGTACATATGAACGCTGAGTCTATGTAACGAATGTGTGAAAAGTCTATGTGAATCTAACGAATTTAGTGTCAGTCTATTGATTTTAATAGTCTGAAGTCAACAAAGAGCGGTAGTCCTCTGTTATATTTAAAAAATCAGCATGCTTTGTTGCAAAACTGTATCTGAATTACATTCATTCAGTCGGCTGTCCAATAAAAAAAAAAAAACGTAAAAAAGGAATCCGTAATCAAAATAAAGCAGACAATCTACCTAAGTAAATCAAAATAAAATAAGCTATCCACCTCAATACAACACCTCATTCCGTAAGCTTTGAGGAGTAAAACAATAACCATTCGACATTTTGCACTTTTCAGAAGTCCTGTATCAGATAGCCCAAATCTCTTCAGATACAAGCTGAAATTACCCTGTGCAGATAAAAATTCAGTAAATTCAAAATTTTGAAAAAAAAAAAGAAGTTTATTATTGAGTTTGTGAGGAAAAGAACATAGTTAAAAAGTTGTACTGCAGATGTGGTCCTATATCTTTTACGCAGCTGGAAGCGCTGAACACACTATTGTCTTTGTCTCATACTGGTGATAAGCTTCTTTACCCAAACGACTGTCACATAGCAAATGATTTCTTCAGTGATAACTTTATACTATAGTTTGTGGTAGTGAGCATCGTAACTGTGTACTGTGCGTGTCTTTGCACTGAGTTTGTGAGAGTGCCAACTTTACGTTTAATTTGCCTAATATGTGAGATGAAGGAAAGCATGTTATCAAAACTAACTCCTAGATATTTTAATTCCTTGACACTCTGTACAGAACGTCCGAAAAGACGGAGGGAAGTATTCCTTTTCAATACTGATTTTCTGCTTATCGTAAGAAGCTTAGTTTTATTGGCAGAGATCTTTAGTTTGTGAGAGCAGGCCCCCCTTTGCCAATATATCCAGGTCACATTGCGTTTGTTCTAAATCTGTTTTACTAGCAGTCACCAGTAGACAGTCATTTGCGAAAGTTATGAGCTTTATTTTTTCGAATCAAATTGTTAAAAGCAGTGTTTGCTATGAGGTTCCAATGGGTTGGGCCCAAGTAAGAGCTTTGTGAACATCTTGTTTTCAGTTTTTTGATGATTTTGCTCTTTTGGTGACTTGTATATATTTGTGGTGACGGTAGTTTCTGGTAGAGCTGATAATCACTGTGGGGAAACTGAATTTCATAAGACAAGTTATGACACCTGGCCACCAAAAAGCGTCAAGTGCGCCTTTAAAAACGATAGCAATGATGATGGAGAGGGGTTTGTTGCTTCTGTTGTCTCTTGTTGTAAGCAAATCCTACAGCGTATGCTGTGTGGATTTTCCTATCCGAAACCCATATTCGTTTGGATTGCATGTATGGTGAGCTCTTCAAGTAGTAGTTAAGACATACAAGTTCCCAGTTCACGAATTTTAAGGTACTAGATGCTCCCACGAAATTAGTGCCTTAATCACAATACACGAGTGAGGGTCTGCCTCTTTGTGAACAAATCGACGGAAACGCTGAAGAAATGTCTCTGTATTCAGAGATGGCAAGAATTTAACATGTACCGCACGATATGTGTAAATAGAAATCGAACATTTGCTACCGCCTTTTAAATATAAAGGACCCGCAATGTCAATCCCGACTATTTCAAAAGCAGCAGAGTCCTTTACCCTATTTTCTGGTAGAAAAGGACTTTGAGCAGTCAGATTCCGTCTGGCATGTCTTATGACAGTAACGCATTTGGATATAACTGACCTTATAGTTTTTCTTGCATTTAGAATCCAATAATGCTGCCTTAATGTGTTGAGCAAAATCTGGGACCAGCGTAACAATTTATGTATAATGTTCGGTTATTATTAATCGTTTAAAAACTTCGTGATGTGGAGGCAAAATTACGGGATTTCGAAAATCTAAAGAATCTTTCCGGAAAGTGATCTTTGTCCTCAATCTGAGAATTCTTGATATGATAGTCCCCCAGTGATTTGTAAAGATTTCGGATTTCGACGATTAAAAATAAATTTTGAAGCCAAGCTACTATGTGTATCATTTTACGATAGTTCGAAAAATAATGATAATAACATTTCGATTCACTATGTCTATATTCCTCAGAAATCAGATTACATACTTCACAAATAGCTGGTTGATTCAAAGACCAAGCAACTGACTGACTGGTTCGAATTAGTCCTAAAAGACGGAGGTTCGAATTAGTCCTTCTTCTTTCTTATGATATTGCATCTTCGTTCAATGTTTGTTCTCTAACCGTCCAATCATTTTCAGTCTGTCTGAACCTTGTGGGTTCCTCCCACCTTTACATTGTGACAGAAGACTTCTTGAGCAACCTCTTGAGGGAAGATCGGCCGGATTTAAAACTCCAGAGATCAGGATTTATCAATTTTCTTATTTATTGAACACCGTTCTTGCCCAAGGGTCATTTCTCTTAATCCATGTTAATACCGTGGTTGAGGCGGTCCAGAAATATTGTTTAACATTATATCATTGGATATTTTCTATTACTAGAAAGCTCTTATCGTTGTAGGCAGTAATTCTGAATGAGGAATGGTGAGAGGTTTCGGCTGGAGCCATCCTTGATTTTGCAGCCAGAAACTTGAAGTGGATACCATCGGAGCTCTCTACTTTATTAAATATAGCTGTGGCATATGCTTTGTTATTGTCATCGCGAAAAGTATGGATACTAATGCCATTGATACAGCTTAAGTCTATTGAAAGACAACGTTCGATGTCTACCTCCTTTAGCTGATGAAGTTCAGAAAACCATTTCAGAAACTCATTCTTAGTTTAATCTTTGATTTCAGCATCCTATGCGATTCTAGATTTCCACATTTTCTGCAATAACGGATTGGATATTAGTAAAACAGGATTCATGAAGATAATAGTGTTGAACACATTATGTGTGATTGAAAGAATGGATCTTTTGGATATAGTTTCAAAATTATGATTTTCCAACCAATCCGAATTCACTTTAAGTTCATCATCTATACGATCCCACACTAATCCTAGTACGAATGTCTTGATCCTGGTCTCCTGTATATTGCCAGCCTCTCAAATTAAATTTCCCATCAACCTTATATGATAAGCTTCATTAATAAAAGTTTGGATTTCATATTCATTACTCAAACTAGTTACCAGATTATCCATATGAAAGCCTCGCAGAAGTTAATAATTTGCTTGTTATATTTGGGGTTTTTCAGATATTTCTGCAGATGATAGCCAAGCACAACTTTTATCAGAAAGAGCTACTTTTTACGCCAAATACCACTCTTTATGACTCATGATCTTCAACATGTTTTTGTCGTTATCATTCCACCACAAGAAACAAAGATAATCTCGATCTTTAGGTCTCACACTAATTTGCAGAAAAACCTTTTTAATATCGGCAATAATGTCATAATCATATTCTCTGAATGTCAAAAGAAGACTAAATCAATTCTTTCAAATTAGGTTTAGCAGTTATTTAAAAAGGGAGAGTTAACCTATCTGGCTGATGCATAAAAAACTGCACGTATTCGAGTCGTCTCCTGTTGCTTTATAATAGGTCTGTGAGGCAGATAATGTTCATAAGAGGTAACCTCGTCTGATACTTCTTCAATAATTCCTAGAGAAAGCCATTTCTTAGAAACCTCATTTTACACTGGAACGAAATTATTTGACTGAAATTTTTTGCTTGAAATCTCTGATTCAAACCTATATCTCAGCTGGTTTCAATAAGACGATAGTCTTCCTTCCACGGCAGAGCAACTTCATAACGCAACTTATAGTAGTTTAGTACACATCATTATTCTGTGAGCCTTGTTAAAAACCATCTCAATTTCGACACTTGTCCGAAGGACGTCCTGCTTTAAAACATTCGAAGCAGCTTCCCTTTTCTTTCAAAATCTTTTGTTTTTCTACTAACGTCATTTTTTTGCGCTTTGAAACAGTTCAAAGAGTCATGTTTACCATTATAAAAAAGTACAGAATTTTTCGCGTGAATTTATGCTTAACAATATGGCACCCGTATGAAATTGTTTGTGAGGCTTCTTACGGTTTTAAATTTTAATTGAAATTTCATTTTCAAGTCTAAATCCGGGCATGGCTAAACTTATCCTTAAGAAAATCTTCAATCTAACGGATCACCTAACGATTCAACTGACGGATAAAGTAAAGCAGCATCGTTGTCTGTGGTAATGCCTAGAGATACAAGAGTTCGTATCTGAGTCTCAAGTTTATCATAAAGTGCGCATAAATCATAAGAATAATTATGTAACGAGGAAATTTTCAAAACTAGGTTTAACATGTGTATAACATGTACTTCTACTAATTAATCATTCCGTCCAAAACGAGATTTTAAGCTCTCCATAGCTTTCGAGTAATTTTCCCTCGTCGGAGGGATACTTTGAACGAGTTCTCTAACCCGAAAACGTTCGTCTGTACTTTTTAATAAATATAGAAATTTGTCTCAGTCTACAGTACATGGATCTTTATGTATATTTCTGAACTGACTCCAAAATTGCAAACTTTCTTTAACATCGTCAAATTTACTCAATTCCAATTTTGACAGTTTGAATTTTCTTCTGCTCAAATTGCCTACAGTATCAGCGTGATTATTAAGTGAACGTGAGTAATATTATTCATATTCTTATTTTGTCGTTCACTAATAATTTGCTTAATTTTAAATTTAATTCTTAAAACCTTTCACGAAAATCTTCAACAATTTTATGGCCCTTTTCTAATTCATCATCTGTTAGCGCAGCTAAAATATCTAAGTGATTTTGCTCTAAACGTTCTTCTTTCGAAATAAAAACATTTAATTAAATTTCAAGCACATAAATATCTATATCATATTCAGTACTTAGTTTTTGTAATTTATTGTAAGCTTTAGTAAAAGCAGAACGCTGAGCCATGCGAGCCTTCAAAAGAAGTTCCATGTCTAAATACAAAAATGAATGAGGCTTACTTTCGCAATTCTTTTGGATTTCAAATTATTCACACAGTCCCGCCGAGGTTACTATAAAGTTCTAGTTAATTTAATGTCTTTACCAACTAGAGCTTTGGGGAAGAGTCTAACGACTATTCGCTGGTCTTCTTACAACTATAAAAAGACAAATCCAAAGTGTTATATATGTAACTGTAACTGTATCTATCATTATTATTAATCATAACTAGAATCATTAGAGTAGAATGTAGAATAAACGATGTTTGTGTACATCTCGTAATCATCATTGAGCACTTATCAAACATATAAAAATGACACATGGCCGATGGATTAAAAAAGAAAATCTTTTTTAAAGAACCGTGCAGCGTCACTGGTGAATAACCGTAAAGATATTCTAAATGAAAACATGATGTTAAGTGGTTTACAGTGAAATCGAAACTTCCATACCTGGTAAGTTCGTTATTTATTTTTATTTGAAGTGGCTGAAATACACATATATAAACTATTTAAAGTTTTTAATTAAATATGGATGGATTAAAGCCACCAAGTAATCTAAATTTCGAAAGTCTGAGCGAAAATTGGAAGAAGTGGAAACAAAAATTCGAGATTTACATGTTAGCGTCTGGTGGTATTATTAAATCACCTAAAATTAAAGTAGCTATTTTATTGCATATTATTGGTGTAGAAGCACTTGAAAAGTTGAATACTTTTAATTTAACTGAAGAAGATAAGAAGGATGTAGACAATGTAATTGAAGCTTTCGAAAATTATTGCATACCGAAAGCAAACGAAAGTGCTGATAGACATATATTTTTCTGTTGAATACAACATGTAGGTGAGTCGCTTGATGATTTTTTAACAGATTTAAAGAAATTAAGTAGTAATTGTGGATTTACAGAATTAAAAGATAGTTTAATAAGAGATAGGATAGTAAGTGGAATTCTAAATAAAAATCTTAAAGATAGATTACTAAGGGAAGATCAGTTAACGTTGGAGAAATGTATTACAATGTGTAAAGCTTCTGAATTAGCAGAACTTCAGCTAAAAACTTTAACTGAAGAAAATAAAATTGAAGTGATCAAACAGAATAAAATTCCACCTTTAGAGGAAAAAAGGTCTGCCTCGTAAGAAAAAATATCATGTAAAACAAAAGCAACAAAGTACTAAATCATCTTCAAATTATCGAGCAAATACGTACAACAATCAAAAACCATGTAGAAAATGTGGAACTTTTCATAAATTATACAATTATCCTGCTTATAATAAGATCTGCGTGTACTGTAAAAAGAAAAATCAACTTTCTAAAATGTGCACCTATAAAAATGTTAATGTTGTGCAGAATAATGGTAATGAATATATTTTAGGGTCAGTAGAAGATAAAAATTTATTTTCTAAAAATAGAACAGAATGGTTTGAAAGACTAAAAGTAAAAATATCTAAATATTTATTAGTTAAGTTGGATACTGGTGCTCAGTGTAATGTGTTACCATTGCCTAAATTTAAACAATTAAATTTTAGAGCTAAATGTTTAACTAAATCAAAAGTCACGTTAAATAATTACAATGGTACTACAATTGATGTAGTCGGAAAATGTAAATTATCATGTGAGACATCGGAAGGGGACAAGGATGAAGCAGAATTTCAAGTAGTAGCATATGATAAAACTTTTCTAACTATTTTAGGTTTACCTACATTGCAAAAATTAAACCTAGTACAAAGGATTCGTACAGTAAATCCTGATTCAAATGAAAAGTTACCAGAATCTTTTAAAGGATATCAAGATTTATTTAAAGGAACTGGGAATTTAACTGGATATACCTATCACATTAAATTAAACCCAGGAGCTGTTGGTAAAATAGAGCCCTGTAGGAAAATTCCACTTAGCTTATTAAATCCATTAAAAAAGGAATGGGCAAGAATGGAAAAAGATGGTATTATAAAGAAAGTTAATCAACCTACAGAATTCGTGAATTCACTAGTTATAGTAAGAAAAAAGGATGGTAATTTATAAAAGTGTGTTTAGATTCTCAGCACATTAATCAAAATATTGGTAGATATTGTTTTTTAAGGTTTCCATATGGACTGAGTTCATCACCAGAAGTTTTTCTGAAATTTTTAATGATTTAGAAGGAGTTGAAATATATATAGATGACTTATTAGTTTGGGGAAAAGATAAAAAAGAATATGATTAAAGGTTAAAGAAGTTGTTGGACAGAGCCAGAGAAAAGAATGTTAAATTTAATTTAAATAAATGTAAATTTAGGTTGAATGAAGTAAAATAATGGGACATATATTTTCTAAAGATGGTTTAAAGCCATACGAAGACAAAATTAAGGCTATTCTAGATATAAAACCAGCAAAAAACATGGTGGCAGACAGCAAGAAAGGACTGGCGTTGACACCAAGCAGAACACTGCAAAATCTGAAAATCTCGATATCATAATGTTCATTTGTACCTGGATTTTTACTTGGAAATAGAAATCGGACTGCATTCCGATCCTTTTCATGCAAAGATATCTGCAAAAACGCCTTTTCGATATCTACTAAGACGACCACAGCACTCAAACGGAAGAAGACAAGCATGTTGAATATCAGAGGATTAAGGCTCAGTTCAGCGTATAAACACTCATTTAGAGAAAGTTTACCCTCTTCATGTGCACTGGAATCAAAAACGATTCGTTTCTTAGAACTGACAGATTCTCTGTAAACCATTGAAAATGGTAGATAAAACAGGGGCTTGTCACCTTGTACCTTGTCAGCTGGAACCCTTTCGATGATACCCTGATTTTCATAATCATTCAGTATCTCTCGGTAGTCGTTATAAAGTTCTGAACATCTCTCAAATTTTCTTTTCAAATGATCCAGTCGGCTCCTGGCAACTGTTATCACTTAAAAGTCGCGCTTCTATGGTAACCCAACTACGTACCTTCCCTCCTTATAACACACAGAATCCTTAAAGAGTGTTATGGCCCTAGCTTCCTCATCCGAGTGTGCACTTTGGAGGACACCAATTGATTCTAACTCCCAAAACTGTCCTAAACCCTCATCAACACGATCTTGTATAAAATAAGATTGAGAATTGCTTGGAGACATGGCGGGAATAGAACCTGTCACCATCCATCCGAAAACTGTTTCAATTAAGATGATAGAATTACCCCTTAACTGGATTTGGTTTCCCCTTAATAATTCGTAAAACACGTCACCTCCCAAAAGAAGTGATATTTTTTGAGGTAAATAAAATTTAGGATTAGCATACTTTATATTTTCTAGCAATTTTAAATTCCCGATATCTATTTTCTCAGCTGGAACATTTCCAGCAATTTCTGGCAAAATTAAAAATTCGAGTTCCTTACTGAAGGATTCTTCGTCGTTTGCTATGAGCGTACAAATTTTTCCCGTAGTCAGAATTACAGTATTTTTCAATCCAATTAAATCTGCCCTACACTTCGATTTTTGAAAGCCTAATAAATTAGCTGCGTCCTCAGTTATTAAATTCCGCATTGACGCTGAATCACATAAAGCATTTAACTTTTTCCCATTGGATTGCTTTAGATTAACTCTCACCGCGGAGAGAACATTTTTGTTTGCCTCAAATGGATAAAAACAAGAAGCATTTTGTGTTTTGCTAGTTGCCAAGATGTGTACGCTGCGGTGAGCCGCACTTTATTAAAGACTGCCCTGACAGGGGAAACAA